>JADLZL010004180.1:0-271568 GCA_015844335.1 Chrysopogon serrulatus
GGGCGGTGTCGCCAGCATGACGTGCACGGCGTGCTTGATCGTCCCGTGCGCGTTCACGGACATGACAGTCATCAAACTGCACGAAGTTCAGGCTGGCGATCTGCGACCACGTGCCATGGGACAGCAGGCAGGCCCGCGACGCCGGCGTTGTTGACTGTTAAGCATGATGTCCAGCCGGCCATGCCGCAACAGGGTGGTTCCATGGCCGCGGCGAAGCTGTCCTCAATGGAGACGTTTCAGCCTTTCGGGGCACGAAGGATGAATTTGTTGGCGTACATTAGATTGCCTCCGATATCAACCATGGTGGTATGCCACGGTCGGATATATGATGTTAGCACTTGGTATGGTTTCCCTCATTACTTGTTGGATGGATTTTCTGCTTTTCTCCTGAAAAAGAAATACTCCCTCTGTCCCTGAATACTGCAACTTCTAGAGTTGTCCTAAGTCAAATTTTTTAAACTTTGACTAAATTTTTAGAAAAAAATATCAAGATGTATGGTATCAAATTAGTACCATTAGATTTATTATATAATATATTTTTATAAGATACTTAGTTTATGTTATAGATATTAATACTTTTTTCTATAAAGTTGGTCAAAGTTAAAAAGTTTGACCCGACACGGATTCTAGGAGTTACAGTATTCAGGGACGGAAGGAGTATTTGTTTTTTAATCTATATGGCAGAGGTGAGAGATTGCTTATTATACATAATCAAAAATCCAATGGTCATGGTGGCTACTTTAAATTTAACGACCGGATGTTTCTGATTAACATGAGAATTTCTAACATTTATTTTTTTTCTTAGCACGTCTGACGAGAACTAACATGGAGGGCCTCCAATTAGTAATAGTAAGATACTCCCTCCATCCTAAATTATAAGACGTTCCAAGAATCTTGGAGAGTCAATTTTTTTTTCAAGTTTGACTAAATTAGTCAAATTTTAAAAATAAAATTAACTATTCAAGATTCTTGGAATGCCTTATAATTTGGAATGGAGGGAGTATAACAAAAAAATGACAGAGCTTAGCTTGCTAGAACTTTTTTTAAGATAACAGAAGAATTCTGGCTTTCGTCTCCTATAATAAAAAAGAGAGAGGTGTCTTACCACAAAAATATGAACACAATCTAGGTTTAAATAAACACAAAAGAGGAATATTATTTTCTAATAATGCAAAAAAATGAAAGGCCATCCATTGGACGAGAAGACCTCGATGTACATAGCACAAGACTCTAAAGTGTTTGGTTCTGAGAATAGTTGCGATGAGATGGGACGAACCCACACTTTCGAGAAGGAGAGAGGTTTGGCAGCCATATGGACATGGATCGCGATAGGGAAAACGAGCACGGGGAAGGGAGAAGAGCTAGCTTGGGCTCGACAGCAGTTCGTAGGTGAGGAGCCGGACGCGTGCGCGCGGCAAGGAGGCAATACGCTAGCCATGGCATCGATCTCTGATGAAGGGTCACTGATCTTTCACATCAAAGACGTGACATGCTTGTTTTCGCGTCTCTCATAACTGTCTAGGCACGTCTCTAATATGTGAATCTGACATTGTGAATGCCATTAGAAAAGATCATTTTTGTAGTAGTATGTAGTTAGGACTGACAATATATAATCCACCAACGGGGAGTCTTTAGTTTCGAGTATGTGACCTTTTACCATATGACGATCAGTTTACTTTCTTTCAACCTCGCCACCTCGGTACATGTTTTCTTTGTGAGCTAGCTTACCTCTCGGCACATGTTTCATTGAACCAGTGTCGTGTACGTGTGTGTAATATTTCTTCGGTTTGGTAGGTTTCTGCAGTCTGCAGTCTGCACGAAGATGCATGCATGTGGCGTACTGGCGATGGATCATTATTGAGGGTCAACTTTTCTTTTTTAACGGACAAAGCATGCAGAGAAGAGTTTAGCTGAGAAAGGGTCGATGATCTTGCTGTTCAGGGTTTTGGAGCCCCAGTTACCAGATAGGGATACCGAGAACAGCGCGAGCTAGGTTCACTGCACTGCACATGTTTGCATGTACCAGCTTAATTATATACATGGCTGCAATGGCACGCCAATAAACAGGCAGGAGAGCTGCCCTGCATATATATAGGCTTGCAAAATACTAGAACAAATATATATATGTGTGTGAGTCAGTGAGTGTGAAGTGTGAGCCATTAGTTATATTTATTGCACCTTCTTGGTGTATTACTAGCTTCTTAGTGAAATACACGTGAAATCGTGTTTTTTTAAAAAAGTTCCTTGATCATGTACCTGCTAATAATACGCAGATGACACTATATAAAAGAGAGAACAGCTGCAGGTGGTCTGGATACAAGACTCCAAAAGATGATCGACTAAATAGTCAGCACTCAGCAGTGATCCCGTGCTATACACACAATAATGGAGCAGTGGCAGCTACCTGAATCGATGCAAACATTGCATTCAGAGTGTGTGTGGTGTGTGGGAAATTAAAAGCTTAATGTGCCGGAAATGGAACGGCCGGTGCACATGTACAGCTATAGCTTAGGTGCCATGCATTATTCACTGCATCTTGGCATTTTGAATTCGTTCCCCGTCTCCTGAGATGGAAAGTGTGCATGAGATCGATTGGACATGTCACAAGTGATGGAAGAGATCGCAGTTCTCACATGCTCACAATTATTACTTCCTTTTTTCTTACTTCTACGGCAGTACCACACGTCCACACCACACCTCGCGATATAAAGGAACTGTTGCGTGCGTGCTGCTCATGCTCTCGGCCGCGCCCGCGGTTGTTAGGGCTAGGGCTAGTCTACTAATTAAGCGCTAATAGCATATATATTAGATGTTCATTTGTCTAATAACGATCCTATGTAAACATAATAACGAACAGATCAAAGCTAAACATGTGTTTACGTGGATCGTCGATTTATTTCTTGGCTGCAGCTATCTGCTGAAGAAGCCATAGGGAGGCTCCCATACGCTCATCAAGCGCTCGTGCACTAGTGCAGAAAGTCTATGCGAACACACAGTTTTTATTTTTTTATTTTGTCTTTGAGGACCAATTTGGAACTCTGGAATTTTATAGGATTTGTACATTCATACGAATTAGAGAAATGCAGAAAAAAAAAAAAAAAATCTTTGTTGCAAAAGGGGCCTGAGAGTATGCATGTGTGCTGTCCTGTCGTGCATTATATGCATCTTTGTGCACAGCAGGAGGCACATACCTTTGGGGGCAGATTTTTTTTATTGGTGGTTCTTTTTTTATTTTTGTAGGTGATTTTTAACTGCCAACGTGAAATACCAATGAAAATGAACATGTTGGTGGGAAAAGCTCAGACAATGCAGGCTCACAACTACTGCTTTCGGGTGTTTGGGAGAGAGGTCCACCAACTTTAGATATATATATAAAAAAAAGCTCCAAACAGTAAGAGATTTTTATTTTGGTATAGGTATTTTCATATAGCTTGCGCCTCTTATTGCTTTGGACTCCCTCTGTTTTAAATTATAGTTCGTTTGATTTTTTTTTTTATCTAAAGTTTAACCGTTTGTAAATTTAAGTTATCTTTAAAGAACTTTTATTAATAAAGGAAGTCAAAAAATATAATATTTTGTATAATTTTTTAAATAAGACAGATGGTGAAACTTCGTAATGAAAAAAAGCCAAACAAACTATAATTTAGAACGAATTTAATAATAATATTAGTTTTAGAATATGGAAGAAATAATATTAATATGTAGTCTGTATGATTGATTAGGTTTCTTAGTGGAACCTACCATTCGGGTCCGTTATGCACTAGTACAAAAATGATTTCTAAGTTTATATAAGTGTTTCTATTTTTTCTAAATTTATTTTAAAATTTAACAGCATAGCCAAGGCCCCTGTGGTTCAGCTGATGAGGCTCACGGGTCGACATGCACGCGTCTTGTGGTTGTTGAGGCGTGTGGGGCCACGCGGCATCTCGCCTTGCTTTACTTCTTCTCTGCCTCGCATGATCCTGATGCATCGCAGGCTCGGCTACTTAAGCAGCTCCACCATGACCCTGAGCTGATGAGCAAGAGCAATTTCTCACTCTCAGTCTCAGTCTCACCCCTCCCCCCACCTCCAGGCGAAGCACAAGAACGAGCAAAGCTACTGAAGCCACTACTGTGACCAGCTGGTTAGTGAAGAGACGGCCGGTTAGTCTACTCCGATCCTTCATATTTCGTCTTGTGTTTAATTTTCTGTCGAAACTAACTAAGATGCGTGGATCGATCATCGTCTCTTTTGCAACAGATCTAGAAAGCTTGCGTAGTTGCTGATCTGATCCCGGCCGGACCCATGGATGGCGACAAGCTACTGCCTCTGACTGTGACCGTGGCGAAGAATGAGACGGTGGACGCGGCTCCTCCGTTCCCCGGTGTCCGAGCTGCGATCATTTGGGCCCTCATCAACGCCGGCCACGTCGTCCTCTCCATTGCTTGCGCCTTCATCATCACGACGCTGGTATATACGGCACTGGTCAAGATCTATTAGTAGGCGTGTTTTAGAAAAAAAAGATCTATTAGTATAATTACTAGGATGCGTATGCAACATGGTGTGTCTATTGATCACACACGCGCGCCTTTCGTGTAGCCGTCGTGGCTGCAGCCGTGTGCCGCCCCGTGGAGATGACGGACGCCGAGGTCGCCGTGGCAGCCGACCTCGTGACCGGGATGCTATGGTGCGCGCCGTGTCCGAGGCGGCCGCGGGCGGTGCTGGCTCTGATGCTTCCACGCCACCGCCGCCGGCTCCGCCTTCTCCTTGCCGCCATGGCGCTCGTGGCCACCGCCGCCAGCCACTCCAAGTGGGCTGGCTTGCACCACATGTTCGCCGCCTCTGAGGACCCAGAAGGCGTTTGCTTCTGGACCGGCTTCGGCACCGCGGTCATCTTCATCTTCAGGGTGAGCGACCACATTTGCTTCTTTAGCCTCATCCTCAGTGGAGGGCAAGAGGAGTAGGGATGCAAGAGGAGTAGGGATGCTTATTACGGCCCGGGTACGCTAAGGAATTTAGCCGAGCTAGATATCTACTGTGACATCCATGCACACTGTGTGTACATGTATGCCTCCATCTGCTATTAGTATTACTGTTAACATTTCGGTATAGCACCTGTAGCACTCTATATATAGCTGCTATATACTCTTTTCATCAGTAGTTGCCTTTCTTTTTCTTCTTTTTTTTTTTTTGATAAAATCAGTTGCCTTTCTTAATTACCTATCTGTATGTGTGTATTGATTGGATGTCTGGATTGTAGTTAAAGTCAGATAATATTGTACTCCAAGTCTCTAGCATTACTTAAACATGCATGTTCTGCTGATTAATTATGATACTTCAATGTAATTAGACATATGAGAGTAGTGTTTAGTAGCTTTAACTTCAAAAGGACAAAAAAGGCGCATCTCTTCCTTTCAAATTGTATACATGCTAGATACACGGTTAAAGTCATGTAGTTAGAAAATTAAATCACTATAATATAATTGAAAAGTGACAAGATAATTTGCTAGAACCTTTTAGTCTCCTATAAGAGAGAGAGAGAGAGAGAGAGAGAGAGAGAGAGAGAGAGAGAGAGATAGATAGAGAGAGGTGTCAATCACAAAATATGAGCGAGCACAATCTAGCTAGGATTAAAATAAACATAAGAGGAATATTATTTTCTAATAATATGAAGAAAATGAAAGGCCATCCATTGGACAAGAAAACTTGATGCATAGCGCGTGGGACTCTTAGTGTTTGGTTCTAAGAATAAGGTGAGATAGGATGAGACAAACTCATATTCAATGGTGTTTGGTTCGCAATTTCATAGGTGGATGAGATACGGCATGGATGTTTGGTTCCAAAAGAAAGTGTCATCCACCTATGAAATATTATATTCTCATAAGATACAGCATCAACTTGTCCTCTGAGAGCAAGTGAGCTAATTCATCCTAACTAGGACAAATATGGGTAAGTAGAAGAACTAGAGCTGCAGCGCCATATGGATCCCGAAGTGCAAGGAGAAACTAGCATGGATGAGAGAGAAGAGCTAGTGTGAACTCTGAGGACACTTTTTTTTTTTTTTTGAGATAGAAAACTTTTTGTGAAAAAAAATCGAGAAAGCACGAAGCTTCGTGGAAACTCATCCACCGGCCAATGCAAGACAACTTGTTTCGGCAAAATATATATGGTGGGATGGGCCAAGGCACAACTTGTTTCGGCAAAATTCATATGGTGGGATGGGAGGCAAGTTCATCACCACCACGCATCCTATCTTGCCAAATATGTGCAATGTCACTGACCAGAACACATGATGACAACTTATTATATGTATGCTACCTGTAACTGTTTTTGTTGGACTATATATACTCCAGAGCAGAGCCATCCTCATCGAATCCAAGAACACGTAACTATATGCAAACAAAATTCGATCAATTATTATTCGTCTTCATCAGCTGGCAGCATTGTACGTACATGCCGAATTCTCAACGTACAATGCTGCGAAACACTAGGCATTCGGCATGTACATACATCTGTAACTTTTTTCAAGGATACGTGACCTTGCAAATTTACTGAAACACGTTGCCGAGGGCATTCGCGAATAGCGAAAAATAATCATTAATACATCGAGGATGAACAAATGGAGCTGATCGTATGGGAAAGGGTCGCATGCTCCAAATTAATAGTGACTCCCCACCGGTGGATCATTGTCTACCAGCTGGTGTGCTGTCCGTTTATTCCAATTTGCATGAATTTAACATTTCTTTAAAGGATGTCAGGAGCTTAATTTGCCGTAATGTTTGTTAGATGGAAATCCCATCAAACACTTTCTAATTTGTTGCCTTGTCAAAGGTGGCTCGACACTTTCTCTAGTGATTGTAGACACAGCCAGATTGATTTATATTCCCAAGGTGTATTATGTCGCACCAACTTTGAAGAATTGTTCAAGTCTCTTTTGTGAAACTGCAATCCTTGCTTAGATGGTTGAGGCATTTCAGTTGCACATAGCTTATATAGACATGAATTCAACAATGGTAAAAATCAATCAGATGTTTCACAAGAATTTGTTTTCTTTTATTTTCAAGTGTGAATCAAATGAAACATTGATAAAGCTAATTAATCAGCGCGAAGACCAAATATGAATACAGATTGTATTAAACAACCTATGCAACGATCTGAGAAGACCAATATAGTGTGATGTCATTTGCATACAGTAGTCACGTTCTTGAACTCGATGGGAATGACACTGTGGCGTGCAGTAAATACAGTCACTTCATGTACATGCATACATACTAGTAAAATCATCCACAGTGTGTAGGCTGAAGCTGGTTCTATGCATTTAATGCATGCATAGCTCTAGGTACATTATATTAATTGTGGAGGTGTTTCGATAGAGGACCAGCTCTGATGGATACAACCCACCCCTTTACAGTAAAAAAAAATATCACTCTAACGAAGGTTAAAAGATGAATGGGGAATTGAAAGAAGATTGTGAAAAGAAACACTTCTCTCTCTCTCTTTCTTTTTTACTGTGTATGGGCCCAGTCAAAGACCCAGGTCTGGTTCCACAAATGTGAGCTCAACACTCAGGACGTGTCATGTCAATTGTGGGACCCATGATAGGCATGTCCCGGTTCTCCACACTATGGTGCTCTAAGATAGGGACGATATTCCTGCTACGTGGTGAACTTTGGCACGTACGTCATCCCAATGCAAAACTGTAAAAAATATTTATGCTCTACCAAAACTGGCGTTTGATTGCTGGTGCTGGTGGATGAGTTTCCATGAAGCTTCTTCGTGCTTTCTGAAGAGTTTTAGATCACCTTTTTCTTTTACGGACAAAGCAAACAGAAGAGTTTTGGAGCCCCAGATGGCCACATGGCACGCCAATCTTCATATAGTATGAACTTCTCTGTGAGCTCTCTGAGTCTCTCCAAGCTCTGTTGTAGCTGGAACTAGTTCTAAACTTCTAGTTGGAAAGCTAGCCTGCCTCAACCTCAGTGACACAGGAGAAGCAGAGCCGCTGCTGCCGAACCGCCTCCTCCCTCATGGCGTCGCCGCAGCCTGGGCCTCCGGCGTGGTCGGTGACCCTGAGCATAAGGCACCGCGGGGGCTGGAGATCCGCGCCGCCGCGGAGAACTTGCTCCCAGGCTGGGGCCGCGGCGGGGAGCGCATGTCCCTTCTGCTCCGCATGCGCCGCCGCTTCCTCCTCTCTGTCTCCGTCACATCCCAATGCGCCGGCCATCCCGCTCCCGCAGCGGCCACGACACAGCCCGGGACGCCGCGGCGCGGGCGCGGCGGCAGCAGCAGGATCGTCCGCTTCCTGCGGAGCAGGTGGGCGCGGACGATGCCGTGGGTCACCTCCATCTGGCGGCGCAAGCAGAAACAACAGCAGCGCCCAGCGCGCATCGCCGCCGCCGCCGTGCCGCCGGACCGCCGGGATCAGGTGACGCGATGACGATCTCCCTTGTTCTTTAACCACTCGATCGCGTCGTCGGTGCATCGAGTTCTTGATTGGTCTCACACTTCCTGTTCCTGGTTTCTTGCGGCCGGCATGCCTGCAGCGGAGTCCATCGGTGACACGGCCTGGCTTCTGGGCAATGGCATGGACGCCTAAGTCGGCGGCGACGCTGCGGTTCGTCGTCTTGGTCGTCGCCGCCATCGCTGTCGTGATGGCTATCGTCATGGCGTTCCGCATCACGGTAAGCCACCACCTCTCTTGGTCGATTTGGCAACTTTGAGCATGGAAGAAGAACTCTGAATTTGGACTCGATCGGCCGGGTCTGCTGTGTGCATCGGCTGCTTCTTGCAGGGTGGTGACCTCAGCATCAAGTTCTTGGAGTTGATGGAGCATCGTCCTCCTCTCAACTACAAGTGTCTGCTTGGTGCGCTGAAGCGAGGACTGGAGTGGATCTTCAGCAAGTACATGAAAACAACTACGCGCGGAGCGGAGGCTTCGAGCTGACTGCCGACGTGTATCTTAGGACTTAGGTTAATTTAGAGTTTGTGTTATACATGATGACTGGGATTCATATCTATATCATAAGCATGCATGCTAGACATTAAGGGACAAGTTGGTTATGGCCACTTCAGTTTGATCTGGTTTTCTGTGCTTTTCCTACCAATTGTTCAGTGGTTTCTGACATGGTTGTATATATATATGAAGTAAAAGTGCAGGCATCTTCGTTTTCTGAATTCAATTTTATTCATCACTTTTAGAGTTCAGTCGGTATCTCATAATATATATAATTATGTGAGAAGCATTACTTTGGTCCAGGACTAAGCAATGCCTCAATAAAATCTCTCAGGCATATAATAAAAATAGCATTCCAATCATTACATATCTGAGACAACAAGCACATTTAATTTTCATGTAAGCTCAGGTAGTTGCTTATGAGGTTGGCTCATTGTGGTCCTCATACATCGCCCGCAAGGAAGTCATTTCAGTACCAATTCTGAGTCTACTACTGCCATCGGAACTGCTCTTAAACACCAACTCTGATCCCACTAATGTCATCAGAATGATACTATCAATGTACGTAGAACAATCTCTGCACCTTTGCATGTGGTGACTACCACACTCCTAGCTCATCTCTCAGCATAATATCTAATTGCATCACAATTGTTGGTGTTTTAGGCTCCAGATGGCAGATGCAAAAGGTCCTTCTGCAAAGGTCCTTCTATATCTCTTACTGAAATAATAGGTGCAGATTTGCGCACACATGAAGGATCTTTGTGAAATCCTCAAGATACTATATACTACACAATCAGGCACAAACCTTTATATGAGAGACAAGGTACAATCAGTACGTTTTGCTGGTCTTCATCTTCTCTCTTTTATTATACATGCCTCTCAAAAAAATCAACTTGTGTTCATGAACACAAGTTGATTTTTAAGTCATTTTATACTATGACTGTGTTCACCCGCCGGCTATATAGGTACAACTCTAAGCCAACTTATGCGTAGACAAGGAAGATTAGGTCTTTTCGTGCTCATCCTAAAGACATGTTATCCCGTGACAAAGAATTGTCCCTGTTGTAACACACCCCGTTTGTAACACACGTGTATTATTCTAGTGGATTAGTATAATGGAATAATGTCATTTGCATAACCTCCTAGTTAGTACTCTTTAATTTATTCTTAAAAAGAATTAGTCTCCTTCCCAAAAGGTCAGCTAATTTTAATTATCACAAAGTATATTACACATTACTCCTGTAGTAGTTACTCATTATTACATTAGCTATACGCAATAATGTGTAATAATTTACTACCTCAATCGATGGATTATTCTATCAGAGTGGTGGGTGTGGTAGAAAAAGTTTACTTTGCCAGAGATGGAATGGCTGGTGCAGGTGCACGCAGCTAGCTAAGGTGCCATTTACTCATCGCCGTGTACATATATCATGTCAGATTCACATGCTGCATGGTGACATTTTTTTACGTTTTTATATTTACAGTACCACACCTGCATGCATCCTATCTCTCTGCATCATAGCGACATTATTTACGTACGTTTTTACATCTACCGTGTTTGACAGCCGATGCTTGGCTTGTTGGTTTCATGTTTTCTCGGTAAAAGTTTCTTATTGCCTCGATTGTGAGTTTTTTGCTTTTTTATTTTGTTTTTTCTTTGTAAAATGCTTCTACCCATGCATAGCGCAGCTGCCTCCTCTCTCTGATCTCCTCAATATGTTCAAAGAAAATGATAGAGGAATTACGAATGTGCTCAGACTCTGGGCGACGCCCGCGCTTATCTCGACACGTCGCGGGTGTTGGGAGCCCACACCTCACGCGGTATCGCCTTTGCTGTGTCTGTTGTTGCTCAGCTACCCGAGCTAGTCCGTGACATATATGAGAGCGACTGAGCGAGCAAGGTGAGGAGGCCCCTCTCTTTCACTTTTTGTGCTGTGCTGTTGTGTGTGAATCTAGCTAGTAGCTAGCTGCAGAGCGTCCGGCCTCAAGCTCCAGTCCTCGCTCGCGGCCTGCAGAAGAAGTACGCCAAGAGCTAGTAGGGTCGGTGACGGTGAGCCAGGTTCCCACTACTGAGATCTACTGCATGTCATCGAACATAGTTGAAAGGCCACACTGAAATTCAGACCTCGATTTCGACAGACTTTATTTTTTGGTCTTCTTTACATGTGTTGTTCTATGTATGTGTGTTTGGCTCTCCTCGCAGCCAAGCTTGGATCCATGGCACAGAGGGCCGCAGCAGCTCTGCTTCCGCTGTCCGTGTTCAAGTCGGAGAAGAAGACGATGAAGCAGCAGGAGGCGCGCTCGGCTCCTTGGTTTCCGATCTCCGCCGTCAGAGATGTCATTCTGTGGACGCTCTTCCACGTCGGCGTCCTCACCGTCTGCTTCGCCTTTGTCATCGCCGACGAGATGCTCCAGCTGCTGGTACGCAGTCTTAATTAGTCGATACAGAATTAATTAATGCATGGAAAATCCTCAAATAAATCCGTCCATTCCTGTAGTGTGTTACTCATGACTTTGGTACGGCGCAGGTGCAGCCGTCGAGCTCGTGCTCGTGCCCGTGCCCCGTGGAGACGACGACGGCGATGACGGGCGCCAAGGACGCCCTCATGGCCGGGATGCTGTGGTGCGCCACGCGCCCAGGCAGCTGCTGCGGTGGTGGCGGCGCTATTGCTTCCAAGCCATCGCCGCCGGCTCCGCCTCTTCCTCGCCAACGCGGCACTCGGGGCCACCTTCGCCACCCACTTTATGATGGCTGATGGCGTCCGCAGGGTGGTCGCCGGCGCCGACCCAGGAGGCCTCTGGTTCAGGACCGGCTTCACCACCGCTGTCATCTTCCTCTCCTTGTCGGACGACCTCCACTGCTTGCTGGGCCTCGTCCTCCGTGGAGGAGAGGAGTAGCCGGCCCAGTATTGACGGTACGATAGGGAGTTTAGCCTTCCTCGTCAGCTAGCTTAGCTATCGTGTCCATGCACACGCACTCTGTATGTGGATATATGTGCGCATCTCAATCTCATTTGGTATTATTAGAACTGTTAATTTGCCTGTTAGCACTATAGATAGCTAGCTAGCTATATCGACTCTTTTCAGTTGTTATTACCTTTCTTAACTATCAGTGTGTGCTGGATTGTTGCGGTGTATCTGATGATACTCAGTTGCTATATTGTACTCTAGCATGCATGTACATGTATATGCTTCTGGTCCTATGAGTGCTGACGACGGCTGAGGCGGGGGCCTTCGCGCTTTAGGCTCTCCACTGTGTGTTCTTGCAATGTTTATATGCCGTTCATCACATGGATGAATATATACATGAAATGCTTTTCACTCTTTAGCTTCACGAACAAAAATTAATACTACTAGCTGTATATGCTTTATTTAATTAGCCGTGTGCACCAAGCTCTATAGCTAGTTAATTACGGAGTACTAGCTACCAATACACTCATCTCTCACAAAGTCTGCAATAATGTTTATTGAGTCACTGCAACTTGCCTAGTTTGGTTCCTATACTGCTAGTACGAACTACGAAGATGCATGAGGGCGTGGGTCATCGATATGGACACCGCCTTTTCGATGCTCAACGGCAAACTAGCTAGCATGCATGCTGCTATACAAGGTTTTGGAGCCCCGCTGCCCATACATAGCTTCACCACTGCATTGTGCACATGCATGTAGCTTTCACAGTAGCAGTGCATATGTGAATGTGACGGCAATGGCACGCCAGCCTGCCTGAGCTTGCAAAACTGTATATCGTTACCACGTACGTGATTAGTTTGTGCCCTAACAGCGCGAACTAAAATAAATCTTAACAAGTTTAAGAATCCAGAAACAAGTTTAGCATGCAGTTAATATTATAATCTTTCCTTCCCACACTCTAGCTCCATAACTTTTGGTCTTTTTTTAATTTTTGCATCTCTACGACCTTGTTCATCTTCACCATTGATACCATGCCTGCTGCTACGAGCAGTCGCAGGGACATCAACGACCTATGATGCTTGATGCAGAAAGTTTAATTAAGTGCCAATCATATATCGGGGGGGTGTTTGGCTCGCCGCCACACATCTACCTTGCTAAATTGCAGCGTACCATAGAGAAAAGACAGACAACCTTAGCCTTTTGCAGCACAAATTTACGCCACATGGTGTGGCAGCCACATTCTCCGATCCGCCACCGTCTTCGGTGTTGCCACAGCCTGAGTGGCTGGTGCGGGTTGTGAACCAAACATCCCCTAGGTGTGTATAATCATGATTAAATTTAAGCATATGAATTGACACAAGCTAATCAGGTGTTGAATTGACACAAGCTAATCAGGTGTTCCAATATGTGTATCAATATACTCTCTCTATCCCAAATTATAATGAAGTTTTATATCTCAGCTTCTAATGCATTCATATTTTAGAAACGGCGCCTAAGAGTTTCTATCGGTGACCTCTTTTTGATTTTCATAGATATATTTTTTTTTGAAACCGCCAATGTAAAAGGTTAGTTAAAATAAGAGACTTTCTCTGGCATTAACTTGAACACGGTGGTGGAAAAAGTTGAAACATATGCAGGCTTTCATCTATTGTTTCGGTGTGTTCACCAACTTTAGATAGTTGCACTTAATTTTTTTTTTTAAAAAAAGAAGTGACTTTTTTAAGAAAACCAGAAGAAAATTTTATCTCGATATAGGTGTTTTGATATATATTTGGCTTGGGCTTCTTATTGTATCGTTAATATAAGTTTCAGAATACAGAAGAAAACACTAGTACGTAGTCGATATGCATGATTGATATCTCGCCTTGGTTAATTTGATTCACACTCGATTATGTGCACAATGCATCATGGCTGTATAATATATTGTACGTATATGTTCTCAGCTGATCCACTTTTTATCGATAAGAAGTGTGTGTGCTTGGGATTAATGCTGGTTTTAGCAGAATTTTTGTTTTACTCACGGCTTGATTTGTGCATCATTATTTCCAGCCTTGTTCATGGAGCGGTTGAGAATATTTTAGTGTTTTTTCATAAAGTGACCTAAAAATAAGCTAGTAGTTATTTTTACCTCACGTCCATCGTCTTTAATCTCCCACTCGCACTCGACCTTGCCCCCCTTTCTCCGCCTTTGACACCCCCACTAGCGGTCAGCCACTCCCGCTACTTCACCAGGCCACCCACATCCCGTACCCCCACTCCGCCCACTAGGATTTGCTAGTGAACCTTAGCACATCCACGGTGGCCGCCTTTTCCCCCTCCCGCAATAGCGAGCTTCTACCGCGGTGACCTCCTTGCAGCTATGATGATCTGGTCTGACCGTGACCACTGCTGGCCCTAAGCCACCAAACCGTTGTCCCCATCGTCTAGGTGGCCTACCCTCCCCCCACCTCCTACCTCCTTCTAAGCCCGTTGAAGTTGGAGCCAGAGAGCTAGGAAGGTCACCAAAACCCTAACGCTGGACAATGTTTTCTAGGTCTCTGGCACAGGCTTACAAGTGGCTGTGGGCACAATGGGGCAGGGACGCAGGAGGGAGATGCGTGGGAGGATGGTTGCGCGCCGATGGTCACACAGTTGTGCAACGTCGTGATGGTCGCCTAATAACGTTTATGTTTTTTACACCAAATTAATGAGATGTTATATGCTACATTTTACCGCACAAACAGGCTTGCTCTTTGATTAGTTTCTGGATGATGACAAAACCAAAGGAATAACTGTGCAGCTAGCTGATGAGGCTAGCTCTCTCGAGTCGACACATCGCGTGGTTGATGAGGCGTGGGCCCACGCGACATCGCTTTTTGCTTTCTCGCATGATGCATCGCAGGCTTGGCTACTTAAACAGCTCCGGCCGGTACCATGATCATGAGCTGACAGTGGCGAGGTCAATTTCTCAGCCCTCCAGAAGAAGCATCGTCAGAAGCATACCAAGCTACTGTAGCCTGTAGGAGTAGGAAGCAAAAATAGCCACTGTTGTCCAAAGCAGAGGAAGGAATCGCCTCCGATCCGATGGCCAGCATGGCCATCCTGGCTAATTAATTTTAATTTGAGATATTTTTCGTTTCTCACCGGATCACTCCTCCTAGCGATCCAAAGAAAAAAATATCGGCCGATAATATCCGAAATTTCCTATATATTCCGTTTATCGGCTAGGTCTGAGATTTTTTATATATCACCCGAAATTTTTATAATTTTAAAATTTGTCATCCAATATACGCCAATACCCACCCAATACTTTAACCATACCCTATGTATCATTTTCTCTTTCTTTTCTTCGACGTTCAAGTTGTCACCGCACTCGCACGCTCAAGCCGCGTCATTGTCCTTCTCATTGAATAGGCAATTGGTAATATGTTTTATTTAGTTTTATATGTTAAATGGTTTAGAAATGATCTATGTGCTTTTCTAAACAAAATGAGTCATTTTTTGTTTAAATTTTTTCTGAAATTTTATTGGTGACCACCGAGATTTTTAATTTAAAATACCGATAGAAAAAACCTTGTATCGATCAAAGTGAGTTGTTTTTATTAAAAAGCTAATCTCTCCAGGCTCCGGATTCCAGAGAGTCCAGAGCCATGGACGACGACAAGAAGCTGCCTGTGACCGTGGCGAAGAACGAGACGGTGGCCGCTCCTCCGTTCTCGGCTGTCCGAAAGGTCAGCGGATGGGCGCTCCTCACCGCCTTCGTCATCGCCGTGGTCCCCGCACTCGTCATCTACATACTCAGCTACTTCGACGTCCACTGCATCCCGGTAAGCCTAGCTACTGTACTGTACAGCGCCTTTGCCTGTGCCCTCTTCGTGTCCGTCCATCGTCGGTGTTAATTGGTGATACGACGACCTCCTGCAGTCCTCCATTTTTTGTGCGGTGCGTCTACCTGACGGCCGCGGAGGCCGCCGAGAAGGCCGCCCTCTGGCACGGGTTCCTCTTCTGCGCGGGGCTCCAGACGACCGCGGCGGCGCTGGCGCTGCTGCTCCCGTCCCGCCGCCGCCGGATGCGCATCCTCCGCCACGGCCTAGCGTTCGTCGCGCTGGCGGCCACCACCCTCGGCCACTGCATGCTAGCCACCGGCGCCGGCCTCATCCTCGCCAACGACCCAGGATACCTCTACAGGAGCACCAGCACCGACACCATCCTCCTCCTCGCCGTCGGCGACACGGCACACTTCATCGCGCTCCTCCTGCCACTGGGAGATGAGGACGACTGAGGAGTAGCATCTACGCTGCACACAGCTAGCTCCATGTGATGTGATGCATGTGTGTCCATGTCCATGCCATGGATCGGCTCATCTAGCTCACATGTGACGACATATATGCATGAGAGTATGCATAGTTCTAAGGATTGAATTAGCTCCAGTGTTAGTTACTATCTGATGCTGATTACCGATCGAGTGCGTGCCTTATTATTAGCTTGTGTGTGTGGATCTGCTATTAGTGTATTGTTAATCGGATATATCACTTAATTAGCTGGGGGATTATGGTCTGATTGAGATATATTAGTATTGATGATGAATAACTAAGCTAGTAATCCTATGTATGCAGTCTTTAAATTTATGTGTGTGTTAACATTGGTGATTTATTTACTGCAATTCTTTGCACATGCATCATGCATGGATTCATATATGTTGTGTCATGTGTGTGTGGTCATATTATTGTGCCCTGTACACTGACCTGCATCCGAGGTGCATGTACTCCTAGTGACCCCATTAATTTTCAAGCTCAAATCCTTTAATATCCTAGCAAATGGTAAACTAATAATCATATGCGTGCGTTGTTGTGAACTTGGATGAAATGCATCAATCAAAATATTTTAATGGTCTCGCTCAAAAACCATACAGTAGTATATATATGAAACTATATGAACCACCTTTTTTTTTTTTTTTTTACGGACAGAGGATGCAGAAGAGTTTAGCTGAGAAAGGGTCGAACTTGCCATTTCAGAGTTTTGGAGCTCCAGTTCCCAAATGGGATACTGAGAGCAGCGGGTTTCATTGCACTCTGCGCATCAGCACATGCATGCATACGTTCTAGCTGAGCCAACGGGCCTCTCTGGCAGGAGCTGCGCAGGGCATGGGCACGCAAAATATCTACTACAGTAGAATAGAACATATATTCATAAACTCCTTTCGAAATGCATCAAGATGAGCTAATAAGGCCGGTTGCAGCTTATTACCATGATCTAGAGCGGCATCCACCTCCAAGCCTTCTCTAGTAGCAAGGCCCAATATAAATAGGTGAGGTCTGTATTTTTCACGGTTTACACCGACAGAATTAATTATTTTTTCATTCCTGGCGGTTACTAATTTGTGTTCTGTATCGACAGGAAAATAAAAATGAATTACCTGACGGGGTTGACCGGTAGATATTTGTTTAATTCCATGCATGTCGTCACCCTATAGTAGTTATGTTGCGTGAATGAAATAGACATGATGATCCGAGGTCATGTGGTCACGAAGCACCTTTTCCTCAATGGGCTACAAATTAGTAATTAAACAAACTGAAGACTGGCCGGCCGGCCGAGGTCAACAGTACTGTGTGGTGGTTTTATTTGTGTAGCCGTTTCTGATGTCGTAGGGGAGACAGAGAAAGGGGCAGATATTGAGCAATAATGCATCTAGCTTACATGCTTACATAGACACCTGTACCGTTAGTTTAATTTCATTTGGTTCACACACTTGAAACTACAAGAAAACAAACTGCTGTGACATCGGTCCATGGCGAGGGAAAGAAGACAGGATGCGGTGGTGAACTTGTCTTCGCCCATCCCACCAATATGTTTTGCTAAAACTGGTTGCCTTGCATTGGCCGGTGGATGAGTTTTCGCAAAGCTTCGTGCTTTCTGGAATCCATTTTTTTTCATAATTTTTCTCTGTCTCAAAACTGTCCTCACAGAGTTCACAAAAGTTCAACAATGCAACAAAATGTTATGCAACAAAAAGGTAAATGTTGATCTTTTAGCAAACCAAGTATGTTTATCACTTGTGTGCAGATAGCTTACTACAAAAGCTAAACTCTATAATTGGGAATCTTATATGTTTACTTTCTTTTACGACTGGGTTTGTACTCGTATTTCATTAAGGAGAAGAGAATGTTTGGTTAAATTACAAAAGCCTAGTGAACTATGTAGGTGCCATCGCTTGCGAGAGGCAATACAAGCAACCATCTTTCATGTCTGCTCACCACGGCAAACAATAGAGTAATGCTACCAGATTTGCCACATATCAACAATGTTATAGATTTACTAGAAGCAGAGCAGCAGAAATGTATAAATAGAGTTGCTATACGATTATTCTCTACGACCTGCCTGTCTGGTCCAGCTTTCCCAGGTGTACACAATCTGGACCGTATATGCTGCTATCACCAATCGCATGAGCTTTGATGTGGTTTGTCTTCAACACACCGCAAGTATATATTTATGTCGATAAGATCCATGGCCCACGGTCGTAGTAGCTTCTAGCTAGCACTACATACAAGTGCAAGGCTAATAAGACTTAAAAACAAGTTTTAGCCCTACCTTTTTAAATGTATTGTCTGAATTGTTTCTGATGACGAAAAGACAATGTGGTGCATATACATTCCTGAAAATGAAAGGGCGCCATCTCCAATATTTCCCAAAATAATAAATGGTAAATCAGTGAGTTTTCCAAGTGGTTGCTCCAATATTAGGAGCATATTTGATGATAGAAGCATATTTGTTGGGTTGCTCCAATAGTTTCTAAAATCAAGCTTCCAAATTATAGAAGATAATTTTATATCAAGAATCTCACTGTTTATAAATCACACCAATCACTTTTATACTTTGCTTTCTCTTGTACCTTTCATTGGGAAACTTTCTCTTGAAGCACTCTGCACGCCAATGCAAACTAGTATCTACTGTAGCATGCAGATTCAAGTTTGGAACATAATTATAATTACTATTTACTAATATACTTTGTCTTCAACGAATTTTTGGACAGAAGAGAAAATTAAAGTGTTAATAATATATTTGTGTCGATTGATCTCTCCTGGTCCTAGAGTTACCTACTATAGCTAAACCCCTGTTAAAAAAAGCTAGCTATACGTTGTCATCGTTGTGCTCAGTGATTTGCAATAATGAAAAATACAATGACACTGTACATTCACGCATTTGGTAAGAAAGATAGGATATGTGGTGAACTTTGGCCCATGCATCCCAAAGTATACGTTTTACCGGAACAGGTTGGCCGATGGATGAATTTCCACGAGGATTTACGGAGATGCATGTGACGTGTGGGTCATGCGTGGATGATAATTGGATCACCCTTTTTTTTCATGGACAAATAAAGCATGCACAGAAGTTAGCTGAAAATGGTCCAGCTAGCCGTTCAGAGTCTTGAATTCCTACTTCCCAGATGGGAGAGAGAAGCGGGCTGGGGTTCACATTAACGCGAGCGCCCTCAGGCAATGCACAAGAGCAGCATCGTCGTCTAGCCAGCCCATGTGAACATCCTCTGTAGTCTCACATTAATTAGCGAAAGAGGAAAGCAATTGTGCATCAGTGCATGCATGTTAACCCTGAATCTCTAAATCATGAATCACAGTTTTTTTTTAGAATACCATGAACCACAGTCACGAACAATAACATTCATGATTCACATGAAAAGCAAGGATAAACAAGATCGAAGACCGTTTGTGAGACCAACCAAAGGTAACCTTGTTGATGAATCTCCGTTCCATTATTCCAAAGATTGGTTCCATACATACTCTGCATACTCATAAACTACTACTACTACTACTACTACTACAGGGTACTAGAAACATCAAAGATCATATATCTCCTTGTAAACCATACTCATCTTTTTGAGAAAGATCATACATATAGTGCGCAGCTAGCTAGCTTACCCTTGT
This sequence comes from Chrysopogon serrulatus, assembly GCA_015844335.1. Taxonomy (NCBI): domain Eukaryota; kingdom Viridiplantae; phylum Streptophyta; class Magnoliopsida; order Poales; family Poaceae; genus Chrysopogon; species Chrysopogon serrulatus. The sequence continues at coordinate 19,763 of JADLZL010004180.1, forward strand.
CCAATCTCAAAGGTTCTGCATCTGGATACTACTCTTGAGTGGCACGTACTCCCAAAGGTACCCTCTAAGGTGCTCATACAATGCAGTCAGGTCGATCTGCTGGTTGTGGAAAGCCTTGCAGGCGTAGTAGAATACGCTCTGCACGATCAGTGCCAGCAGATTGACACAGACCATAACGCACACCAGCACGGCCCCAACAAGCAGCCGCCAGGGCAAGGCCAGGCCGAAGCTCCCCTCAACGACGGCGGCATGGAACAGCGACGAGGTGACGCCGCAGATGGCCAAGTAGGAGACGACGAGCGTGGCTGCCGTGCCGGTGCGGCCCTGGAGCAGCCGCTTGCTCTTGGCCAAGGCCGCGAGACCGTAGATCGGCGGCTCCAACACGGAGATGACGCTGGCGAGGTGCCGCAGCGCGGAGTCGTAGACGTGGATCCCGAGGAAGACGAAGGCGACGACGAGGAGGATTAAGACAAAGGAGAAAGGGAGCGGTGATGCGGCCTCGGACGCGTCGTTGGGGTTGAAGTGGAGGTGGCCGTAGGCGCACATGAGCAGGACGACGGTGAGCTCGAAGACGACGTGGTAGGCGGACATGAGGAGCGGATCCGAGGAGAAAGTGTCGATGACTTCGGGAAGGATGTAGGGCAGCACGGTGAGCGAGGAGGAGACGGAGACGGGCTTGTTGGCGTAGAGCGAGGCGACGGTGAAGACGGTGGTGGCGATGGAGAGGAAGGAGAAGGTGTAGAGGACGATGATGTAGAAGAACTGGTAGGCCATGAGCCTGCCGAGCCACTTGGGGAGGTCGTCCCAGTGGGTGACGCCCTGCTGGAGGGGGAGCAGGATGGGGTGGGTGAAGGGGGAGTGCGCGAGCACGGCCAAGGAGAGCGGGACGACGGGCAGGCGGTGAGCAGCGGTGAAGGTGCGGGGAGCCGCGCGCTGGATCGACGCCGAGACGCGGACTAGCTCCGCCGCGCCCATCGCCGCGAGGTCGCCGACGCCACCAGCTCCATCGCAGCCTTGATTTGGGGGATTGGGTGTGCCTGGGCCTGGGGTGGATGGCAGTGTGTGCCGCGGCGGCCAAATGGGCGGCCGCGCAAGCGGTGATATAGCCATAGATCAGGACCGGAAGGGCCCCGCGGGTGAGAGGTGACTTCGACGAGAAGTATCTTGTTGCGCTGCGCTACCGAACGACGGGCGGAGGCCCACTCTCAGGATGAGAACCTCCGCCAGAAATGGGACCCTCAGTCAGTGAGAATAAACCAGTCGGTAGTGTAGGTACAGTATGGTGAGTGGGGGAAATGAATGACTTTATTAATTTTTCACCAACCCTTTCAACAGTGCCGAGATCCTCCTTTTATAGGTGGCTCAGTGCATGTGGTCTCCTTCTACATTACATCTTTGCCCTTCTAACCCTAGGGGCATTTTGGTCCCGGCCCTAACCGCTATCTTTTGGCTGCAGGGGGCTGCACCGGCATTTCCTCCTCCATGCCGTGGGTGGGCCGCATTTAGCTTCAAGATGATGATCCATCGTTGTTGGGCCGGGACCCCGGTCGGAGGTCGGGGCCTTCGCCTTCATGCCGTCGTTGAGCGCTGGTGGTGCAGGATGAGGGCGACCTCCGCCCCGGGGCTGCGCCCAGGCGGAGGTCCGCTTCTTTAGAAATTCCGTGGCGTGCGCACCGACCTTCGCTGATCCTCCGCCTCATGTAGGCTACCTCCGCCGAACCTCCGCCGTTCGTAGGTTACCTCCGCCTCATGTAGGCCATTCCCTGAAAACACAGCCAAAGGGACAAAAATAGAGAGGAAAAGTGGAAGCTAGCTTCTTCTTGCTGGGCCTTCGCCTGGGAGCGGAGGTTGGGTAGGTACTCTCCCCCAATTTCCCCCCCTAGAGCACTTGGGCCGGGCGCAGGTAGGCCAAAGTTCTCTCGGTGACTATCGCTGGCCGAGGCGGAGGCCCTTTGTCCTCCCCCCTTTGGTCTCCCGTGCACCGCCCACGTGTCGCCTCTGGTTGGTTGGTGCGTCGTGCGACGTGACATGATTTGACGGTTTGTCTTCCGCCCCGGAGGCCCCCCCGGTGCCTATATAAGGGGTCCCAATGCTACGCTTACCGTAGACACCAATTGTTCCCGCCTTCGCTCCCGTCAAAGTTGTGGCTTCCGAGTCTTCTCTGCCTCCGCTTAGGGTCTCCTTCTCGGGTCCCTACTCTCAGCTGTTGCGTGTTAGAGCCAGCGGTTGGGCCCGTCGCTTTGAAGCTTGCATGGTTGATAGCGCGAAGGCCAAGGAAACTGAAGAAAGCCTCTCAGCGTGGAAGCCATTGCCTCGATCTGGTACCTCCGAGTCCCCCTTTAGAAATGTCGGGCAAGAACGAGAGGATTACCTACGAGCTTGGTCGCAGTATTGTTAACCAAATGATGATAGATCACATGGTCAGTGAGGGTTGGTTTGAGAAGGATAAGGTAATTCTTCCTGGTTTGGAGACTGTTCCTGAACCTCCTGGCAAGGACTATGCGGTGGTCTTTCGTGATTTTTTCAACTGCGGCCTTCGCTTCATTCCTCGCCGGTTCTTTAGGGAGGTCCTGGACGAGTTCAATGTGCAGATTCATCAGCTGACACCCAACGGCATTGCTGCTCTCAGCAAGTTTGCTTGGGCGTGCGAGTCTTATGGTGCTGCGCCCGACATTGACAGCTTTTTGCCCAAGACTATGAGTTGCAAAAGCAAGTACAAGAAGTTTGACGGAGCTGTCGTCAATATGGTAGTCGCCGTTCTTCCCAAAGCGCAAACAAGGTTGAACCAGTGTCCGAGCTTTCTTTATCGCCAAAAAGAACAAGTGGGATAAGGACCTGGACTTTGAACTGGTTCTATGTGAGGACTCCTGGATATACTGTTGAGGAGGATGACGGCAAGAAGGTTACTCGATATCCTCTTGCCTCAGTGATGACGCCGTTGGAGCCGCGCTACTCCATTCCTGCTCCCTCTAAGGCCACCGCTTCTCATGTTGCGTGCAACCGGGCCTTCGCACTTGCCTGCCGATATTCCGGAGGCCGTGATTTGGTTGAGGAGATGGTAGCAGCCAACTGCTGGCCATTGGCTAAGGTCAAACCTTCGTTCCGCTTGGATAGAGTCCAACTTCCTGTCTTTGGTGACGCTGGTGGCGTCCCATTCCCTCGTTTTGGTTTGAAGCGTCCAGAGAACAAGACTGACGCCGCCTTCGTTCGTGAAATTGAGGCGAAGGCTCGAGAGATTGTTGGAGAGATTTCAGACAAGGAATACCTTGCCCGCCGGGCGGAGGCTGGCAATATGCCCCGACTAAATCGTGTCTTTGAAGAGATGGGAGTTACATATGGTGACCACCCTGTTCCTGCGAAGCTTATCGCAGCGATCCGTGACAAGGAGGCTGCTGCCGCCGGGCGGAGGCACGCCCCGGCGATGCTCCAAAGCCCGCGGCTCGGAAACGCCGTGGGGCTTCTTCTGGTGCCGGTGCAGGTCGTGGGAAGAGGGCCCGTTCTTCTGCTCGCAGCCTTGAAGCTTCGGAGCCTGCGGAGGCGTCGGAGCCTGTGGATGCGTCTGCTGGTCAGGCTGCATCCAGCAGCTCTTCTGGGTCAGCTGCTACTTCTCTGGCCCATCATGATCGTGGTGATGAGGCGAAGGCCATGTTGCAAGCTCCCCCACCTCCAGAGGAGCGCGCCCCTTCAAAGAAAGCGCCGGTTGCAACTGCAAGGGCATCGGCTTCTGTCGCTCCTTTTGCCAGTGTTCTAGGAGCTTTCTCTGATGATACGGAGGACTCAGTTCATGCTAGTGTCAGTGCTGGTGGTGATGCGGAGGTTGTTCCTCAAAGTTCGGTGCCCAAGCCTGCGGGGGCTTCACCTTTGCCTGACGGTGGTCCCGCTCCGGAGGTTTCTCCGGTTCCTCCGCAGGTTGCACCAGTGCCTCCGCTGTATCGGGCGCACTGCTCATCCTGCTGCTTCGGAGGCCTCTGGCGCTGCTGAAGCCGGTGCAGACGCTTTATGTAAGCTTCATATCTCTACTTGTTGTTCTGTTTGTTTTTCTTGGCCATGTTATGACGTTGCTCAGTGGGCCTTGCCCAAGTGCTTGCGAGGGATAGCGAGGCTGCTCCTCATATTGATATGGGTCGAATAGGCCTGGATCAGACTCCTCCGGTGCATCCCACCTTTGCTGGTACTCCATTTGGTGGCTTCGGCGGCCCTGGCGAAGGTTGGTGCCTTATTCTTGTGTTGTCGGGTTGTTTCTGCTATTTTTTATATTGCGTACCTATGGTTCACTCGATGCCTTCTTTGCGCAGCTGATTCTATGCAAACCCTAAGTGGGTGGAGTTCTGCCCTCCATAGCCTGCACCAGCAGCCTGGAGGTTTGATTTGTCTTTTTGATCTTTGTTTGTGTCAAATAATTTTTCTTATTGCCTGAATCTTTGTTTGGCATCAGGGGGCACTCGCAGGTACCTGGAGCGGTTGGACTATTTCAGCCTTCTGAGGCTGAACCTCGAGCAGCAGAGCGTGGTTTGTGTTCTGCTTTCCTTGTAGTTTGACATATTTGTTACCTACTTTTTGGTCTTGGCTAGTTTATCTCGAAGTCTTCGTTTCTCCCGCAGAGTCATCACATTGCGGAGGCTATGGAAGCTCGATGCTCGCACGAGGTGTTGAAGCGTGACGAGGCGCTGGGCGCTCTCAAGGAGGAGGTTGAGACTTTGAGTGCCGAGAAGAAATCTTTGATTTCTAATCTTGCGGCGCTTCGTCCATTTAAGAAATCTTCTGAAGAGCTTGACGCGAAGCTCAAGGCGACAGAGAGAGAGCTTGCTAGTGCCCAGTCAGCCTCTTCCTTGCTGGAGGAGAAACTGAAGAAATCAAACGATGTTAACGCGAGCCTACGCGCGGAGGTTGAGAGTGAGCGGCGGTCCTCTGAGGTCTTGAGGAAACAAGTGGAGCTGCTTCAGAGAGAGCTTGACAATACAAGGGGGGCTGCTTCCGCCGTGGCCGGTGCCTATTCTGATGCGATACATCGCTACGGTGGTGTTGCTCCCCCTTGGCGACGATGCCTCTACCTCCGATATTATGGATTGATGCGCCTCGGATTTCCCAATTTCCTAAGTTTGCGGATGGATTGGCCGACTTTTGCTGCCCTTTCTTGTGCTAAGAATTTTATGAATGCTTTTGACGGAGGTCGGGTGCGACCATCTTCATCTTTTGAAGGGCAAAGCCACCTACACCGATCCAAAGGATGTTGTGTGGGCTAACCTTCGCCGCCTATGCGCGCGTTGTTCGCGATTTCATGATGTATTCTTTGGAGTCGCTTTGGCCGCAGCTATGCTCATGACATTGCTAGGGAGCGCAATGCGGAGGTGAGCGTGGTTTTCCTTGTTCCCATTGTTTGGTTTGCTTCTTTAGACTCTCATCATTCCTTGCTATTTTACTTTGTTTAGGCTGAGGCTCAGCGAGCGGCGAAAAAAGACAAGGAGTGAAGGCGCCCGGCGGGCCCCCTCTCGTCGGCCGAGGAGGAGACCGCCGATGATGCGGAGGTGGAGCATTGGGCGTAGCCGACCCTTAGACTTTTGGTTGTGCAGTTTTAGTTAGTCTGGCTTATGGGTATAGGTTGACGGGTGAGCTTTATCTTTCATTTGATACTCTTTTTAATTTTAAATTGCCTTGCGCAGGTGACCTTGTCGGGGCCTGCGCAAGTGCTTGATGTACCTCCGCTAACTATGATGAAGGACGGAATTTATGTCAGCGGGCGGATGCTTGACTGTTGGCCCGATAACAATGTTAACGATATGTTCGATTTTGTCATTGAGGAGCTTGAAGCTCCGCGTAGTGATTTTATACGCTCTTTGGCCTGGCGAGGTCCTAGTACTCCTCCTTAACTTGCTTTGACCTTTGACATGTTTTTATGCTATGTGGTTTGTACCTCCGCGTGTTTTGTTGTTAATTTTTTTTTTTTTTTTTTAATTTGTGGGATACGATATCCTTATCATATATGTTTGGAGTGTTGTATTGATGTCAAACCGAGAGGGTGCTAAGTTGTACTTTGATATCTTTATCTTTATTATTAATAATTCTGCCTCCGCGTTTACATTTGCATATGCCATGTATGTTTTTTCTGGTCATACATATCCCGCTGGTTCGGCGGTCGTTTGTGATCAAGTTGCGGTTGTTGAACTCATGCTTGGCCCTTTTGTTCCGCCTCGAGGCAGAGCCGGAGCTGCGCTTGAAGGTCTTGAAGCCGTGCTTGCACTTTCACGTGTTTCCTTCGCAACGGAACCTTCGCACACAACGCGTGCTTGGTTCCCAGTATGTTTAGTTGGCGCAGCTCTTGGTTTGTCTTTGCTTCTTCCCCTTCAATCTTTACAAATTTTTGCGTGGTATCGCACGGCCGGGCGGAGGTGGCGTTTAGCCGGGAGTTTTTGAAGTAGGACCTTCGGTTGCGGGGGGGGATGTTACAAGCTTTTGCGTGGTATCTCCCCCGCTTCTAGGCTCGGGTTCTGCATATGAGTGCCACCGCTTTGGTTACAAGCTTTTGCGTGGTACCAGCTATTTTTTTGTGTTGTGGGGAAACGCCCGCTTCCATCTTTCTCTCTCTTTCCTTCTCCTTTTCTCCGAATGACCCTAGGAGGTGGGGGGGATGTGGCTTTTTATATGGCCTCAACTCATAATTGCCATTGATCTTTTGGTGGTTGAGGTTGTTGAGATCTTGCTCTACCGCGATTAGGTGGCATTTAATTTTGGTAGATGGTGTGCGCCCGGCATATAGTTCATTTATTTTTCCGTTTTTTGTCGCCCTTCGGCTTTCGGCGGAGGTTATACTTGGTATTGACTTAGTGTCCGGAAGTTTGGCGTTTTTATGGAGGTTTTTTTTCGATTGCGGCCCGGTGCCCGTACCTTTGGCGTGGTCTTTTTCCAGGTTGAGTGGTTTTGCGGAGGTTTTCACTGCGCTTATCCCGGTGCCCCATACCTTTGGCGTGGTCTTTTTCCGTGTTAAGTGGTTTTGCGGAGGTTTTCACTGCGCTATCCCGTGCCCATACCTTTGGCGTGGTCTTTTTCCGTGTTAAGTGGTTTTGCGGAGGTTTTTACCGGGTTTAGTCAGCGATTGTTTTTGCCGCGGAGGTCCGATTGGGCGTGCTCGGGCGTGCCGGCATCGCCCAAGAGGTCCTCTGTTTTCACCTTATCGGTTTGTCGAATGTCCGCTGCCCCTTGTCCGGCAGCTTTTTCAACTCTTTGCTTGCGTAGTGTTGTTATCTAGGGGGAAGCCTCTTTATATTTTTAGAGGTTGTTTACAAAGGTCCCTGCCTCGTTAAAAACCTCACCTCCGCTTAGGAGTCCCCTTGTGAGAAAAAGAGTGCGGTGCCTTTCGCCAACCGGGCGAAGAAAAAGGAGAAGAAGAAAGCTAAAGAAAGAAAATAAGAAACCTTCGCTTATATCATGCGGAGGTCCTCTTACATCATATGTAGTATTTTCTCGAGGTTCGCGGTGTTCCAAGTGTGCGTGGAGGTATTGCCTTCGCTATCTTCCAGTCTGAATGCTTCTTTGTTTGCGGTTTGCTTTGCTATGAATGGTCCTTCCCATTTCGGGTTGTAGTTTTACCCACGGTGCGGGTGTTCGGTTTCCTTCAAAGCACTGTGTCTCCATCCTCAATGAGCCTTTTAGTTATATTTTTATCTCTCCATGCCTTAGTTTGGTCCCGGTATCTTATGATGTTGTTGAGGGCCCGCAGCCTTTTCCCTCGTTTCTATTCTTTCTTTGGAGCATGCCTCTTCTTCCGTGGTGTTGCTAGTTGCGCGGAGGCTTTGGTGTTTCACCTCTTCCGGGGGTCATTACTTCTTCTCCATACATAAGTTTGAAAGGAGTGTATCCCGTTGTTCGTTGTTGTGGTATTATGTGACCAGACCACTCTTGGTAGCTCTTCCGCCCATTTTCCCTTTGCGCAGATTGAACAAGCACCTTAGAGATTGCCGAGAATATTTCTCTGCTTGCCCTTTCCATCGCACCATTTGACTCTGGGTAGTACACCGACGCGAAGGCTAGTGTTGTGCCTATGGTCTTGCAATATTCTTTTTGAATTTGTCCGAGTCGAACCGCTTGCCATTGTCTACGGTTAGCACTTTTGGGACTCCGAATCTGCATATTATGTTTTGCCAAAAGAATTTCTTGATCGCCCTCGAGGTTATTGATGCTAGTGGCTTTGCTTCTATCCACCTTTGTGAAGTATTCCACAGCTACTATCGCGAACTTAAGCCCTCCTTGAGTCGGGCGGCGGCAATGTCCTACCAAATCCATTCCCCATCCGTGCAATGGCCGACTAGTGGTATGTATCGGAGCTCGGCCGACGGCGAAGGTTGCTTTTTACGGAATACATTTGGCAGGCTTCACATGTTTTGACTAGCTCTTTTCAGCGTCCTTTGCATAGGTTGGCCAAGAGAACCCTTGCCTCAAAGCCTTTTGTCGATAAGGCCCTTGGCCCTATGTGAGACCCGCAGGTTCCTGCATGTATCTCTTTTATCAACTCTTTACCTTCGCTTCTGGATACACATTTGAGCAATGGCTGAACCACCCCTTTTTTGTATAATTTTTTATCTAGTAGCACATATGATCTTGCTCTGTACTTCATTCTTTCTTTGTCTGCCTTTGACTGTGGGTTGAATGTCCCCTCAAGCATTTGCGCTATTTCTGTCCGCCAGTCTTGCTCGATGTTGCTAGTATGTGCTTTTCAACCTTTTTCTCTAGCGGAGGTTGCAGGTTTGCTGATTTGCTCGTAGAAGGTTCCCTCGGGCATTTCCAGGTTATTTATTTGCCGCCTGCCTTCGCTATCTCGTCCGCCTCGTGTTCTCCCCTTGGGATGTGTTTTTGTGGTGAACCCCCGGAACTTTCTTTCTAACTTTCGCACTTGCTCAAGGTATCTTGTTAACCGTGGGTTCTCGGCCCGGTATTCTTTCTCGACTTGTCCCCGCCACAACCATTGAGTCTGCTTTTCACTAGTAGCCTTTGGATCCCCAAGGCCTTTGCCTTGTTGAGGCCTAGGATGAGTGCTTCGTACTCGGCGACGTTGTTTGTTGCTTTGAAGTTCAAACGGGCTGCGTACTTCATCTTTGCTCCGGTTGGGGATATTAGCACCACCGCTGCCCCGGTGCCATTTACTCCCCAAGCTCCATCTGTGAATAGTGTCCAAGTTTGTTCAGATAGGTTATGTAACCTTCGCGCGAAGGTGTCCAATCCGCCATGAAGTCTGCCGATTGCTCGAGATTTGATTGTCGTTTTGGGACATAGGCTATGCAAGATATTGCGATAATTTGCGGGCCCATTTTCCAATTCTGCCGGAGGCTTCCTTTGTTGTTGAGTATCTCTCCTGGGGGTTGTGTCGAAGGTACTATTATTTCATGGGCTTGGAAGTAATGCTTGAGTTTTCTTGAGGCGGTTAAGATGGCGTAGGCCGGTTTTTCTCGCTTGAGTATAATTCAGCTTGGCTCTCGCCAGGCTTCGTAAACATAGTACACTGGCTGCTGGTTCCTTTGACCCTTGAATTCTTTTTCCTGTGCCAAGACCGCACTGACCGCGTGATCTGATGCTGCCACATATAAGAGTAATGTGGCGTCTTGCTCGTAATCGTGACTTTCGTGAGTGTTGGCTAAGTATTTTTGAGGTCGTCAAAGGCTTCAGACCGATCTTGGCCCCACCGGACTTTGTCGGAGGTTCCGAGTGCTTTAAAAATGGTAGGCTTTTTCCGCCGACTTTGAGATGAACCCGTTGAGCGCCGCTATTCTTCCCGTGAGCTTACGCACTTCCCTTTTGGTAGTTGGTTCTGTCATTGCTAGTATTGCCTGCGTTTTTTTCTCGATTTCTTTGTGATTCCTTCCGGCCCTACAATACATCCCAGTATCTTGGCTTGGCTTATCGCGAAGACACACTTCTCCGGATTTAGTTTTAGGCTCGCTACTGCGGAGGTTAGCGAAGGTCTCGCCAGTCACCGATGTGCTCTTTCTTTTCTTTGCTCATGACTATGATGTCGTCGACATATGCGATGACGTTTCTTTGAAATTGGTTGCCTAGCACTTTGCTTGTCATTCTTGCGAAGGTTGAGCCTGCGTTCTTTAAGCCTTCTGGCATTCTGAGGAAGCAGTATGTGCCAAAGGGGGTTGTGAAACTTGTCTTTTCTTCATCCTCTTTATTGAGCCAAATTTGATGGTACCCTGAGAAATAGTCGAGGAGGGAAAATCTTCTGCAAATTGCGGCCCTGTCCAGGGAAGTATCTATTCTTGGTAACTGGAACGCATCTTTTCTGCATGCTTTGTTTAGGTCTGTGAAGTCTATGCACATCCTCATCTTGCCATTGCTCTTGGGTACTAGCACAACGTTTGCTAGCCAGTCAGAGTACTTGACTTCCCTTATTACCTTCGCGTCTAGGAGTCTCTGCACCTCCGCTTTAGCTGCCATTATCCTGTCTTCGGACATTTTCCTTTGTTTCTGCTTTTTTGGTCGGGTGCCTGGGTTAACATCTAAATGGTGCTGTATGATATCTCTGGATACTCCCCGAAGGTCTTCCGCAGACCATGCAAAGGCGTCTTTGTTCTCCCTCAAGGCTTGCATCAGCTCTTTTTCTTCTTGATCTGTCAAATTTGAGGCTATTGTGACTTTTCTGTCAGGCTTGGATTGTTCCAACCAGACTGATTTTGTTGTTTTTTCGTCTTTTCTTCCGGCTTTGAAGCTTGTCTTTCCTTTGGGCATGTCCGGAGGTTCTTCCCTGCCTGAAACGCCTGATTCCACAGAGTTGACATTTCTACTTGAGCTGTGTATCATTTTTTCAATGTTTCTTGCCTCTTTCTGGCTTCCATGGATTGTTATTATTCCATGCAATGCTGGTAGCTTCATGCAGAGGTAGCCCATGTGGACTGCCACCCCAAATTTGTTAGAGAAACCTCTGCCCAGAATAGCGTTGTAAGGGTAGTTGAGGTCGACGACATCAAAGGTTATGTATTCTGTTCTGGCGTTATTTTGATCTCCGAAGGATACTGGGAGTGCTATTTTTCCTAGTGCTTCCACCCTTCTTCCTCCGAATCCGACCAAGTGGGATTCCGAAGGTTGTAATTGGTTTCTGCCAAGCTGCATCTTGTCAAAGGTGTTTGCGAACAGTATGTCCGCGGAGCTTCCTGAGTCCACCAAGATTCTTTTTATTTCCCATGCCGCTACGTTTGCTGTTATCACCATTGCGTCAGTGTGAGGGTAGCTTTCAAGTTTTAGGTCTTGCTCTGTGAAGGTTATTGGCACCCTGGACCATTCTGTCGCTCTTATGGGACCTTGAACTGCCACATTGTTTACTAGGCGGAGGTGATCCTTTTTTTGTTTTTTGGTCTGGAATTCCATTGCCGAGCCTCCGCTAATTGGTAGTATATGGCCAATGGTTGGCAGTGGGTTATGGGGGTTGTGTTGGTTTTCTGGGTTTGGCTCTTGTTTTGCTTGAGGCGAAGGCTGTATTTGTAGTTTGTGGTTGAAGCGCCGGAGGTGGCGGTAGAGCTTCGTATGTTCTCGCTGGGGTTGGGTATTTAGATAGGTTATCTTTGGGCGGCCTTGGGTGGGTATAGGCTGGTGTTTGCTCTAGTCTGTATTGGCTGGTGTTTGGCGTTGTGGCCGCATGCGGAGGTATCTGGCGCCATGCAGGTAGGTGGCTTGGGAAGTAAGCTGCTGCTAATGTTGAGGGATGTATCTGGGTGCTGTTTAGGGCTGGGTATACTGGGCAGTATTGGTTTTGCCAGCTTGGTGCGGAGGTATGGTTGACTTCCCTTACTTGCTGGGGCGCCGGTGCCTCCGCTTCTTTCCTTCTCTTCATCCTCTCTTGGGTTTCTTTTGCCTCCGGACATTCCTTTGTGACATGCCCTTTGTCTTCCCCATGGAAAAAACAATACGGCTTCTTTCTGTTGTTACTGGAATTGCTATTCCAGTTTCTTCCTGTGTTTTGTCTCGATTGATTTCTAGCGGGCTGCGGAGGCGCCGGTGAACCTGGCTGTTGGCTTTGCTGAGATTGTTGGTCAATACCCATTACTTGTTTGTTTTGAGGGCCGCCGTGCGTAGCCTTTGGTTGGATCGGCCGCTTGCCTGTTGGTGTTTTGAAACCGCTTGTATTGGTTTTGTTCCTCCACCCTCTTTCGGAGGTCGTTGTCTGATTTGCAGTACTTTTCGAACTCTGAGTATAATGCTTCCATGGTTTCAGGCTTCTCTCTGGCCAGATGTGCTGCGAACGGGCCAATCTTCAGTCCTTTTGATCTTTGCTTCTATTGCTACCTCTTTCGGTACATTTGGAGCCTTCGCTTTTAGTTGGACGAAGGCTGGTAGTATTGTCTCGATGATTCATCTTTTTTTGCTTGCAATGAAACAGTCTGAAGCCGTCGCTGACTCACTAGAGAATCCTTTGAAGTTGGTCATGATTTTGTCGCGGAGGTTCTCCCACGAGTAGATTGAGTTTGGCTTGAGCATGGAGTACCAAGCAAGTGCATCCCCCTCGGCCGCAATGACAAAGGATTTGGCAAGGATCAGTATCATTCCCCCCGCGGAGGCTACCGCTGCCTCAAAGCTCATGATGAACGTCGGGGTCTGTCTTTCCGTTGAACTTTGGTAATGTGATTGGCTTGTAGCCCATTGGCCATGCTGATGTCTGCAGTCCTTCCGACGGTGGAGATCTTGGGTCCACTGTTCGTGTTTGAGCCGCCCCAAAGGACACGGAAGGATGGCCCCGGGTGGGTGCGCCTTCTTTGTGGCCGAGTAGCGGCGAAGGTTGCGAAAGGTGGCCCTTGGCTTGGTATTCCTTCGTGCTTTGTGCTGCTAGCATACTTTGTATTTCCGCTTGCAAGATCGCCATCCGCTGCCTTGCTTCGATGGACGGCCTGGGTGGTTTGAACTGCCCTCTGTCTCGCCGCGAAGGCTGCAGCGACTCTCTCCCTCTCTGCTTGCAAGGCTTGTAGCTGAACTTGAATTCTTTGCAGCTCTTCCTCTTGCGCTGCGTTTGCCGGTTCTGGCACTTGATCGTTAGCTTGTTCTTCATTGCCCCGCGGAGGCACGGCGGTATTGTCCCTCTTCGTGACTTGCTCTGTTTCAGGAGTCGGAGGATCTGCGTAGGTCTTTGCGCACCGCTCTCCTTGGTCTTCCTCGTGAGGTACCTCCGCTGCAGCGCTCTGGTTGTCTTCTTTTTTCCTTGGTGGCATGTTTGGGTCTTTGTTGGCTAACCACGGTGGGCGCCAATGTTGCGCTGCGCTACCGAACGACGGGCGGAGGCCCACTCTCAGGATGAGAACCTCCGCCAGAAATGGGACCCTCAGTCAGTGAGAATAAACCAGTCCCAGGTAGGTACAGTATGGTGAGTGGGGAAATGAATGACTTTATTAATTTTTCACCAACCCTTTCAACAAAGGCTTTGAGATCCTCCTTTTATAGGTGGCTCAGGTACAGGGTCTCCTTCTACATTACATCTTTGCCCTTCTAACCCTAGGGGCATTTTGGTCCCGGCCCTAACCGCTATCTTTGGCTGCAGGGGCTGCACCGGCATTTCCTCCTCCATGCCGTGGGCTGGGCCGCATTTAGCTTCAGTATGATCCACTGTTGTTGGGCCAGGACCCTGGTCGGAGGTCGGGGCCTTCGCCTTCATGCCGTCGTTGAGCGCTGGTGGTGCAGGATGAGGGCGACCTCCGCCCCGGGGCTGCGCCCAGGCGGAGGTCCGCTTCTTTAGAAATTCCGTGGCGTGCGCACCGACCTCCGCTGATCCTCCGCCTCATGTAGGCTACCTCCGCCGAACCTCCGCCGTTCGTAGGTTACCTCCGCCTCATGTAGGCCATTCCCTGAAAACACAGCCAAAGGGACAAAAATAGAGAGGAAAAGTGGAAGCTAGCTTCTTCTTGCTGGGCCTTCGCCTGGGAGCGGAGGTTGGGTAGGTACTCTCCCCCAACAAAATCCCAGACCCATTGTCTGTGGATGCAGCCTCGACATCTTGACGCCCGTCAGAGCACATGTTTGCTCCCAAAAACGTTGAGCTATCATGCTGTCCAGGAGAACGTGTTTGATGGACTCCTCCTCCGAGCCATAGACGTTACTATTCGGGATGGGTTCTATGTGTCTGCGATGGATCGGAGAATTCTTTTGGCCGGCAGGAACTCATTTACCACGCGCCATCAGAAAACACGGACTGATCGGGGGAACACATAATCGCCAAATGCATTTCCTTGTTTAATTTGGTCACCCAAAGAAGTCGATGCCGCTCCTTGATCACTTTGGTGCCACTGCTCACTGTATATGCGCTTGTAGGCAGATTTCACTGAGTAGGGACCATGAACCTCTAGCTCCTAGGACTAAAAAGCCTCTCCACGTCCTCTGATCGGTGTGCACAAAATAGCGTGAGCATCGACATCCACAAACTGGTGCTTGATCAGTTCTTCATTCTAGCCACCACTAACAGTCATCAGATCAAACACCATAGCAACCAGCGGATTATCAGGCATGATGGGACGACCGTCAAAATGATTTGGAAGCCACCGGTCATGCCAGATACTAGTGGAATTTCCATCACCAATAATCTTAGTCTTTTGCAAGGGCAGCTCCTACCTGTTGGCGTGCCATTGCGGCCTGCATGTGTCCAGGTGCTGTGAAGTAGTGAACCGGCCCCGCTGCTCGCCTCTCACAGAGTATCCCTATCTGTAAAGTGGGGCCACAAAACTCTGAACGGCAATGTCGACCATTTCTCAGCTACCTCTTCTGCTTGTTACTTTCTCCGAAAAAAGAAGGATGACCCATTTCATGACCCAGGCACGCCATATGCATCATCTCTGTGCAGAAACCAACCCACAACAACGCATATGACTATTTTTGGTTTATTTCTGAAAGTGTATGTACGTAGTAGAACAGTACAAAACACTTTAAAAAAGCATATGATTTTTAGTTTATTTCTGGACAACAACGCATATGACTATTTTTGGTTTATTTCTGAAAGTGTATGTACGTAGTAGAACAGTAAAAACACTTTAAAAACGCATATGATTTTAGTTTATTTCTGGTAAGTAGGTAGTAGAACAGTAAAAAACACTTTAAAAACGCATATGATTTTAGTTTATTTCTGGTAAGTAGGTAGTAGAACAGTAAAAAACACTTTAAAAACGAAACTTTTTGTGAAAAAAGAAATATTAAATTCCAGAGGCACGAAGCTTCGTGGAAATTCATCCAGCGGACAGCGCCTGTTTGGGATGGGACAATAGTTCACCGGGCACATATCCTATCTAGTAGGATACATCTTACCAAACGCGTGCATGTAGATCGATGTGTCACTGTGTCACACTATATATTCACTACGACTGACCACATGAATGGTGGTGCAACGTACACTAGCTGGCTGGTTGTTGGAGCATATACTCCATAGACAGAACAAATTTGTGAAAAAAAAAAATTCTAGAAAGCATGAAGCTTCGTGGAAACTCATCTATCGGCCAATGCAACACACAACTTATTTCGACAAAACATATATGGTGCGATGGGCCAAAAGGCAAGTTCACCACCACATCTTATCTTACCAAATATGTGCATGTAGTGTCTGCAACGTCACTGACCAAAACGCATGATGACAACTTATACATATGCTAGCTCTAGCTGGTTTGTTGGACTATACTCCAGAGTAGAACCATACTCATTGATCGAGGCCGAGAACACGTAACTATATATGCAAACAACATTCTGTCAATTATTATTCGTCTCCGTCAGCTGTTCGTATCATCCTCCACGCCTTGTATGCACGCGTACTGTCTCTACTCTATAGTGCATCTCAATGCTCAACGTACGAAACATGTGCCGAGGGCATTCGTGAAAAAAAATTTGTCATATATATTGCTTCACGTACGATCACATGACCATATGTCTACCGTCATTAATTCACGCACAATATATATAACTAGTACTAATAATCAGAGAACCATGCATGTGTTGAAGTACAATATCGTATCTGAGACCACAATAATCCAGCACACACACAGATATATATTGTTAAGGCAGGTAATTAACAACTGAAAAGAGTTAATAGCAAGCATATCTAGAGTGCTACTAGATGAATTAACAGTATTAGCAATAGAATAGCAGATGGATGTCACCATAGCTAGCTAGCTAATGGCTAAATCGGCTACTCCTCCCCTCCACGGAGCACGAGGCCCAGGAAACAGAGGAGATCGCCGACCCCGATGATGAAGATGGTCGCGGCGGTGTTGACGGTCCTGAAGGAGAGGCCGCCTCCCGGCTCGGCGGCAACGAGCACGATGCGCTGCAGGCCAGCGAGCATGCAGTGGCCGGCGACAGTGGCCACGAGCGCCGCGTAGGCAAGCAGGAGGCGGAGCCGCCGGCGGCGGCTTGGAAGCATCAGCGCCAGCACCCCGGCGGTCGCCTGGAGCGCGGCGCACCAGAACATCCCGGCCATGAGGGAGACTGCCACGGTGGCCTCGGCGTCCATCATCTCCAAGGGGCGCGGCACCATCTGTTAGAGTTTAATCTTGTCATTACAGTATTGCATGTTTGCGTTGTTAGATGCATTTAGAAAAATAAGTGTCCGTGTGTAGTTCTATACATGTTTACACAGGAGTGCACGTTTGGTGAGAAGCCATGCCATGTGAAACGGTAGTGAGTGCTCGTGATAATTGTTGTAACATGTCTACTAGGCTGCATGAGAGATTATTTAGGAGCTAGCAATGCATAGGATTCTATTCTGGGTCAAAGCCACGAAGTGTTTTAGCGGCGGAAGAATAGGACTGCGTCGAGAGACTGGGCACTTGCATGCAGCTAGCATGTTTATCCATGGTTGCACACGTTGCGAGATGTAGCGTGAGTCTCGGCTGTGATTTTGGCCGGTCATTTGTTTCATGCATGTACTTGAGTCTATATATGAATGAAAAGCGACGGGAGTTGTGTGGCTTGCGTCAACAAAACTACTAGCTTGTGTCTTTCTGTACGTGTGTGTGCATCCACCAAAGAGAGCAGGCGAGTGTTTGCGATAGACACTTGCTAGTGAGGGAGAGAATTCCAACACCATCCACGACGGCTGCACCGCCGACAGGAATAACAGGAGGAATCAAGCTAGGCGCGTGTGATCGATCGATCGATTTGAGCATGCATTTGCATCCTAGGGTTCACTAGCTAGCTAGAGTACATATACATACCGGGTGGCTGAAGATGGTGGTGATGAGCAAGCAGTAGGCGAATGAGAAGGCGAAGGTGACGGTGATGATGCCGGCGTGGAGGAGTGTCCATAGAATGACATCTCTGACGGCTGGGAGCAGATCAAGAGCCGCACTCGCCGCCTGCTTCTTCTTCTTCTTCTCCTTCTTCTCTTCTTCCATGGACACCGACACCGACACGGACAGCGGAACAGGTGCTGCCGTCTTGTCCAACTTCTCAGCCATGGCTCGCCCAAGCTTGCTAGTTGCTACGTACCTAGGACTGCTAGATATCAATCAACATACATAAGATTAGAACGAATTAAGAGGGAGAGGGGATCGAGTGTGAGGGGGCTAGCTCACCGATGGAGTCCCTAGCTTGGCGTGCAGCGTGCTTCTTCTGCAGGTAGCTTGCTGGGGACGACGAAGACGTACGGCGGCGGCGGATTGGATGGAGCTTGCTGATGAGGGCTTTTTCAACTACAACAGAGCACAGAGAGTGAAAGAGAGACCTCCTCATTCATGGCCATGGATTACTTGAAGTGGCCGAGCAACGCGTGCAGCAAAGGCGATGCCACCTCGTGGAGTGGGGCCTCAACGACCACGACGTGTCGATCGACCGCAGAGTCTATAATTCAATATAATCCTTTATTATGTCAATTTCTGGATTATATTGAGAAAGTGAGAGGCAGGTGGATGATACGGTAGATGCAAAAGGGTGAATGTTACCATGCATGTGATCCCATGGTCATCTCAGCAATTCATCACTTGTGACTTGTCCAATCTCATGCACACTTTTGCACCGATGGCACTAGCAGCAAATTCAATCCTTTACGTCATTTCTCGACCCTTTCTCAGCTAACTCTTGGCATGCTTTGTCTGTCAAACAAAAGTGATCCAATGATCCAACTTGACCATATGCATGCACATCTCCGTGCAGAAACCAACAAAACTGAAGAAATATTGCGCGCACACAAAAAAAAAATTACTTACCGCTTTAGGAGTGTTTGGGAGAGGTCCACCAACTTTAGATATATACAAAAAAGCTCCAAACAGTAAGAGATTTTTGTGTCGGTATAGTTATTTTCATATAGCTTGCGCCTCTTACTGCTTCGTATAATATTAGTTTTAGAATACGGAAGAAATATTAATATATATGTAGTCTGTATGATTGATTAGTTTTTTTTTTACTCAGATTGATTAGGTTGGTGGAACCTATCAGCTGAGTTCGTTATGTCTTCAATTTAATATATATAGGTGTTCATATTTTTATAGATTTATTTTTAAAATTTAATGGTATGATACTTTTAGTGATAGCCAACGTCGTTCCCGCTGTAGCCAAGACGTCTGTGGTTCAGCTGATGATGAGGCTAGCTCACGGGTCGACATGCGCGCGTCTTGTGGTTGTTGAGGCGTGGGCCCACGCGGCACCTCGCCTCTTGCTTTACTTCTTCTCTGCCTCGCATGATCCTGATGCATCGCAGGCTCGGCTACTTAAACAGCTCCACCATGACCCTGAGCTGCTGAGCAAGAGCAACTTCTCACTCTCAGTCTGTCTCACTCTCACCCCTCCACCTCCAGGCGAAGCACAAGAACGAGCAAAGCTACTGAAGCCACTACTGTGACCAGCTGGTTAGTGAAGAGACGGCCGGTTATTAGTCCACTCCGATCCTTCATATTTCGTCTTGTGTTTAATTTTCTGTTGAAACTAATCAAGATGCGTGGATCGATCATCGTCTCTTTTGCAACAGATCGAGAAAGCTTCCGTAGTTTTGCTGATCTGACCCCCAGCCGGACCCATGGAAGACGATAAGCTGCTGCCTCTGACTGTGTCCGAGGCGGCGAAGAATGAGACGGTGGCCGCTCCTCCGTTCCCCGGTGTCCAAGTTGCGATCATGTGGGCCCTCATCAACGCCGGCCACGTCGTCCTCTCCATTGCTTGCGCCTTCATCATCACGCTGGTACGGGGCACACTGATCAAGATCTATTGGTATAATTACTAGGATGCGTATGCAATATGGTGTGTCTATTGATCACACGCGCACGCCTTTCGTGTAGCCGTCGTGGCTGCAGCCGTGTGCCGGCGCCGTGGAAATGACCGACGCTGAGGTCGCCATGGCAGCCGACCTCGTGACCGGGATGCTGTGGTGCGCCGTGTCCGAGGCGGCCGCGGCGGTGCTGGCTCTGATGCTTCCACGCCACCGCCACCGGCTCCGCCTTCTCCTTGCCGCCACGGCGCTCGTGGCCACCGCCGCCAGCCACTCCAAGTGGGCTGGCCTGGACCGCATGTTCGCCGCCGCTGAGGACCCAGAAGGCGTCTGCTTCTGGACCGGCTTCGGCACTGCGGTCATCTTCATCTTCAGGGTGGGCGACCTTATCTGTGTCTTTGGCCTCATTCTCAGTGGAGGGCAAGATGAGGAGTAGGGATGCTTGGGTATGCGCTAAGGAATTTAGCCGAGCTAGATATCTACTGTGACATCCATGCACACTGTGTGTACACATGTGTGCCTCCATCATATTTGGTATTATTATTACCGTTAACATTTCGGTAGATCTCACCTATATAGCACTCCATAGCTGCTATAGACTCATATTTCAGTTGCCTTTCTTTTCTTTTTTCTTTTGATAAAATCAGTTGCCTTTCTTAATTACCTATCTGCACGTACTTGTGGTTAAAGTCAGATAATATTGTAAGTCTCCAGCATTAATTAAACGTGCATGTTCTGCTGATTAATTATGATACTTCAATGAAATTAGATACGAGAGTACCTGGGCGTTCGGTATTCGGTTCGGTACTCGGTACCCGTGCAAAATTCGGTTCCTCAAAAACTAGTACCGATCGGTTCCTAAAACAATTCGGTACTGAGGAAATTCGGTATCGGTAAATTCGGTTCGGTTTCGGTATTTACCGAACAGTACCGAACTAATGTAATAGCAGGTTCAAAAAAACTAATTTTGACATGATTTCATAGATAATAATAGTGCAAAATACATATACATATAAAAGTCCACAAGACTTGGTGTAAGTGCCAAAAAAAATATATAATATAATAGTCTATAATAGTACAATTAATAATATAACAACACTCAAACTTATCACATTTCAGGTAAATTCGGTAAGTTCGGTAATACCGTAAATTTGGTTCGGTTTCGTAATTACCTCGGTAATTTGGTTCCTGGGAATTTGGAACCGAACTGGAACCGAATTTTTCGGTTTCAGTTTGGTATCGGTTCGGTTCCAGGTAAATTCGGTTCGGTACTCGGTTCCAGGTAAATCGTGCCCAGGAGTACTCCTTCCCTCCCATGAAGTAATGTCGTCTGGGAATCGTGTTTGTAAGGGGGGCACGGTTTTCCAACGACAAAGTCCATGGAACGGAGGAAGTAATGTTTAGTAGCTTTAACTTCATTCAAAAGGACAAAAAAAGCGCATCTCTTCGTTTCAAATTATATATAAGCTAGATACACGGTAAAAGTCATGTAGTTAGAAAATTAAATCACTATAATATAATTGAAAAGTGCCAAGATAACTTGCTAGAACTTTTTAGTCTCCTAGAGAGAGAGAGAGAGAGAGAGAGAGAGAGAGAGAGAGGTGTCAATCACAAAATATGAGCGAGCACAATCTAGCTAGGATTAAAATAAACATAAGAGGGATATTATTTTCTAATAATATGAAAAAATGAAAGGCCAAGTGAGCTAGGTGAGATAGGATGGGACAAACTCACATTCAATGGTGTTAGGTTCGCAATTAGGACTAAAGTCATCCACCTATGAAATATTATATTCCCATGAGATATGGCGTGAACTTGTCCCCTGAGAGCAAGTGAGCTAATTCATCTCAGCTAGAACAAATATGGGTAAGTAGGAGAACTAGAGCTGTAGCGCCATGGATCCCGATGTGCAAAGAGAAACTAGCATGGAGGAGAGAGAAGAGCTAGTGTGAACTCTGAGGACACTTTGTTGAGATAGAAAACTTTTTGTGAAAAAAATCAAGAAAGCACGAAGCTTCGTGGAAACTCATCCACCGGCCAATGCAAGACAACTTGTTTCGACAAAACATATATGGTGGGATGGGCCAGGCATCACAACTTGTTTCGGCAAAATATATATGGTGGGATGGGGCCAAGGCTGATCACCACCACATCCTATCTTGCCAAATATGTGCATGTAGTGTCACTATATTCACTGCAATGTCACTGACCAAAACACATGATGACAACTTATTGGTGCAGAGGTCCTTCTATATCTCTTACTGAAATAATATAGGTGCAAATTTGCGCACACATGAGGATCTTGGTGAAATCCTCAAGATATTACACATCAAACACAAACCTTGATGTGAGAGACAAGGTACAATCAGTAGATATTGCGGGTCTTCATCTTCTCTCTTTTTATTATACATGCCTCTCATATCAGGATAACCTCATACTGAACACAAGTTGATTTTGTAAGTCATTTTATATTATGACTGTGTTCACCCGCCAGCTATGTAGGTACAACTCTAAGCCAACTTATGCGTAGACAAGGAAGATTAGGTCTTTTGATGCTCATCCTAAAGACATGTTATCCCGTGACAAAGAATTGTCCCCGTTGTAACACACGTGTATTATTCTAGTGGATTATTAGTATAATGGATCGGAATAATGTCATTTTTGCATACACTCCTAGTGGAGTAATAAAGAGCTTTATTATTCTCTCTTTTTAAAAGGTCAACTAATTTTAACTATAACCAAATATATTACACATTACTGTAGTAGTTACTCATTATTACACTAGCTATACACAGTAATATGTAATAATGAGTAACTACTACCTGAATCGACGAATCATTGGGTGGTAGGAAAAGCTTACTGTGCCGGAAATGGAACGGTTGGTGCTACTCCCTTCGTCCCATGGAGTTGTTAAAAATCCGTACCCCTCTTATAAACATGCTTTTCTAGTGAACTCCATGGGATAGAGGGAGTAGCTTCTAAGGTACCGCCATTTGCCACTTACTCTTTGCATCGCCGTGTATATATCATATCACATTCACATGCTGCATGGTGACATTTTTTACGTTTTTACATCTATAGTACCAGACCTGCATGCATCCTCTCTCTTTGCATCATAGCGACATTATTTACGTTTTTACATCTCTACTGTCCGCTGCTTCTGAGGCTTATTGGTTTCATGGTTTTTGTGGTAAAAGTTTTTTTATTGCCTCGTTTGTGAGATTTTTTTTTGTTTTAGTTTTTTCTTTGTAAAATGCTTCTACCATACCGCAGCTGCCTCCTCTCTCTGATCTCTCTCAATATACTCAAAGAAAATGATAAAGGAATTACGAATGCGCTCAGATTCTTGGCTCGACACGTCGCGCTCGGGTTTTGGGGGCCCACACCGCACGCGGTATCGCCTTTGCTGTGTGCTGTTGTCGCTCATCAGCTACCCGAGCCGGCGAGCTGACATATATGAGAGCGACTGAGCGAGCGAGTTGAGGAGGCCCTCTCTTTCACTTTTTGTGCTGTGCTGTTGTGTGTGAAACTAGTTAGAAGCTAGCTAGCTGCAGAGCGTCCGGCCTCAAGCTCCAGTCCTCGCTCGCGGCCTGCAGAAGAAGTACGCCAAGCTAGTATGGTCGGTGACGACGGTGAGCCGGCCCCTAATTCCCACTCAATCCCTGGCGTCTCCCTCGCTCTCTTCTTAATTCTTATTGGTACTGAGATCTACTGCATGTCATCGAACATATATAGTTGAAAGGCCACTGAAATTCAAACCTCGTTTTTCAGCAGAATTTTTGGTCTTCTTTACATGTGTTGTTCTATTCTATGTATGTGTTTGTCTCTCCTCGCAGCCAAGCTTGGATCCATGGCAGAGTGGGCCGCAGCAGCTCTTCCGCTGTCCGTGTTCAAGTCGGAGAAGAAGAAGAAGAAGCAGCTGGAGGCGCGCTCGGCTCCTTGGTTTCCGATCCCCGCCGTCAGAGATGTCATTCTGTGGACGCTCTTCCACGCCGGCGCCTTCACCCTCAGCTTCGCCTTTGTCATCGCCGACGAGATGCTCCAGCTCCACCTGGTACGCAGTCTTAAATTCTTAATTAGTCGACTAAACCACGATCAACGTCCATGGAAATCCTAGACTAGATCGAGGATACAGAATTAATTAATTAATGCATGGAAATCCTCAAATCCGTCCATTTTTTTTTTTTTCGATAAAGGATAATAAAATCCGGCCTCTACATCCTAGGATGTACACAGCCAATTATTACAAGTTTGAAGACAAAGAAAGCAAACCAAGTTCTTACAAAAAAATAGGCAAAACCTAAAGCAAACGGTAGAGATGCTTCCACCCTCTATAAGAAAAAAATCAAGAGCAATTATCTCTAATTTCTTGCTCAACAGAATGAGGGGGTGTTCCCTGGTCCGCTCGTCACGCTGTAATTTGGGCCCAAGAGCGTAGCCAATATGCTCCTCGAAGATAACCCGCAAAACAGAGTTAGCTTTCACATGTTTAAAAATGACATCATTACGACAACGCCAGACGGCCCAGCAAAAGGCAGCGACCCCCACCCAGATAACTGCTTTAATCTTCTTATTTTGATTATTAAGCCAACTCCCAAACATATGGTTGATTGATCTAGGCTGGGTTAGATTAGTAGCGAAGAAAATTACCCTCCAAATTAACTTAGTGAAAGGGCAGTCCAGAAGAGGTGTTGAATAGTTTCATTCATATTACAACACAAACACTTCTGACTCCCCTTCCAATTTTTCCTGGCAAGGTTGTCTTTAGTCAAAACGACACCCCTTTGTAAAAACCAGAGAAAGATCTTGATTTTTAGAGGAATTCTCAGCCTCCAGAGGATTTTGTGTTGGAAAGGTGGATTAGCATCGATGGCATCAAGATACATAGATCTGACCGTAAATAAACCGGATTTGGTGAGACGCCATCTAAAGTGATCGGTGCCCTCTACCAGACCAACACGAGATATTCTTGCTACTAAGTGAAGCCACGCCGCCAGCCTTGTTATCCACTAGTGCCCTCCCGAAAAGAAATATTCGAGAGGGTGTGTGGTCAAAACTCTGACACGGTCGCGCGAGGCTCCCTTTACTATATTATATAAGCTTGGGTATCTGTCTCTAAGGGGTATTTCTCCTAACCATGTATCTTCCCAGGAATCTTGTATTGGCTCCATCTTTAATTATAAAGGAACCTCTAGCAGGGACCTCATCTTTAATATGCATAAGGCCTCTCCGAAGTGAGAGTCATTAGGCTTTGCCGACACTTGGGTCAAGGATTTCGATCTCGTGTATTTATTCCTAAGCGTAGATTGCCAGAGCCGCCAAGATTTATGAGATTCACTAGCCATTTGGCTAGAAGACTCTTGTTTTGAATACGCAAGTCTAAGATACCTAAGCCCCCTTGGTCTTTGGGGCGGCATAGAATATCCCATCTAGCCACTGTATTTATGTCCGTCTCGTAGATCCTTGCCGAGAAAAATCTAGATCTAAAGTGATCAAGGTTTTTAATTACACCTTTCGGGACCTCAAAAAAGACATCATAAACATCGGAAGACTACTCAAAACGGAGTTAAGCAAAACTAGTCTCCCCCGTAAGACAGATATTTGGCTTTCCAAAGATGAGAGTTTTTGCTCGAACCGCTCCTCGACCTTCCTCCATTCAGAGTTAAGGGAGCCGTCGGTGGTGCATAGGGATCCCTAAGTATCCGAAAGGATAGGTCCCTGCGCTTTGCCCAAAGAGGGACGTATAATATGGTTCCATCTCTTTTTTGCTGCCCCATAACAAAAAATCTCACTCTTGTGGAAATTTATCTTTAGACCGGATAATTGTTCAAAGGCATAGAGCGTAAGTTTAAGATTTAAAGCTTGCTCCGGATCATGGTCAAGGAAGATGATCGTATCATCAGCATATTGTAATATTGATAAACCATCATCTATCGATGGGGAATAATCCCTCTTATTTGTCCGTCCGCCTTTGCCCTTTCAATAATGAGAGCTAGCATATCGGCGACGATGTTAAATAAGATCGGAGACATCGGATCCCCCCCCGCCTCGAGACCACGTCTAGTCTGGAAGTATGGGCCAACTTCGTCATTGACCTTAATCCCCACACTCCCCCCGGTGACCATACTTTGAATCCAGTTGCACCATTTAGGGGAAAACCCTTTCATGCGTAAGGTTTTGCAGCAGAAGGACCACTTGACCTTGTCATATGCCTTTTCAAAATCAATTTTGAAAATGATCCCATCCCTCTTTTTTTTGGTGTGCAGCTCATGTATAGTTTAGGTGTAGAATAACTACTCCTTCCATGATGTTCCTTCCCGGCATAAAGGCAGCCTCTGTAGGCCGCACTACAGTTTTGGCGACTCTATTCAACCTGTTAGTGCACACTTTCGTGAAGATCTTAAAGCTCACATTAAGGACACAAATAGGTCTATATTGTTGTATCTTTGAGGCATTTTGTACCTTTGGAATTAAGGTAATAATGCCGAAATTCAGACTCGAAAAGGTCCAAGTGCCTCCCGATGGAATTCAGAGACAGAGGTATAAGGTCAGCTTTAATTACCTCCCAAAATCTCGATAGAATTCCACGGGGAACCCATCGGGACTGGGATTTATTGTGTTCCATCTCGGAATATTGCTTCTTTCACTTCAGATTCCGTGAACTCGCCTACGAGGGTATCATTTTCCTCTTGGGAGACCTGTGGAATATCTATAATTTGATCTTCCATCAAAGAGATCCCCGACTCTTCTGGTGCGCAGAATAGGTTTTTGTAATAGTTAGTAATGTGGCTTTTGAGACGCTCATCTCCAACAATGATGCCTCGATCATCCTCGAGTTGAAATATATGCTGTTTACGGTGTCTTCCATTCGCCACCAGGTGAAAGAACCTAGTATTAGCGTCCCCCTCCAATAGGGTCTTAACCTTGGCTCTCTCATACCATTTGAGTTCCTCCTCTCTTAACAGAGTAACTAACCTCTCCTTTAGATACAGCTTTAAATTGATCTCATGATCTGAGAGGTTAGCAGATTCTGCTTTTTTATCCAGATCATGAAGGATGGCTAGTAATTCCTTTTTCTCTTTCTCATGCGACCCGGCCAGTATTCTTAGCCCAGCCTCTAAGATCTTTGTTCGAGCCTACGAATTTTATTTTGCCACCGTTCAAGTGGGTTAGAACCAGAATCCTCAGATTGCCATACCTTAGCAACCATGTCATAGAAACCATCCCGGAGAAGCCAACCCCTCTCAAATTTGAAAGGTCTACCACTCATCTGGTGGGTGGAAGCCCCTGTATTAATTACCAAGGGAGTATGATCGGAAATATTCCGGTCCCTCGCTTCCACCATGGACAAAGGGAATTGAATTTCCCACTCCGTACTGACTAGGATCCTGTCTAGTTTCTCATAGGTCGGATGTTCCCCTGGCCCCGCCCATGTATATTGGCGACCGGACATCACAAGCTCCCTAAGATCAAGGGTTTCAATGATCGCGTTGAAAATCGACGGCCATTTAGGGTCAAAATCCCGGAGCTTTTGTCCTCGGGTTTCCTCATGATATTAAAATCCCTCCTATAATAAAAAGGGAGGTGTTCTTTAGAGCAAGTATTCGCTAGCTCAGAGAGGAAGGCACCTTTATATTGGGGTTGTGCTGGCCCATACACTGAGTAAAGCACAAATTTGAAATCATTAGATTTATATCGGAGAGTGAACTTCACATAAAAATCACCCTCATCAATGGCCCCAATATCAAAAATATCGAGATCCACCCCAAGTAAGATCCCCCCTGATCTACCATGAGGAGCCATGGCATGCCATAGGAAATTTCGGCCGCCACAAAGGTTCTTGAGAACGTGATCGGGGAAGGAGTCACGTCCCGTTTCGGAAAGAGCTATAAAATTAATCTGCTCCTCCTTAACTAATTCTGCCAAAAATCTGTGTTTAGCCAAGTCCGCAAGACCTCTGCTATTCCAGAATACCCCTTTCATTTAATAACAATTTTGGATGGGGTCTTTGGCTTTTTGGGAAGTCCGCCTTTCTTTGCATTTTTGGCATTATTGTATTTTTTCTTCCGACTGATGGGAGAGAGATCTATAATTTGATCAATCTCTGCCTCACGCAAATTCTCGTTAAAAACTCCACAAGCGTGGTCGAGAATTGCGTCAAGTCGTTCTTCCCTTTCCTCATCACTGTCACATCTATTAATAATCGAATGTGACTTTTTTTGGTTTGCATTAAGAACCAATCGGTCAACCTCAATATTTTTAATGACCGCTACATCAGATGGCAATAAATTGAACCCAACTCTACCAAGCTTTGAAATAATAGCAGAATTAGGAAGACTAGAGAAAGAAGTACCTGGAGACTCGAGATTCTTCTTTCGTGCCAGCCGCTCTGCCTTGTGTAGAGTATGTTCATCCGCCTTGCCCGCGTTCCTGCGGCTGCGACGAAGTTGCTGCCGTGGGGGGGGAGTTTTGGCTGCTGCCCCCACCTCAGGCGCTGGGGACAGCAGCTCCTTGGCCACCAAATCCGTCCATTCCTGTGTGTTACTCTTACTCTCATGACTTAATTTGGTACGGTGCAGGTGCAGCCGTCGTGCTCGTGCTCATGCTCGTGCCCCGTGGAGATGACGGACGCCAAGGACGCCGTGGCAGACGCCCTCATGGCCGGGATTCTGTGGTGCGCCACGCCCCAGGCGGCCGCTGCGGTGGTGGCGGCGCTTTTGCTTCCAAGCCATCGCCGCCGGCTCCGCCTCTTCCTCGCCAACGCGGCACTCGGGGCCACCTTCGCCACCCACTTGATGATGGCTGACGGCGTCCGCACGGTAGTCGCCGGCGCCGACCGGCCAGGAGGCCTCTGGTTCAGGACCGGCTTCACCACCGCTGTCATCTTCATCTCCTTGTCGGACGACCTCCACTGCTTCCTGGGCCTCGTCTTCCGTGGAGAAGAGGAGTAGCCGGCCCACAGTATTGACGGTACGATAAGGAATTTAGCCTTCCTCGCTCGTCAGCTAGCTAGCTATCGTGTCCATGCACGCTGTATGTGGATATATGTGTGCATCTCATTTGGTATTGTTAGAACTGTTAATTTGCCTGTTAGCACTCTAGAAGTCTAGATAGCTAGCTAGCTATCGTCTCTTTTCAGTTGTTATTACCTTTCTTAACTATTAGTGTGTGTGCTGGATTGGTGTGGTGCTATATTGTACTCTAGCATGCATGCATGTACATGCACATGCATGCTTCTGGTACTAGTGAGTGCTGACGACGGCTGAGGCGGGGGCATTCGCGCTTTAGGCTCTCCACTGTGTTCTTGCAATCTTTATATGCCGTTCATCACATGGATGAATATATACATGAAATGCATTTCACTATTTAGTTTCACGAACAAAAAATAATATATACTACTAGTATACGCTTTAATTAACCGTGTGGACCAAGCTCTATAGCTAGTTACGGATTATTATTAGCTACCAATTCACTCATATCTCACAAAGTCTGCAATGTTTATTTATTGAGTCCCTGCAACTTGCCTAGTTTGGTTTCTGTACTAGTACGAAGATGCATGAGGGCGTGGGTCATGGATGGACACCGCCTTTTCGATGCACAAAGGCAAACTAGCTAGCATGCATGCTGCTATGCAAGGTTTTGGAGCCCCACTGCCTATACATAGCTTCACCACTGCATTGTGCACATGCATGTGGCTTTCACAGTACCAGTGCATGTGAATGTGACGGCAATGGCACGCCAGCCTGCCTGAGCTTGCAAAACTGTATATAGTTATCACGTGCGTGATTTTAATTTGTGCCCTAACAGCGCATACTAAAATAATAAATCTTAACAAGTTTAAGAATCGAGAAACAAGTTTAGCATGCAATTAATATTATAATCTTCCCTTCTCACACTCTAGCTCCATTACTTTTGGCCTCGATCTTTTTTAATTTTTGCATCTCTACGACCTTGTTCATCTTCACCATCGATACCATGCATGCCTGCTGCTACGAGCAGTCGCAGGGACATCAACGACCTATGATGCTTGATGCAGAAAGTTTAATTAAGTGCCAATCATAGATTAGGGAGTGTTTGGCTCGCCGCCACACTTCGTCTACGTAGCTAAATTGCGGCGCACCACGGAGAAAAGACAGCTGCCTGGTTCAGTTTTTAGGTGTGACAACCAGACTTCTGCAGTAGAAATTTAAGTCATAGGTGTGGCAGCCATATTCTCCGCCACCGTCTTCGGTGATGCCACAATCTGAGTGGCTAGTGCGGGTTCTGAACCGAACATCCTCCTAGTGTTCATGTGTATAATCATGATCATATTAAGCATATGAATTGACACAAGCTAATCAGGTGTTCTGATACGTGTATCAATAATATATATACTCTATCCATCCTAAATTATAAGGCCAGTCTCAATAAAGTTTTATATCCCAGTTTCTAATACATTCATATTTTGGAAACGGTATATAAGAGTTTCTATCGGCGACCCCTTTTTTATTTTCATAGATATTTTTTTTTTGAAACTGCCGACGTAAGAAGTTAGTGAAAATAAGAGACTATCTCTGGCGGCATTAACTTGGTCACGGTGTGGTGGAAAAAGTTGAAACACATGCAGGTTTTCATCTATTGCTTCGGGGTGTTTGAGAGAGCTCCACCAACTTTAGATAGCTGCACTCAAATTTTCTCGAGAAAAACAGAAGTGAAGAAATTTTTATTTCGATAGGTGTTTTCATATATATGGCTTGGGCTTCTTAATGCTTCGTTAATATTAGTTTCAGAATACAGAAGAAACACTAGTACGTAGGCTATATGATTGATATCTCGTCTTGGTTAATTTGATTCACACTCGATTATGTGCGCAATGCATCATATGCCTGTATTATTGCACGTACATGTTCTCAGCTGATCCACCTTCTATCGATCAGAAGTGTGCGTGCATGGGATTAATGCTCGTTTTAGCAGAATTTTTTTGTTTTACGCACAGCTTTATTATTTGTGCATCATTATTTCCAGCCTTTGTTCATGGAGCGGTTGAGAAGATTTTAGTTGTTTTTTTCCAATAAAGTGACCTAAAAATGAGCTAGTAGTTATTTTTAACTCACGTCCATCGTCTTTGATCTCCTGCTCGCACTCGACCTCACCCCCTTTCTCCGCCTTTAACAGCCCTCCACTAGTAGTCAGCCACTCACACTACTTCGCTGCGCCACCCACATCCCTTACCTGCCACTCCGCCCAACCATCCTCCTCATCCTTGCCCCCGCCATGGTGCACTAGGGTTTGCTGGTGAACCTTAGCACGTCTGCGGTGGCCTCCTTCGTCCCCTCCCGTAACAACAAGTTTCTGCCGTGGCAACGTCCTTCTGGCCATAGCGACCTGCAGTCTGACCGTGACCACTGCTGCCAAGGTCCTAAGTCACCAACTGTTGTCCCCATCGTCTAGATAGCCTATCTCCCCCTCCCCCCGTACCCCCTTCTAAGCTTGTTGAAGTTGGAGCCAGAGAGCTAGGAAGGTCATCAAAACCCTAACACCAGCCACTGTCTTCTACGTCTCTACGACGGGCTTACAAGTGGGTGTGGGCGCATGCGCAGTCAAACACGAACGTGAGAGGATGTGATCGTGCGCCGATGGTCACGCTGTGTTGTGCAACGTCGTGATGGTCGCGTAATAACGTTTATGTTTTTTACAGCGAATTAATGAGATGTTATATGCTACATTTTACCGCACAAACAGGCTTGTTCTTTGATTAGTTTCTGGATAATGACAAAATCAAAGGAATAACTGTGCAGCTAATGAGGCTAGCTCTCTCGAGTCGACACGTCGCGTGGTTGATGAGGCGTGGGCCCACGCGGCATCGCTTTTTGCTTTCTCTCTGGCTCATGCATCGCAGGCTCGGCTACTTAAACACCATGATCATGAGCCGACAGTGGCAAGGTCAATTTCTCAGCCCTCCAGACGAAGCATCGTCGGAAGCATAACAAGCTACTGTAGCCTGTAGGAGTAGGAAGCAAAAATAGCCACTGTAGTCCAAAGCAGAGGAAGGAATCGCCTCCGATCCGATCGTCCCATCCGACCAGGTCAGCTAGTGATCATCCACTCCGAATCTCCTATCCTTGAATTTCCCCCGGCCTTCTCTCCGGGCCGGCATGGCCATCCTGGCTAATCATTTTAATTTGAGTTATTTTTCGTTTCTCACCGGATCTACACTCCTCCTCCGGATCCGCATATCGATCAAGTTAATTTTGAAAAAAAAAAGCTAAGTTGCTAGCTAGTTGCTGATCTCTCCAGGCTCCAGAGTCCAGAGTCCCGACCCATGGACGACGACAAGAAGCTGCCTGTGACCGTGGCGAAGAACGAGACGGTGGCCACTCCTCCGTTCTCGGATGTCCGACGACGGGTCAGCGAATGGGCGCTCCTCACCGCCTTCGTCATCGCCGTGGTCCCCGCACTCGTCATCTACATACTCAGCTACTTCGACGTCCACTGCACCCCGGTAAGCCTAGCTGACCTACTGTACAGCGCCTTTGCCTGCCCTTTTCGTGTCCATCGTCCGTGTTAATAGGTGATACCTCCGATCCTGCAGTCCTCCATTGTTGTGCGGTGCGTCTACCTGACGGCCGCGGAGGCCGCCGAGAAGGCCGCCCTCTGGCACGGGTTCCTCTTCTGCGCGGGGCTCCAGACGACCGCGGCGGCGCTGGCGCTGCTGCTCCCGTCCTGCCGCCGCTGGATGCGCATCCTCCGCCACGGCCTAGCGTTCGTCGCGCTGGCGCCCTCGGCCACTGCATGCTAGCCACCGGCGCCGGCCTCGTCCTCGCCAACGACCCAGGATACCTCTACAGGAGCACCAGCACCGACACCATCCTCCTCCTCGCCGTCGGCGACACGGCACACTTCATCGCGCTCCTCCTGCCACAGGGAGATGAGGACGACTGAGGAGTAGCACCTACGCTGCACACAGCTCCATGTGATGCCCGTGTGTCCATATCCATGTCCATGTCCATGTCATGGATCGGCTCAGCTCACATGTGACGACATATGCATGAGAGTATGCATAATTCTAAGGATCGGATTAGCATATAAGAGTTAGTTAGTATCTGATGCTGATTACTGATCGAGTGCGTGCCTTATTATTAGCTTGTGTGTGTGGATCTGCTATTAGTGTATTGTTAATCGGATAGATCACTTAATTAGCTAGCTGGGGGTTATGGTTTATGATAAATAACTAATATAAGCTAGTACTCCTATGTATGCAGTCTTTAAATTTGTGTGTGTATTAACGTTGGTTATTTATTTTACTGCAATTTTGTATATGCATCATGCATGAACTCATGATGTGTGTCATGTCCCATGTCTGTGTGGTCATATTGTGCACTGTACACTGATCTGCATCCGTGCATGTATTTCCTAGTGCCCCCCCCACCACCCCCACCCCATTTTCAAGCTCAAATCCTTTAACATCCTTGCAATGGTAAACTAATAATCAATAATATGCATGCGTTGTTCTGAACTTGGATGGAATGCATCAAAGATATTTTAATGGTCTCGATATATGAACCACCCTTTTTTTTACGGACAGATCAGGATGCAGAAGAGTTTAACTGAGAAAGGGTCGACCTTGCCATTTCAGAGTTTTGGAGCTCCAGGTCCCAAATGGGGATGCTGAGAGCAGCGGGTTTCATTGCACTGCACATCAGCACATGCATACATCCGTTCTAGCTGAGCCAACGGGCCTCTCTGGCCGGAGCTGCGCAGGGCATGGGCATGCAAAATACTCCCTCCATCCCTAATTAATTGTCGCCGTGGGATCGTGCCACATATTTGACTTCATTTGTAGAAAAATACGTGCAATATTTATATCTCCAAATAATTTTGTTAAAAAACTAGACCCAAAGATCTTTCCGATGATACTAATTATGATATTAATCATTAATATTTATCATTTATTAAAATTACTGGTATTTGTCTCTCGGGAAGCGAAGCGACGGTTATTTAGGGACGGAGGGAGTATCTACTACAGTAGAATAGAACATATATTCATAAACTCCTTTCGAAATGCATCATCAAGATGAGCAGCCAAGCTAAGGCTGGTTGCAGCTTATTATTATCATGATCTAGAGGCATCCACCTCCAAGCCTTCTCTAGTAGCAAGGCCCAATATAAATAGGTGAGGGTGTGTATTTTTGTCGGTTTACACCGACAGAATTATTTTTTTTTTCATTCCTGGCGTTTACTTATTTTTTTTCATTTGGTTCACACTTGAAACCACAAGAAAACAAACTGCTGTGATATCAGTCCATGGATCGAGGGAAAGAAGATAGGATGCGGTGGTGAACTTGTCTTCGCCCATCCCACCATATATATTTTGCTAAAACTGGTTGCCTCTTGCATTGGCCGGTGGATGAGTTTTCGCAAACCTTCGTGCTTTCTGGAATCCATTTTTTTTTTCATAATTTTTCTCTGTCTCAAAACTGTCCCCACAGAGTTCACAAAAGTTCAACAATGCAACAAAATGTTATATGCAACAAAAAGGTAAATGTTGATCTTTTAGCAAACCAAGTATGTTTATCACTTGTGTGCAGATAGCTTACTACAAAAGCTAAACTCTATAATTGGGAATCTTATATGTTTACTTTTTTTTTTCACGACCGAGTTTGTACTCGTATTTCATTAAGGAGAAGAGAATGTTTGGTTAAATTACAAAAGCCTAGTGAACTATGTAGGTGCCATCGCTTGCGAGAGGCAATACAAGCAACCATCTTTCATGTCTGCTCACCACGGCAAACAATAGAGTACTATCACCAATCGCATGAGCTTCGATGTGGTTTATCTTTAACACACCGCAACTATATATTTATGTCGATAAGATCCATGGCCCACTGTCGTAGTAGCTTCTAGCACTACATACGTACAAATGCAAGGCTAATAAGACTGAAAAACAAGTTTTGGCCCTACCTTTTAAATGTATTGTCTGAATTGTTTCTGATGACGAAAAGACAATGTGATGTGCATTTACACTCCTGAACATGATAGGACGCCATCTCCAATATTTCCCAAAATAATAAATGGTAAATCAGTGAGTTTTCCAAGTGGTTGCTCCAATATTAGGAGCATATTTGATGATAGAAGCATATTTATTGGGTTGCTTCAATATATAGTTTCTAAAATCAAGCTTCCAAATTATAGAAGATAATTTTATATCAAGAATCTCAAACTGTTTATAAATCACTCCAATCACTTTTATACTTTGCTTTCTCTTGTACCTTTGATTGGGAACCTTTCTCTTGAAGCACTCTGCACGCCAAGCTAGTATCTACTGTAGCATGTCGATTCAAGTTTGGAACATAATTATAATTATTACTATTTACTAATATACTGTGTCTTCAACGAATTTTTGGACAGAAGAGAAAATTAAAGTGTTAATAATATATATGTGTTGATTGATCTCTCCTGGTCCTAGAGAGTTACCTACTATAGCTAAACCCCTGTTAAAAAAAAGCTAGCTATACGTTGTCATCGTTGTGCTCAGTGATGTGCAATAATGAAAAATACAATGACAATACATTCACTCATTTGGTAAGAAAGATAGGATATGTGGTGAACTTTGGCCCATGCATCCCAAAGTATACGTTTTACCGGAACAGGTTGGCCGATGGATGAATTTCCACGAGGATTTACGGAGATGCATGCATGTGACGTGTGGGTCATGCGTGGATGATAATTGGATCACCCTTTTTTTGATGGACAAAGCATGCACAGAAGTTAGCTGAAAATGGTCGAGCTAGCCGGCCGTTCAGAGTCTTGAATTCCTACTTGCCAGATGGGAGAGAGAAGCGGGCCGGGGTTCACATTCACGCGAGCGCCCTCAGGCAATGCACAAGAGCAGCATCGTCGTCTAGCCAGCCCATGTGAACATCCTCTGTAGTCTCACATTAATTAGCGAAAGAGGAAAGCAATTGTGCATCAGTGCATGCATGTTAACCTTGAATCTCTAAATCATGAATCACAGTTTTTTTTTTTTTTTAGAATACCATGAACCACAGTCACGAACAATAACATTCATGACTCACATGAAAAGCAATGCAAGGATATAAACAAGATCCAAGACCGTTTGTGAGACCAACCAAAGGTAACCTTGTTGATGCATCTCTGTTCCATTATTCCAAAGATTGGTTCCATACATACTCTGCGTACTCATAAACTACTACTACTACAGGGTACTAGAAACATCAAAGATCATATATATATCTCCTTGTAAACCATACTCATCTTTTTGAGAAAGATCATACATATAGTGCGTAGGCCGAATATATATATGTAGTACGAAGCAGTGAGGTGAGCAGCTAGCTAGCTTACCCTTGTCCAATCTCAAAGGTTCTGCATCTGGATACTACTCTTGAGTGGCACGTACTCCCAAAGGTACCCTCTAAGGTGCTCATACAATGCAGTCAGGTCAATCTGCTGGTTGTGGAAAGCCTTGCAGGCGTAGTAGAATACGCTCTGCACGATCAGTGCCAGCAGATTGACACAGACCATAACGCACACCAGCACGGCCCCAACAAGCAGCCGCCCGGGCAAGGCCAGGCCGAAGCTCCCCTCGACGACTGCGGCCCGGAACAGCGACGAGGTGACGCCGCAGATGGTCAAGTAGGAGACGACGAGCGTGGCTGCGGTGCCGGTGCGGCCCTGGAGCAGCCGCTTGCTCTTGGCCAAGGCCGCGAGACCGTAGATCGGCGGCTCGAGCAAGGAGATGACGCTGGCGAGGTGCCGCAGCGCGGAGTCGTAGACGTGGATCCCGAGGAAGACGAAGGCGACGACGAGGAGGAGTAGGACAAAGGAGAAAGGGAGCGGGTGATGCGGCCTCGGACGCGTCGTTGGGGGTGAAGTGGAGGTGGTCGTAGGCGAACATGAGCAGGACGACGGTGAGCTCGAAGACGACGTGGTAGGCGGACATGAGGAGTGGATCCGAGGAGAAAGTGTCGATGAGTTCGGGAAGGATGTAGGGCAGCACGGTGAGCGAGGAGGAGATGGAGGCGGGCTTGTTGGCGTAGAGCGAGGCGACGGTGAAGACGGTGGTGGCGATGGAGAGGAAGGAGTGATAGACTTCAAGATCGTTCTAGCAGTGGAAATAGCATGGGGAGTTCATGGGAATAGTAGATCGAGATGCATTTCATACATGTATACGGTATACAGAGAAGATCCTAAACATCATCTACTAGTGTAAGAAATGACAACAGCGGGGTAGTAGTGTAGACCATCGAAGGTAGGCGCTGGTGCGGCCGGCGATGGGTTCATTGGCGGAGCGCCGTTGGTGGTGCCATCGTTGGCGTTGGAGTCGTTCGCCGGAGGAGCCATCGGGTCGGTGAAGGGGATGACGGCGAGGACGTCGAGGTGGAGCAGCGCCGGCGGCGGTGAGTCTTCCCGTCGCTGGCAGCACTCCCCAGATCGGCTAGGGTTTTAGGGAATGTCGGTGGGGAACACTGGCGGCTCAGGTGATTCTCGTGATCAGCGCCCCGGCCCCCACCTTCCTTTATATATATGCTGCGGCGACGGGGGCCCACCAACCATTAGGGTTGGACGCCCCCGATCAGGGCGCGAGACAAGGCCCAAGAGGCCGTTGGGCCTGCTGGACAGGGAGATCAATCTAACATTCTCCCCCTTGATCTCTCTCATTCTTCTTTTATTCTACAAGTTCTTATTCGAATTTCAAATTTCAATTTTCTCAATTCCATTCCATTCCATCACGGGCCAGCTCACAGAGCATGTCTCATCGTCACAGCAATTAGTGCCGTTGGACTAATGACCACTATGCGCCTTTCCGTTTTGAAACGAAACTTCCTTCTTATGGGCCCTTCATCGTTCGGGAATCATAGGCTCTCCCTTAAACCCATGCCGGCTAAGTGTCCTCTGAACACATTGGGTGGAAGACCTTTCGTGAGCGGATCCGCGAGCATCTTTTCTGTTCGTATGTGCTCAAGATTTATTATTTGATCCCGAACTTTATCTTTCACAAAGATAGTACTTAATGTCAATGTGTTTGGCAGCACCACTTGACCTATTGTTGTGAGCATATTCTACCGCTGGATTGTTATCGCAATACAACCTCAGTGGTTCATTTGTACTTTCTATTATTTTCAACCCGGGTACGAATTTCTTTAGCCAATTCACCTGCCCCGTGGCCTCATAGCAAGCTACAAACTCGGCATACATTGTCGAGGATGTAGTCACGATTTGTTTGGAGCTTTTCCACGATATTGCTCCTCTTGCGAGTAAATATGTATGTATCGACGTGGACTTTCTTTCGTCTCTGCATAATCAGAATCTGAGTAACCCTCTATCTTTAGGGAATCAGATCTTTCATATGTCAACATGAGACCTTTCGTACCTTGCAAATAACGTAAGACTTTCTTCACTAATTTCCAATGTTCAATTCCTGGATTCTTTTGGTATCTGCCAAGCAACCCGGTAACAAAAGCTAGGTCAGGGCGTGTACATACTTGAGCGTATTGCAAACTTCCAACTGCCGAAGCATACGGTACCGCTTTCATCTGATCAATTTCATATTGGTTCTTGGGGCACTGATGTTCCCCAAATCTATCGCCCTTGACTATAGGTGCAGGTGACGGACTACATGAGTGCATACTAAATTTCTTTAGAACCTTTTCTATGTATGCCTTCTGTGATAATCCCAAAACCCCCTTTTTCCTATCTCGGTGAATCTCAATTCCTAGGACGAATGATGCTTCACCAAGATCTTTCATATTAAAGTTCAAGGACAAGAATTTCTTCGTTTCCAACAGTAGATTGACATCACTACTAGCCAGTAGAATATCATCCACATATAGGATTAGGAATATGTACTTCCCATTCTTGAATTTCGCATACACACAATTGTCCTCGACATTTTCTTTAAACCCAAAACTCTTTATTGTTCTATCAAACTTCAGGTACCACTTGTCTAGAAGCTTGTTTCAATCCGTAGATTGATCTTTTCAAACGACATCCCATATTCTCTTTTCCTTTAACGACAAAACCTTTCGGTTGTGCCATATAGACATTCTCTTCTAAGTCCCCATTCAGAATCTTTGTTTTCACATCCATTTGGTGCAATTCTAGATCATAGTGAGCAACGAGTGCCATTATAATTCTGAAAGAATCTTTACATGAGACCGGGGAAAAAGTCTCATTGTAATCAATCCCTTCTCTTTGCGTAAATCCTTTTTGCCACAAGTCGTGCTTTGTATCTTTCAACTTTCCCTTGGGAGTCATATTTCGTTTTGTAGACCCATTTACAGCCCAATTGTTTTGGCTCCTTTAGGAATATTTTCTAATTCCCAAACTTTGTTGGTACTCATCGATTTTATTTCGTCTTTCATGGCCTCATGCCACTTCGATGAATGTTCACTTCTCATGGCTTCTTCATAAGTTCTTGGGTCGTCTTCCATGCGAAATTCCTCGGTTTCATAAACTTCATAATCGTGCGGAATAGCGGACCTCTTAGTTCTTTGAGACCTTCTAGGGGCCTCTGGCACTTGTTCCACAACAGTTTGTTGTTGCTTTTCCTCAGTGCGACATCTTGTTCTACAGGTTCCTGATGGACAGGTTCCTCATGTTCTTCCATTGTCACAACAGGAGAGGCGGCAGCAGGTATTGTCACCACAGTGTCACGCACCGATGGTGCAACGGCGGCGGCAGCAAACACAAAGAATGGTTCCTCAACCATCGGAGTGGGTACATATACCCGTTTCTCCTCAAGGCTAATTTCACGCGATGCCTGCTCCCCCCCGATCATGTCATCCTCCAAGAAGACAGCGTGTCTAGTTTCTACAAACTTCGTATGTGCTGTCGGGACAATAGAAGCGAAAACCTTTCGATCTTTACGGATAGCCAATAAAATGGCGGCCGACTGTCTTGGGGTCTAACTTTCCAATGTTTGGGTTAAAACCTTCGCCTCAATTTGGACAGACCCCACACACGCAAGTGGTTAAGTGAGGGTTCCCTACGTCCACAATTCATATGGTGTTTTCGGCACCGACTTGCTCGGTACGCGATTTAGTATATGAATGGCGGTTTTCAACGCCTCCATCCATAAACTAATCGGTAACGTGGAGTAACTTATCATACTTCTCACCATATCCATGAGAGTACGGTTTCGTCTTTCAGCCCACTCCATTCTCTTTGAGGCTCCCCGATTGTGGAGATCTTGGCGACTATGCCATTTTCTGTAGGAACTTTGCAAAAGGTCCGGGAACTTGGCCATATGGGGTATGTCGCCCATAGTACTCTCCACCACGGTCCGAAGCGTACTATTTTGATTTTCAAATCGTGTTGATTTTCAACCCGACTTTAAATATTTTAAATTTATCCAACGCTTCCGATCTTTCCCTAATTGGATAAATATAGCCGTAGCGAGAGTAGTCATCGGTGAATGTTATAAATGAATCATAACCATCCACGCTTTTCACAGGAAACGGACCACAAATATCCGTGTGAATTATTTCTAGTACTCCCGTGCTTCGTTTTGCATCTTTCTTTATTTTCTTGACATATTTTCCTTTAATGCAATCAACACATTGTTCTAAATCTGAAAATTCTAAGTGCGGAAGAATTGATTCTTTCATTAAACGTTCTATTCTCCCCCTCGAAATATGGCCTAAGCGACAATGCCATAATTTCGAAGAGACGTTATCGTTTCTCTTCCGCTTCTTACTCTCATTTGTAGACGTGGAGGAATTCACATTTTCAACAGATACATGATTCACATCTTCAGCAATAGATAGCAAATAAAGTTTGTCTTGTCAGAAGGCAAGACCAACGCATTCATTATTAATAAATATCTTACATCTTCCATTGCCAAAATGACAATCAAATCCATCATCATCAAGTTTCGAAACACTTATTAAATTTCTACGCAAAGAGGGAACATAGAGTACATCACTAAGCCTAAGTACAAAACCATTTTCTAATTCTAAAGAAAGATTTCCAATGGCTTCAACATCGGCTTGTACTCCATTCGCAACTTTAATTGTTCTTTCTCCTCTTCGCGAGTTGTCCTCCCACTTAGCCCCTGCATCAATTCACAACATGAATAGTTGCTCGAGAATCAATCCACCAAGTGGTTTTTCGCATAACATAAATACAGGGATTCATCTACAAATGTGATAAAATCATCACCTCTCTTAAGCATAGATTTCGGGAAATTTGGGCGGTCTCTCTTGTAGTGACCCCTCTTGAAGCAATACTTTGCGATCTTTCTCGGCATCGCCATAGGGGTTGTCTTCTTTGGTTCTCAGAGTTCGAAGGGGCTTTTCCCTGTGGCTTGGAGGGAGATTCATTCTCACCCTGGGGTTTCCCCTGGGGTTTCTGGTTCTGAGGCTTCTGATTCTTGTTAAAGAAATTCTTTTTCTTGTTGTCCCGCACATAGTGAGCAGAGTCACCATGTGAGGACTTGAGCCTCTCCTCCTCCTGAGTGCACATCCCAATGAGCTTTTCAATATCCCATTTCTCAGGCTGCATGTTATAGCTCACAGCAAAAGTTTCATATTCCCTTGGCAGAGAGTGGAAGATCAGATGGATAAGGAACTCATCTTTGATTCCCAAATCCATTGGCTTCAACTTTGCTTTGCCATGGTGCTCATTTCAAGGATATGCTCTCTAATGCCACCACCAATGTACTTCTTAGTCACCGGTTTCTTGATCGGTGTACTTCTTTGTGGCCTTGGAAGACCCGAAGAACCCGACTCTTCACCCTTTCCAGGTATTCATTAGCGGTGACACATTCTGGGATTGACCCCCTGATAGCTTCATCTATGGTAGCCTTAGCCACCATGAGGCACTTGCGGTTGGAGAGAATCCATCTCCTATGTTCAAGGTCATATTTCATTCTTTCCGATGCATGATCACGCTGCCGAGCAGTGAAATCAGCATCGGTTTCATTGGCTCCCCTCACCGGGTCCTCAGGAGCAATGGGACACGGTGTGGTGATAGCCATATCGACCTCTCCCAACGCAAGCTCCAATTCATACTTCTCCCGCCAGACTCGATAGTTGCTCCCATTGAGCGACGGGATGTTGCTGATGTTTATCATGGCTTTGCCTCCTGAAATCATTCCAAATAAAGTGAGAAACATTTATGCATAAGAGAAAATTGCATGCTTTAACTCAACGTTGGTCAAATTTAAAACATACAACGACAAAAAAAAATTCTCTATACAGAAATTATACATCACCGTTGGGCGAAGTAATAATTAATGCATAGTTTTCATCATCAACAAAACATTATAATATTGTTATTAACAACGTT
Source organism: Chrysopogon serrulatus (assembly GCA_015844335.1). Taxonomy (NCBI): domain Eukaryota; kingdom Viridiplantae; phylum Streptophyta; class Magnoliopsida; order Poales; family Poaceae; genus Chrysopogon; species Chrysopogon serrulatus. The sequence goes on from JADLZL010004180.1 coordinate 61,197, forward strand.
GGTCAGAAAATAACAACACCATAGTTCATCAAAATTATCGAATTTCTCTCAAAATTAAATAATCCCGTTGGTTCAAATTTAATATGAGAACAATAAATTCAAAATTCGCGGCGGAAACAATAATAAAATTTCATAATTCAATTTTCCGAAACATTAATGCATTTTCCTTTCTTTGAGTAAAACTATCGTTGGACAAAATTTTTACCCGAAGTTCTCTTCAAATTTGTATTCAAAATGCTTCAGAACATAAATATAGTTTACGGAAAAATTAAAACGAAAAGAAAAAATCAATTATTTGTTATTTCCAATTTCGGCCTGAAGGCCCATGTCGGCCCGGAGCACGAGGAGCGCGTGCGCGAGCCCACAACGGCCCACGCCGCTGCGCGTCCGGCCCGCCAAGCCGCCCGGGCCGCAGCGTGGGCCTGGGCGGCAAAGCGCTGTCCCGCCTGGGCCTTTTCTAGCCCAAGTGGGCGGTGGCGATCGTGGCCGTTCGATTTCATCGGGACGGCTCCCCGTCGATTCGCCCGGATCAAAACCAAGGCCTGGCCGCCTCCCGAAAAACCCTAGCTCACTTCTTTCCTTGCTTTCTCTTTCTTCACCGGCCGCGGCAAAGGCGCCAAGTGCGCATGGCGGCGGAAACGGCGGCGGTGGTGGCGCCCGAGCCCCTCGGCCGGCGCGTTCCCCCTCGGTCGGCGCTGCCGTCCGGCGGTTTTTCGAAGCGTCGCCCATGGCGCCCAGCGCGCGAGGCCAAGCGCGCGCTGCTTGTCTGGCCAGCTTGCGGTTCAAGGTGAGTTGGGGTTTAGGGTTTCGTGTTCTTTGACCCGATTTGTTCTTGCACGTGAAAAAGGAGTTCGATTCGGGGTTCTATTCGTGGTTCGATTCGGGGTTTCTTTACCGATCCGTTGTGGATCAATCGAGTTCTTTCGTTTTTCATTCCCCGTCACTAGATCCACTGTCTAGTGGCTGCTCTGATACCATTGATAGACTTCAAGATCGTTCTAGCAGTGGAAATAGCATGGGGAGTTCATGGGAATAGTAGATCGAGATGCATTTCATACATGTATACGGTATACAGAGAAGATCCTAAACATCATCTACTAGTGTAAGAAATGACAACAGCGGGGGTAGTAGTGTAGACCATCGAAGGTAGGCTGGTGCGGCCGGCGATGGGTTCATTGGCGGGGCGCCGTTGGTGGTGCCGTCGTTGGCGTTGGAGTCGTTCGCCGGAGGAGCCATCGGGTCGGTGAGGGGATGACGGCGGCGGGACGTCGAGGTGGGGCGCCGCCGGGCGGTGAGTCTTCCGTCGGTGGCGGCACTCCCAGATCGGCTAGGGTTTTTAGGGAATGTCGGTGGGGAACACCGGCGGCTCGGGTGATTTCGTGATCGGCGCCCGGCCCCCACCTTCCTTTATATAGCGCTGTGCGGCGACGGGGCCCACCAACCATTAGGGTTGGACGCCCCGATCGGCGCGAGACAAGGCCCAAGAGGCCGTTGGGCCTGCTTTGGACAGGGGAGATCAATCTAACAAGGAGAAGGTGTAGAGGGCGATGATGTAGAAGAACCGATAGGCCATGAGCTGCGCCGAGCCACTTGGGGAGGTCGTCCCAAGTGGGTGAGGGGAGCAGGATGGGGTGGGTGAAGGGGAGGCGCGAGCACGGCCAAGGAGAGCGGGACGACGAAGCAGGCGGTGAGCAGCGCGAAGGTGCGGGGAGCCGCGCGCGGGATCGACGCCGAGACGCGGACTAGCTCCGCCCGCGCCCATCGCCGCGAGATCGCTCGACGCTTGACTCCATTGCCGCTTGATTTGGGGGGCGCGGTGATTTGGGTGTGCCTGGGCCTGGGTGGGGGATCCGGCGTGGAATGGCCGTGTGTGTCGCCGTGCGGCCAGCAACGGTGATATAGCCACAGATCAGGACCGGGGTGACTTCGACGGGAAGTATCTGAAAGAAAGACTGAAGCTGCGGGGAGCTACGCAACCTAGAGCGCGTCATGTATGAGGTCATGTGGAGCACCATTTGTTTTTATCACCGTGCGAGGAACTGAAGAATATAAGCTGAGAAGAAAGCGGGTTAATATATAGGATAAAGTACGCAAATGCTTGTTGTATCTTTTTTCTAGAATATGCAAATCTTTTGCGTATTTATAGTTTTAAAGGTAAAAGAGTTTAAACATACAAACACTGTGCTTCAAACGAGTGGTCGAGGAGGTCTTAAAGTAACGGCGCAAGGCCAGACCGTCCTAGTATACTGGTACAAGTTACTGTGTTAGAAGCTAAGAACTAGAGACGAGTAGCTTAATTTCCAAAGCACTCGCTTGGTGAAGCTCCATATAGTAGGCGACGTGCAGCGGAGGACTCATCAACATGGGGATGGGTCATCCATGGAGCGAACCGCTTCTGCTCCGCTAATCCATGCATACAGCAGGGTGGTGAAGCACCGATTAATCCATTATACCAGAGTTGCTTTGCTTCTTTGCCCCAATGGATATCATGGATCGATCCACGTCTGGTTGCTTCTGTGCTAATAAGGATAAGGTACGGCCCATTGCGCCATATTAGCCCAAGCAGAAACCCTCCTCGTCTCTCCCGCTGTCGTCATGAATCTGTTGGGAGCCATCGCGGTCACGAACACAAAACAGAAGCGAGCAAGGACAAGCAGCGGCGGGCGGGCAGGGCGCTAAGCCACGGCGGCCGGCGGTGCAGAGACCCTGAAGCCACTTGCCCCCTCGTCCCTCGGGGATGCGCCCACATGGCTGTGCAACCTGCGCCGGGCGGGCGGTGTGCGGTGGCAGCCGGCGACAGCCAACAAAGGACCTTACCCCTCGGCCTCCTCGGCGGACCGGCTCTCCCAGTCCCAGGTCGAGCTCCGGCAAGGACACAACGCAATCCCAACTCGAGCTCTGGCACAAGTACACAACGCAAGGTTAACCTCGGTCGTGAGCCATGGCTGCTGCTGCCGAATGAACAGAGACGGGGTGGATCGACCCGCTCGATCCTTCGGTTCTGGGATTTCCTATCCACTGACCCTAGGCTGCTATTTGGTTCGCCTGAGGAGCCCGTTTGGATCATTTTTACGGTTCGGTTTGTTGAACCGCTGGGTCAACCCGAACACGTCCATTTTGAAGGACTCAGCGTCGTCATCGTCGTCTGGATGCCCATCCCACGTTGGCATATATAGAAGCGTCCGCCTGCAAGAAAAAAATTGCATGCATGGCCCATAATTCATGTAGAGTTGTAGACCACGGAAGACGACTCAGCCTTGTTCGTGCTGTTGGAATTTCGATCATGAGATGGAGACACGTGGCAGCAGATCAAAAGGGTGGTATTCACTGGGACACGGTTTATTACTGGATGCATGCAATTTTTTTTCCCCTGCACAGGTTACGAATTGACGACACGGGCGAGCCCGTCATCTACTGAACCGTCCCAGACGATAACGGTGGCGGTGCTGGTTTTATTTGTAGCCCGTTTCTCTGTTGCAGAGAGATAGAGATAGGGCAATGCTCTGCACATGCATGCATGCATGCATGTACCTTCTTTACATTTACATAGACTGATAGACACATCACTCATGGCTGAACCGGCCTCCACGCCGAGCTTGACCAAAAAAGAGAAAAAGGTTTTAATCACTACTATACCACAGCAACCAGCTGCGGGCTCTCCTCACTTCCTCACTGCGTGCAATTGCATGTGGTCGTCGACACGTCGTCGTGCAGTGGGTCATAACTCATGAGTCGTGCAGTTGCATGTGATTGCGCCTGACTGCTAGCTGGCGTGACTCCTGAGGTTGTGCGAGTGAGGCGGGTCCTACGCGTTCTCGGCCCGATCTCTCCTCTCGCTCAAGTCCAGCAGGACGTACGGACTGGGCATGGCATGCAGGACCTTGACCTGCGCATGCGCTCGATCGATTGGCAGAAACTACACAGCAAGCTAGAGAATCGTGGAACAAAAATTCATAGAATCATCCACAATTTTACTTAAGTTGAAGAAGAAGAATCATAGAATTTATTTTTTTATCTCTCACCTTATGAATTTGAAATAGACTTATATGTGAATTTTTAAAATTTATGAAATGTTAAATTCTTTTTTTACAACTGTAGTTTATACTATAAATTCAATTTAAAAATTTTTAGAAAATCAAGCGGGCCCTAAGAGTAACTAACACTAATATACAAAGATCATTTCTCTTGACACCGGTGTTTGATTTTCTACCGACGGTTTCTCTTAAGAACGGTCGGTAGAAATCAGCCTATTTCTAGTGGCGGATTTCTTAAGAAACCGTCGGTAGAAATACAATTTTCTTGGCAGTTCATTAAGAAATCCGCCACTAGAAATCATGTATTTCTACTGGCGGTTTTCTTAAAGAACCGCTAGTAGAAATCGTACTGGCGGTTTCTTAAGAAATCCACCACTAGAAATAGTTTAAAATTGATTTTTTCGAGTTTTTCAAACTTTCTCGAATGGAGAAGCTCCTAAAATAAAAGTTGTATGTCAGTTGATAACTTTTTTATTTGAAATCATCTTTTAATGGAAAACTATGTCTAAATTTGTCAAATTTGAAATTCAAATTTTGCTAATGACCTCAAATGGAGAAATTTCCAAAATAAAGTTATAGATCTTAAAAATTTATAAAACTTTATAGTTAATAACTTTTTATTTGAATTCATTTAGGGCCTCAAACATTCAATTTGTACTCAGTTTTGGATAATATGTGGGGAAAGAAGAAGAAATATGGATATATGTGAGTGTGTGTTGCAGTATTAAGGGAGAGATCACACGAGGGCAAGGTCGCAGGTTCAAATCTCACGGGCTGTGTAGCACGCAATTTATAGGGAAAATATGTCTCCTTGGGTTTAAAAAATATTTTTTGCTTTTTTTTCTATGTTTTAGAGAAAAAACTTTGAATTCTAGATAATAATTTGTACAGGCGGTTGCTTAAGAAAACCGTATCTGTATTGATGGTTTACTGGAAAAGACTAATTTTTACTGGCCTCTCCTACTGGTTATTAAAAAAAAAACACCAATGCAAATAAATATAGAACTACTAGTACTAATGTTTTCTACTCCTTCCTTTCATTTATCTCCTTCATCTAAACTTTTGACGAAATGACAAAGGAATAGAGTAAAAGCACTCGGTTTGCATTTAATTAGCGCGAGTTGAACCAATGAACAAAGAAGCAATAAAACAGGCAAGTGGTAGCCAATGAGCAGCAAAGTAATAATAAATACATATGGGTTCTAAGCTAATATGAAGGAGACTTTTGATTAAAAAGTTTTTGCTTAGATGAAGAAGATAAATGAATGGAGGGAGTATACTAGTGTAAGCTCCATGTATTCTTCAAAAAATTACAGAGTATAAGCATGCCTAGTGTATTTGAGACAATAGCATGCGGAAGACACGAGTAAACGATGTTAAAAAAAAAAAAAAGCGCCGGCTGCAAACGCCCCACCCAGAAAAACCTTAATGCCAGTCCCATCATTCCGAAGTCAGGACTTAATAACGTGCACAACAGCACAGGGCAATCGGTGATAATGAATAGGAGATAGCTTTCTTGGCGTCAGTCTTTCTGGGCGTCAATCCTCGGGCGGTTAGAGAATCAAGAACAGGAATAGAGATATTTGTCAAAAAAAAAAAACCCTCTCACAGCCTTTTTAATTGGAATGGAGATGAAGAACGACATAGCTCTCTCTCTAGACTACACACAAGATATAAAATATTATTAGAGAGTATAAAAATAAAGAAAACAATTTTTACTTAAATAACTCTTTGATTTAGAGAGTAGATTTTACAAAACCTTTTGGAGATGCTTTAATTTATGTCCACACCAGTTCATGGATCGAGGGAAAAAAGATGAGAAACGCAGAGAGGGAGAGATACGAGCTGAAGACAAATAATTGGTCGAATGTCGTTTTCATATAGTTAATTATGTTCTTGGATTCGATGAGGATGGCTGTACTCTCGAGCTAGTATACTCCAACAGCCAGCTGATCCATCATTCATTTTGGTCAGTAACGTTGCAATCAATACAGTGACACACTACATGCACAAATTTGGTAAGATAGGGTGCGGTGGTGACCTTGCCTTGGCCCATCCAACCAAATACGTTTTGCCGAAACAGGTTGCATTGCATTGGCCGCCAGTGGACGAGTTTCTACGAAGCTTCGTGTTTTCTGCAATTTATTATTTTTTGGACAATTTTTTCTGTCAAAGTGTCTTCACAAAGTTCAAAAGTTCAACAATGCAATAAAAAAAGTGTGTTGTTGATTTTTAGCAAACTATGGCCTTTTTATCGTAGGGCTAAAAATTAGCTCACCTTTTTAGAATTCAATATTATTAAAATTTCATTCTTCTTGCCTTTAAAAAAGAAATTGAATTACAGACACAACGCGGTTTTTGAGGCCCACCCAACGCGGCCGGCATCGCCTTTGCTGCACGCGTTGCTCATCGGCTACTTCAAGTAGTCCATGAGCGAAGGAGAGGCCTCTCTTTCACAGTTTCACTTTCTATGCTCTGCTTTAGTACACTAGCTGCTCCTAGTTCGAAAAAACCGGCCCTGTTGTCAAGCTCCATCCAATCCATCGATCGTCGTCTCTGTGTTGACACTCAATTTTTGCAAATGTATATAGTAATCATCACTTGGCATATTGACCAAGTGCATATATGTATGGGATGGTACGGTCTAAGTGCATCTCTGATTGCTCTGGCTGTTGATCCAATAGCAAATAGCTAGCTAGATCAAGTTGCCAACTAATCTGACTTGCTGACTGGTCTGAGTGCATTCTTAAATAATAATCAGAAGTGCAACAGAGATGATTAGAGAAGAGTTACATGAAATGGTGGCAAATAACAACAGCATCATTCAGACAAGCTAGTCTTGAGACAGAACATATGCAGACAACAAGTTGGTGGGCTGATAATATGATCGGCGACAAGATGGATTGACCGCTCTGTTTGGCTTGGATACTTTAAAAAGGATGTTCAATTAACAAAAAGGTTCTGGGTCTAGAGCTCTTATACAAATTTTCTTGTTTACTAGAGTACGAGGAAACTCCAACCAGACACAGCACGCGTGAAAAACAGCCCAGCTAGCCTCTGAATGTTGTCATCATTGTTCTGGTTATCTGGTTAGTAACGTGCAATGAAATATACAGCGACAGTAACATGCACGCATTTGGTAGGATAGGTGGTAGGATATGTGTGGTGAACTTTGGCCCATCCGAAAGAACACGTCTTACCGAAACAGGTTGGCCGGTGGATCAATTATTCCACGAAGCTTCGTGCTTTCTTCTTCGTAATATTTTTCAGTCTTATTAAAAGTGTTTTAAGTACGTACACTTTCAGAAACTATTAAACATATTGGCATGAAATTTAAATGCATCAAAGCAATTTAAACTTTTAATGATCATCCATCTCAAATGCCTGCAATATGTATGAACTAGCTAGTAGTACTAGTATAGGTACGGTGTGTGTGCACTGATTGTGCAATGTTTATTCAGTTTTTTTGGTGGATGCATTAGTGGATCAATGGATCAACAGGCTAGCTACATGCATAAAGGAATGAATTACTCCTGACCATCATATCCGTTCGCTGGTTCGCTCGACAGTCGACGCGTTGCGGTTGATGGGGCCCACCCCACGCGGCGGCATCGCCTTTGCTGCGCGCTTACGTTGCTCGGCTACTTCAAATAGTCCATCACCATGAGAGAGCGAGATCAGAGGCCTCTCAGTTCTTTCACTCTCAGCTGTGCTCTGTCTGTTGTAGTTGGAAAGCCCTCATTCAGCAGCAAGCTCCATCCAGTCCATCGTCGTCGTTCCCGGCTCCCCGGCCGGCCGCTCAGCAGGACTACTCGATCGGTGAGGCCGGCTCCTCGCACTCAATCGTCAATCCCCTCCCCTCTTCTTATCTTCCCTTCCAGACTTCCGGCCGGTTGCCGTCTGTTCAAGTTTGGAACATATTTTAATTGGGTGTGTCTACGTACTGAGATCTACTGCGTGCATCACCATGTCGATTGAAGAGAAAACTAAAGAGTAACAATATAATAATAAGCGAAACGTGCCTTGTCATAGATATATATGTTGATTGATCTTCTTAGACCTAGCGCAGCTGTTAGCAAGAAGCTTGGACGACGACCCATGGCTGACAAGGTGGAGAAGACGGCAGCAGTTCTTCCCCTGTCCGTGGAGGCGAAGCAGCAGCAGCAGCACTGGCAGTGGCAGGCGCGCGTGGCTCCTCGGCTCCCCGCCGTCAGAGACGTCATTCTGTGGACGCTGTTCAACGCTGGCAACGTCACCTTCTCCTTCGCCATCGGCACCGCCTACGTGCTCATCATCACCATCCTCTTCAGCGACCCGGTATTTATATGTTCCTTGGCATCCTTGCCTAGTGAGTCCTATAGCTGCTAGCTAGGATGCAATTCAATCAACGGATCGATTGACTGATCACACGCGCCTATATACTAGCTTCATGTCATTCCTGTTTTTTGATGAAATCATGTCATTCCTGTTACTCGCTCGGTGCAGCCGTCGTGGCTACTGCCGCGCGCCGTGGAGATGACGGACTCCGAGGTCGCCGAGGCAGGCGCCTTCGCGGCCGGGATGCTGTGGTGCGGCGCGCCCCAGGCGGCCGCCGGGATGCTGGCGCTGATGCTTCGACGCGACCGCCGCCGGCTCCGCCTTCTCCTTGCCCACGCGGCGCTCGTGGCCACCGTCGCCAGCCACTGCATGTTCGCCGCCACCGTCCGCATGTTCGTCGCCGCCGACGCAGGAGGCATCTTCGTCAGGATCTTCTGCACCGTGGGCATCATCATCGGCGTGGTGGGGGACCTCTTCTGCTTCCTGGCCCTCGTCCTCCGTGGCGGGGAGGAGTAGCTTAGTGGGGACCGCCGTACGATAATAAGCAGGGCAGTCGAGTTAGCTAGCTAGTCGAGAGTTCGTGACATCCATTCTATGCGCACTATTGTATGTGTGCATGTTGTGCATCCATCTGGTATTATTAGTACTGTTAATTCGCCTAGCAATAGCACCTATCATCGACTCTGTGTGTACTGTGATTGTGGTATCAGATACATACTCCTATAAACTATATATTGTACTTCAGCACGCAGATTATTCTACCTGCCTGTCTTCCAGCTTCAGGTATTGAGGTATACATAATCTGGATTCTGGAGCCTATGTTGCTCACCAGCCGGATGAGCTTTTGATGTGATTGTCTTCAACACTGCAAGTATTTGTGATGTCGATAAGATTCATGGCCAACGGTTGTAGTTTCCAGCACTACGTGGTGCAAGGCTAATAACTCAAAAGCAAGTTTTGGATCCTGCTTTTTTCAAAAGATGTTTCAGTACCTGGATCGATGCAGTTCTTAGTTGTAGCTATGTGCTGAAAGAGCTAGCAATCTGCTAGTAACGACGTGATCATGCGCCTGCTAATACGAACACACTGTATATAAAACTGACCATCGATCAGTTGTGAAGACTAGCTTGTCTTGACGACAATAAACTCCAAAGATGATCCTCCACTATTAATTGGGAGTAGTGATTCTACCTGTGCTATATACGCAGTAATCAGTAATGTGCATGTAACGTTAGGCCGTAGCTTACCTGAATCGAGATGGGGGAAAGCTTACATACTCTGATTCAGAGTAGTGGAGGGTACTGGGAGAAGCTTGCTCTTCACTTTGACATGCAACGGCCGGTGCACACAGCGCTAGCTGCCATTTGTTCACACTGCATCGTGCATACATGAGATTAACTGGACACTCTTCACAGGTGAAGAAGGAATTGTTGAGATGTCCATGAGATCTCACATTCACATGCTGCATGTATGATGCAGTAACATTTTTACAATTTTTTTTACATCTACCGTATTACCGCAACACATGCATGCACACCTGCTCTCTCTCTCTCTCTCTCTCTCTCTCGGCTGCTCACGGTGGGCACGTCGTAGTTGTTGGGGCCCACACCACGCGGCATCGCCTTTTTTGCTGTGCGCGTTGCTCGGCTACTTCAAGTAGTCCATGATCCATGACCATGAGCTGAGGTCTCTCTCTCTCTCTCTCTCTGTTCTGTGTGCTCTGTTGTAGAACTGAACTTCAAGTTGGATTGGAAAGCCCTCAACGATCCCGCTCAAGCCCCATCCAATCCATCGCCGATCGTCCCCGGCTCAGCTTCAGCAGGACCTGCAGATCGAAGAAGCTAGCTAGAGACAGTCAGCAAGCTTGGATCCATGGCTGAGAAGGTGGACAAGATACCAGCAGGAGCTCTTCCACTCCTTGCCGTCAGAGATGTTATTCTGTGGACGCTCTTCCACGCCGCCATCATTTTCGCCTTCTCCATCGTCTCCACCCTCATCATCACCAGCATCAGCCACAGCCAGCCGGTACGGTATAAACTGCAATCGACTAGGAATTACTGTATGATGCATATATATATCATGGTACGTGTATATTTATGTACATATTGAGATCGATCACTCACGCCTTCCGGTCTGTTCGTGCGTGTAGCCGGCGCCGTCGACGTCGTGGCTGCTGCCGCGCTCTGTGGAGATGACGGACACCAAGATCGCCATGGCAGGCGACCTCGCGGCTGAGATGCTGTGGTGCGCCGTGTCCCAGGCTGCCGCCGGGGCTCTGGCGCTGATGCTTCCACGCCACTGCCGCCGGCTCCGCCTTCTCCTTGCTTATACGGCGCTCGGGGCCACCACCGTCGGCCACACCAGGTGGGCTGGCCTGCACGGCATATTCGTCGCCGCCGACCCAAGAGGCCTCTGCTGCTTTAGGAACGGCGTCACCGCCGCGGTTATCTTCATCGTTCGGATGATTGACCTCCTCTGCTTCTTGGGCCTCATCCTCCGTGGAGAGGAGGAAGAGGAGGAGTAGGGACGCTTACTCTCGGGTACGCTAAGGAATTTAGCAGAGCTAGATATCTACCGCATGACACCCAGCAACCATCTGGTGGTAGTAGTAGTAGTAGTAGTAGGAGTAGTAGTATACTGTAATAATGTTAACAATTCGGTACATGCATGTACATCACTTATTAGCACGTACTCTAGCTGCTATTGTAGATTCTTTTCATTAGTTGCCTTCCGTAATTATCTATCTGTGTACTTTTGTATTGCATTGGATGTTTGGATATGTGGTTACTGTCAGATAATATTGTACTCTCTAGATCTCCAGAGCATTAGTTAATAAGGTACATGCTATGCTGACTAATTAGGATACTTTAATGAAAATAGACATGAGAGTAGTGATTAGTAGCTTAATTTATTAACTTCAAAAGGACAAAAAAGAGTATCTCTTCGTTTCAAATTATAAGTTAGGTCTAGATCGATACATAGAAAAATCCATGCATGTACTTAGAAAATAAGTCACTGTTATGTAATTGAAAAGTGACAAAGATAACTTGCTAGAACTTTTTCGATAATAGAAGAGTTATTATAAAAAAAAAAGAGGTGTCAATCGCAAAAATATTAGCATGCACAATCTAGGATTAAAATAAACACAAAAGAGGAATGCTATTTTCTAATAATGTGAAAATAATGAAAGGTCATCCATTGGACGAGAAAAACTTGATCCATAGTATGGGACTAGTGTTTGATTCCAAAGACAAGCTAGGTGAGATGGGACGGAACGAACCCCCATCTAATGGTGTTTGGTTCGCAAACATCAGGAGTAAAGTCATCCCACCTATGGAATATTATATTCCCATGTGATGCGGTATGGACAAATTCCCTAAGAGCAAGTGAGCTAATTCTTCTCAGTTGGGACAAACATGGGTAAGTAGGAGAACAGGAGCTGTAGCAGCTGTGGACGTGGATGTGCAAGCAGAAATGAGCAGGAGAGAGAGGAGTTATTGTAGACTCCGAGGACACTTTTGAGATAGAAAAAACTTGTGAAAAAAAATCTAGAAAGCACGAAGCTTCGTAGAAATCCATCCAGCTTCGTAGAAATCCATCCATCGGTCAATGCAAGACAACTTGTTTCGGCAAAACACATATAGTGGGATGGGCCAAGGCAAGTTCACCACCGCATCTTATCTTACGAAATATGTGCATGTAGTCTCTGCAATGTCACTGACCAAAATGCATGATGACAATACATATGCTAGCTCTAGCTGGGTTTTTTGGACTATACTCCAGAATAGAACCATCCTCATCGATCGAGGCCAAGAACACACGTAACTATATATGCAAACAACATTCAGACAATTATTATTCGTCTTCATCAGCTGTTATCATGAATACATCGAGGATGAACGTATGTAACTGATCATATTGCGAACACAAGGTTCGTACTTGTGGTTCAGTTGTGATGATGAGTGATTGATTCAACTACTAGCATCTCGGATAGGGTGCTACTGACGGTGGTGAAAGCCACGAGTTCCACATGTACCTTGGCTTGTGTTGTGCAGGTGTCGAGCATGGAGTCGGTGGCCGACGGCGAGGTGAAGGTCAAGTGATGGCGGGCCGCGCCCGAATGGACCGGAGCGGTGAAAGGGCGGGACGATCGAGACTTGGGACCGAGGACCCGGAATCGCCGGGCGGGATCGCGTTGCTGGCACTTGGCTTCGACAAGTGCAAGGACATGGGCCGGTTTGTTGGTTTGGGCCTCAAAACCAACGGTGGAGGGTTTCGGTGGTTTGGGCCTCAAAACCACCCGGCGGGTTTTTCGGGTTGAGCCTCAAAACCCCGGGCGGAGGTCCCGAGGCGGACGGACGGCACGTGGCGGCATCGGGGAGGTCGCGTCGAGGCGGCTACCCGGTGAGAAGGCGCGGTGGCCGTCGGATCAAGAATTGCATCGAAGTCGGTTCGAGTTGGACCGCAATGTCCCTAGGGCTAGGCGGTTTGCTTCGAGTTGTATCGGGGGCAAAAACTGGAAAATAAAATAAGCCCGGTCGATAAGTAAGGTGGAGGGAGCCCCATCTCCCTCACCTCTCCCATTTGCATTTTCTCATTTAGGGTTTTCTTCCTCTAGTTGCTTGTGAGTGAGAGAGAGGTCCACTAATCCTTCATTAGTGTAATCAAACTCGTGTGAAGGGAATGGAGGTCCCGAATCCTCCATGTTTCCTCGTGGAGTCAGATCATTGAGTTGCTTGTATTGATTCGCGTTTTGTTCTTCGCGTTCTTCGTTTTCCCCTCTTTCTCCTCTTCACGTTCTTAGCGATTTCTAGGGCTGTGATCCATCTCTTTGTGAACCACTTGTTTCTACTTGATCTTGGTCGTGGGTTGATCCTTTCCACCGAAGGATTTCATCCAATTCCTCACGAATCCACAGATCGGGTCGAATCGAGTTTTTCGGGAAAAACTTGACCTAGAACTGAATTTCGATGATTTTCGAAGTTGCAGTGAGTTTGGGGTTGTGATCTTCATGGATTAGTCTTAGAACTACCTTGTGAACCCCTCTGCAAAATCTCAGGTCGATCCGAGTTGGTTTGATTGAGTTTTGGCTTTGGAATCGAAGTTTCCAGGGTTCTGTCCGCAAATACCGGACACGTCCGGTGTACATACCGGACACGTCCGGTAGACTTAACTTTGGAATTTTGAGCTAAAATTTTGTGGAGACCTTCTTCTGTGTGTCTAGTTTCTAGGGTTAAAATTTCACGATTTTTGGACATCGTTTGATTGGGTTTTCCATTTTTCTCCCAAAGTCGCTCTGTGCTGAAACTGAGGTCCGGTGCATACCGGACGCGTCCGGTATGAGGTCCGGTATGACCTGAGTGTGTTCGGTCCGAAGCCGTGAATACCGGACACGTCCGGTATGAGGGTCTGAAGGCTATTTCGCTGAGTTGTTCGCTTCTTGACCGTCCGAGGTCCGATTTGAGTTCCGTTTGTTGCGTTGGGTTTGTAGCATCACGTGCTTCGTATCCAAGTACTCCTGTCACAAGTTGGCTTGAATATTTTGGATTGACCACTCTCTCCTTCTCTATAGAAATTGAGTGTGTCGCTTTTGGAGTTTCGTCGAGTGCTCGTGTCCGATCTTCCTCGGTTGATCCGCTGTACCTCTTGGACATCTCCAAGGGTATCCACCTACCTGTTAGGTCGTGATCTTATCGCTCGCTTGTGGTTTTACTTTTGGGGTTCGATTTTGGGACAGCGGTCGAAAGTTTCGAAAGAAATTTGAGGCTCCCATTCACCCCCCCCTCTGGTCGCCGTTTTCGGTCCTTCACATATCATACATATTATGAAGGTGCTAGCTTCACGATCATATGACCATATATATATCTACTTTCATTCACGCACAATAATATATGTAACTAGTAATAATAATAATAATCAGAGAACCATGCATATTGAAGTACAATATCGTATCTGAGACCACAATAATCCAGCACACACACAGATACATATATTGTTAAGGCAGGTAATTAACAACTGAAAAGAGTTAATAGCAAGCATATCTAGAGTGCTACTAGATGAATTAACAGTACTAGCAATAGAATAGCAGATAGATGTCACCATAGATAGCTTAGCTATAGCTAGCTAATGGCTAAAAATCGGCTACTCCTCCCCTCCACGGAGGACGAGGCCCAGGAAGCAGAGGAGATCGCCGACCCCGATGATGAAGATGGTCGTGGCGGTGTTGACGGTCCTGAAGGAGAGGCGGCCTCCCGGCTCGGCGGCTACGAGCACCATGCGCTGCAGGCCAGCGAGCATGCAGTGGCCGGCGGCAGTGGCCACGAGCGCCGCGTAGGCAAGCAGGAGGCGGAGCCGGCGGCGGTGGCTTGGAAGCATCAGCGCCAGCACCCCGGCGGTCGCCTGGAGCGCGGCGCACCAGAACATCCCAGCCATGAGGGAGACTGCCACGGTGGCCTCGGTGTCCGTCATCTCCAAGGGGCGCGGCACCATCCACGACGGCTGCACCGCCGACAGGAATAACAGGAGGAATGAAGCTAGGCGCGTGTGACCAACCGATCGATCGATCGATTTGAGCATGCATTTGCATCCTATGGTTCACTAGCTAGCTAGAGTACATACCGGGTGGCTGAAGATGGTGGTGATGAGCAGGCAGTAGGCGAATGAGAAGGCGAAGGTGACGGTGATGATGCCGGCGTTGAGGAGCGTCCATAGAATGACATCTCTGACGGCGGGCAGCAGATCAAGAGCCGCACGCACCGCCTGCTTCTTCTTCTCCTTCTCCTCTTCTTCCATGGACACCGACACCGACACGGACAGCGGAACAAGTGCTGCCGTCTTGTCCAACTTCTCAGCCATGGCTCGCCCAAGCTTGCTAGTTGCTACCTAGGACTGCTAGATATCAATCAACATACATAAGATTAGAACGAATTAAGAGGGAGAGGGGATCGAGTGTGAGGGGGCTAGTAATCGAGTCCCTAGCTTGGCGTGCAGCGTGCTTCTTCTGCAGGTACGTAGCTTGCTGGGGACGACGGCGGCGGATTGGATGGAGCTTGCTGATGAGGGCCTTTTCAACTACAACAGAGCACAAAGAGTGAAAGAGAGACCTCCTCACTCATGGCCATGGATTACTTGAAGTGGCCGAGCAACGCATGCAGCAAAGGCGATGCCGCCTCGTGAAGTGGGGCCTCAACGACGACGACGTGTCGATCGACCGCAGAGTCTATAATTCAATCCTTTATTATTTCAATTTCTGGATTATATTGAGAGATTGAGAGGCAGGTGGATACGGTATGTAAAAAAGTGAATGTTACCATGCATGTGATCGTCCCATGGCCATCTCAACAATTTCACTTGTGACTTGTCCAATCTCATGCACACTTTCGCACCGATGGCACTAGCAGCAAATTCAATCCTTTACGTCATTTCTCGACCCTTTCTCAGCTAACTCTTGGCATGCTTTGTCTGTCAAACAAAAGTGATCCAATGATCCCACTTGACCATATGCATGCATATCTCCGTGTAGAAACCAACAAAACTGAAGAAATATTGCGCGCACACAAAAAAAATTACTTAACCTTTAAAATGCTTGATGCATTTCATTTTCATTCAAGTCCACATCAACGCGTAAGTTTATTAATTAGTTTGTGAAAGTGTAGATTCATACGTACCGTATAAAACATTTTTGAGACAAAAAAAACAATTTGCGAAAAGAAATTTTAAATTCTAAAAAGCACGAAGCTTTCGTGGAAACTCATCCACCCGCCTTTACCATCCACAGGGCAAGCTAGCATGCATCATGCTGCTATGCAAAGTTTTTTTCTTTTTTTGAGCAAATGCTGCTAATGCAAGGTTTTAGAGCCCACTCCCCCATATATAGTAGCTTCACCACTGCAATTGTATGCACATGCATGTAGCTTTCATAGTAGCAGGTAATAAGTGAGTGCAACGGCAATGGCACGCCAGCCTGCCTGAGAGCTTGCAAAAGTGTGTACTAGCTACCACACAGACTAATTTACGTGATTTTCTGCCCTAACAGTGCATACTAAAATAAATCTTAACAAGTTTATGAATTCAGAAATACATTTTTAAAGTTTATGGACCTAAATCATATCCTTCAACAAGTTTAGAAGCTGGTCGTGCAATTAATATTTACACTATTCCATTTCCACAGTCTGGCTCCATTATTTTTATTAGCCTGTATTTAAATTTGTGCGCATTTCTACGCCTTGTGCTTGCTGCTACAACCTACGAGCAAGCACAGGTGTCGACAAAAGATAGTTGGCAATACACCTTGGGGAAAGCAGAAACCCTAAACGCAGTGGATGAGTTTCCATGAAGCTTCATATTTTCTGAAATTTTGTTTTTTATTTTTTTAAAAAATGTTCCGTCTTAGAAGTGTTTTTCTGTTCTACGTACATGCACTTTCAGAAACTAATAATTGTACTGTATGTGTTATTGTAAACTTGCATTGATGCATGAAGCTCTGCAGTAATATGATGAAATTTGTGCTTGTGAGTTGGTTGGTTTCTGCACAGAGATGCATGTGGCGTGCATTGGGTCATGCAATGGATCATCCTTTCTTTTTGACCGACAAAGCAAGCAGAAGACTTAGCTGAGAAAGGGTCGACCTTGCCGTTCAGAGTTTTGGAGCCCCAGTTACCAAATCGGTATGGCAAGCAGTTTCACTACACTGCACTGCACATGCATGCATGTATATATAGCAGCTAATATTATACATGGCCGCAGGAGCTGCCTTTTTCTAAAAACACATATACACACGCTGGAGCTGCCCTGCATGTATAGGCTTGCAAAATACACAAGGACAAACATAAATCTGAGTGTGAGGAGGCGGTGAGCCAGTAGCCCATTGATAATTACTCCTAAATTATATTAGTTTGTACTACCATGCATGCATCCGTTCTAGCTGCTACTACACCACTTGATCATGTGTGGCTGCTAATAGTACGCACAAACTATCAAACTGAGGATCAGTTTGTGAAGATACCAGCTGGTGTTCTTGACAAAACTCCAAAGATGATCCACAGTAGTTAGTGAATATAAGAGTGACCCTGTGCGCTACACACACAAATGTGCAATAACGTACGTAGTAGCTACTACCTGAATCGATGAAACATATTCATTCAGAGTGGTGGGTGCAGGGAAAAGCTTACTGTGCTGGAAATGGAACACGGCCGGTGCACACAGCTAGCTGCTAGCGGTGGCGCATGTACTCACTCGTGTGTATATATCATGCATGCATTATGCATTCACATGCCGCAACACATTAGTTACGTTTTGACATCTACCTCACCATACCTGCATGTGCGCCTCCTCTCTGAATATAATCGAGAAAATGAGACTGCAATATATTTGCACATTTCACATGTGATGACATGCACTACTTTCTATTTACATCTACCGTGCGTGTTTGATAGCCGATGCTTCTGAGGCTCGTTGGTTTCGTGTTTGGTAGGTTGTTGTTTTTATTTTGTTTTTTATAAAATGCTTATTCTCTCTATTAATATATACCAGGTGTAGTTATGGCATCTGCCATACCGCACCTGCCTCCTCTTCTCTCCCTAAAATATAATCAAGAAAATGACAGAAGAATTACTGCGCTCACACCTTGGCGACGTGCGCACGCTCGACACGTCACGGGTGTTAGGGGCCCACACCCTACGCGGCAATGCTTTTGCATCCGTTGCTCAGCTACTTCAGCTAGTCTGTCACATGAGTTGTGACACTGTTGTGGGAAACTAGCTGCTGGAGAGCCCTCAAGCTCCAGTCCTCGCTCGATTGATCGCCTGCAGAAGGAAGTAAGCCAAGCTAGGTGACGTCCCGTCTCCCTCTTCTTGTTGGTCTTCTTTCATTCCTTTGACTGAAATCAAATAGCGGGCTATTGAAATCCAAGCTGTCCATGTTGTGTGTCGTCTCCTAGCAGCCAAGGTTACCCATGGCTGAGAGGGCTGCCGCAGCTGTTCCGCTGTCCGTGTTCATGTCGGAGAAGAAGAAGAAGCAGCAGCAGCAGCAGCAGGCGCGCGCGCCTCATCCGCTCCCCGACGTCAGAAATGTCATTCAGTGGACGCTCGTCCACGTTGGCATCACCATCTTCGCTGTCCCCTTTGCAATCGCACTCGAGATGCTCATGAGCCACCTGGTATGTACATACTAGTAGTCTTATCAGAATTATTCCATGCGGATGATCCTCAAATCCATTCCCTGTGTGTTACTCCTGACGCTGGTGGATCGGAGGTGCAGCCGTCGTGGCTGCAGCCGCGCCCCGTGGAGACGACGGACGCCAAGGATGGCGTGAGAGAAGCCCTCTTCATCGGGATGCTCTGGTGCGCCACGCCCCAGGCGGCTGCTGCGGTGCTGGCCCTGATGCTTCCACGCCACCGCCGCCGGCTCCGCCTTCTCCTTGCCTACGCGGCGCTCGTGGCCACCGTCGCCAGCCACTGCTTGTTCGCTGCCGGCGTCCGCATCATCGTCGCCGCTGACCCGGGAGGCCTCTTCATGAAGACCGTCGGCCCTGCGGTCATCATCGTCGACGTGGTGGGCGACCTCCTCTGCTTCCTGGGGCTCATCATCCGTGGAGGAGAGGAGTAGCCGAGCAGGGAGCCAGGGACGACGGTACGGTAAGGAATTGTAGTCTTCCTCATTAGATAGCTAGCTTTCGTGACATCATCCGTGCACGCTGTTTGTGCATGTGGTATTATATATTAGAACGGTTAATTCATCTATTAGCACTTTAGATAGCTAGCTATCGACTCTTTTCAGTTCTTATTACCTATATATCTTATCTGTGTGTACTACTGGATTCTGATATCAGACACTATGTGTTGTACTTCATCATATGTACATGTGCATGGTTCTGATTAGGGTACTACTAGTAGTTATACAGTGCTAGTGGAGCCTACGCGCTCTCGGCTTTCCTCTGTACCCTTGCAATGTCTTATATGCCATTCATCTCACATAGTAGTATACATAATGATGAAACGTGTTTTACTCATCGCTTCACAAACACTGCTCTCTTCGACCATTTCTTTGCCTATTCCTCTTTTTGTCGAATGTAATACTCGGCACAGGATTTACCGAGTGTCAAACGGCCTTTGCTGAGTGCGGAGTGTCTAGACACTAGACAAAGCAGCTGTGTCCAGTAGTGCTGGTGATATCTCACAATGCTTGGGGTTTGGCTATAAAGGGCTACGTGCATATGGTGATATCTTACAATGCTTGGGGTGTCGAGGTACAAGTCCCGGCCCTCGAGAATAAGTGGCGACCATCGCATTGAGATCAGAAGTAGTTAGATCGTCGAGATCTCTACCCTAAATCACCGATATTGTTTTGCAGGCTCGATCGAGCTGACAAATCTATAGTGATCATCGGGATATATTCTCCGACGTTATCATCCTTCCGTGGCATCGTCGGTGTCAGGAAGCTTGGATATATAGTAATCAATTGGGTCTTGCAAACTGCAACCGTGAATTGATCACGTCTTTCACTCTACTAGGAGTACCGTAGAGGTGGCCAAAAAAAACCTCTATACAGGAGACTAGTTTAGTCGTCTCTACTTTTCCATTTTTTAAATCAATGATTGTAGAGAAGATTTTGCAGCCGCATCTATAAATTAAGTTTATAGAGATGACACTTGAGCATATATATGAGCCGTCTCTATGAATTAATTTCACAGATGCCTATATTTTAAACAGTCTCTGCAAATTGTTGTCCACAAATGTAAACTCATATCCAGAAAAATAGTAATTTTTTTAATCCCACCAGACACCACAAACACGCGCAAAACAATTAACCAGCTAGCCTCTCTACGTTGTCATCATTATTCTCGTCAGTGACGTATTGACGTGCAATGAAACATATACAGTGAGAGTACATTCATGCATTTGGTAGGATAGGGTATCTGGCGTGAACTGTGGCCCATCCCAAAATACAGTATACGTTTTACAGAAACAGGTTGGCCGGTGGATGAGCTTCCACGAAGCTTCGTGGTTTCTGGAATTCAATATTATTTGAGTTTCACAATCTTTTTTTTTTGGCTTAAAAGTGCGTACATTTTCAGTTGGCACACATGGGATCACATACAGTACATGGTCATTACTATTCACCTTTTTACATCGACCGTCTCTCTCTCTCTCTCTCTCAATAATCATCGCGCTCGGCAGTCAAGTCGACACGTCGCGGTTGACAGGGCCCCACCCCACGCTGCGCGGAATCGCCTTTGCTGCGCGCGTTGCTCGGCTACTTCAAGTATCCATGACCACGAGCGAGGGAGGCCTCTCTCTCTTACTCTTTCAGTTCACTCTCTGTGCTCTGTCTGTTGTAGTTGGAAAGCCCTCAGCAGCAAGCTCCATCCCATCCATCGTCGTCTTCATTCGTCCGCGGCTCGCCGGCTGCTCAGGAGGAGAGGCTAGCTAGGGACTCGATCGGTGAGCCTGAGCCCCTCTCGCACTCAATCCCCTCTCTCCCTCTTCTTCTTAATTATCTTCCCTTGCTTCCAGGCTTCTGGTCATCATCGTCTGTTCAAGTTTGGAACACATTTTAATTTGTCTAGCTACTTACTGAGATCTACAGAGCATGCATGTCGACTGAAGTTTGGATTTTACTTAGAACATGTATAATTAAAAATACTACTGAAATTTAAAGCTTGTTTCAAACAGACTACATATTGCATGGTCTTCCCTTAGACTGAAATTAACTACTAAAGCTGTTTTAGCTTCTTACTACTATTATGATGGATCAGATCTTTTTATATACACGGTACATATACCATGCATCTCTTTTTCATTTTTGCGGCCGAAGAGAAAATTAAAGAGTAATAATAATAATAAAACCAAACTTTTGCCTGCTTGTCATTTTTTTTGGAAACGACGGCAAAAGCTTTGCCGCAGATTTTATTAGACGAATAAAGCATGAAAGAACTGTACAAACGAAAAAAGAAAAAAACAAACTACTCAGAGCAACAACTACTCAGAGCAACAACTAAGGATACTCTCCACAACTAAACGCATATTGGCACTCGAACCAGCAAAAAAAGGGGGTCACGCAGGACCCAAAGAACGGAAATAAACTTCAGCATGCTTCAAGGACTATCTACATCTGTTGCTCACTACTGTTTCTTGCTGCTGTGGCCATAGCGTATTGTGAAATGTCATCTTGGCATAGGTTGGCCACTTGACTCGATGACAGCTGCTGTTGTTGAAAAATCCGTCTATTTCTTTCCTTCCAAATATTCCACCATACATAAATCAAGATTCCATCTATTCTCGGTCTTTCAGTTGCCTGCTTGTCATAGATATGCCGATTGATCTCTTCTAGTACTCCTAGCAGTTAGCAAGCTTGGACGACGACCCATGGCTGACAAGGTGGAGAAGAGGGCAGCAGTTCTTCCCCTGTCCGTGGAGGAGAAGAAGAAGAAGCAGCAGCAGCAGCAGCACTGGCAGGCGCGTGTGGCTCCTCGGCTCCCCGCCGCCAGAGACGTCATTCTGTGGACGCTCTTCAACGCCGGCAACGTCACCTTCTCCTTCCTCGCCGTCGGCCCCGCCTACATGTTCATCATCACCACCGTCTTCAGCAACCCAGTATGTACATGTTCGTTGTCTAGTGAGTAGTCCTAGCTAGGATGCAATTCAATCAATCGATCTAGCTTCATATGTTATTGCTGTTAACCGGTGCAGCCGTCGTGGCTAGTGCCGCGTGCCGTGGAGATGACGGACGCCCAGGCCACCGTGACAGACGACCTCATAGACGGGATGCTCTGGTGCGCCGCGCCCCAGGCGGCCGCCGGGGTGCTGGCGCTGATGCTCCCAAGCCACCGCCACCGGCTCCGCCTTTTCCTCGCCTACGCGGCGCTCGTGGTCACCGTCGCCGGCCACTGCATGTTGGCTGCCGTAGTCCGCATGTTCGTCGCCGCCGACCCCGGGGACCTCTTCATGAAGATCGTTGGCACTGGATCCATCTTCCTCTTCGGGGTTGGCGACCTCCTCTGCTTCCTGGGTCTCATCCTCCGCGGAGGGGCGGCGGAGTAGCTATCTAGGGAAGCTGAGCTAGCTAGCTATGGTGACATCCATGCACTTTGGTATTATTATTACTGCTGTTAATTCGCCTACCTAGTAATACTATAGCTAGCTATATATGTCGACTGTTTTCAGTTGTTAATCAGTAACTATCTGTGTGTACTGGATTGAGGTATCAGAACTCCTATTATATATTGTCCTCCAGCATATGCATGTACATGTGCATGCATGGTTCCATCTGATTAGTACTCCTAGTTATGGTGAGTGAATGAAATAAAACAGGCATCATGAGGCCATGTGATCATCAGACTGGTTAATAATATGCCACATACCTGGTGTTTGGCAGCATTTGTACGTTGAGAATTGAAATGAGACAGTACGTAGGAACTCATGCATGCATACATATATACAAATTAAAGGCGTGTATAGCTAGCTAGCATAAATCAGGTGAAGACGAATAATTGATCAAACGTTGTTTGCATATATTCACGTTCTTGGACTCGATGAGGATGGCTGTACTCTAGAGTCTAGTCCAACAACCAGTTACGCTAGCTTCTGATGTATAAGTTGTCATCATCATGCATTTTGGTCAGTGACGTTGCAATGAATACAGTGACACTACAACTACATGCACATATTTGGTAAGATAGGATGCGGTGGTGAGGTTGCCCTGGCCCATCCCAGTGGATGAGTTTTCACAAAGCTTCATGCTTTCTGGCTTTGTGCTTTCTGGAGTCTTTTTTTTTCACAAAATTATGTCACAAAAGTGTCCTCTCATTCGCAGTTTTACCCAAAAGAAAAAGGGGCATGCCAAGAAGAAAACAGTTCACACAAAAGTTCAACAATGCAACAACAATGTCACACAGCAGAAATTACAATTTGATTTTTTTAGCAAATTAAGTATGTTTATCACTTATATATATATGTGTGCAGACATCTAACTTCAAGTGAGCTGAAATGTATAATTGGGAATGCTATAGATTTATTGGAAGCAAAGCAGAAATGTATATTATAGGATTATTCTACCAGCCTGTCTGGTCCAGCTTTCATGCACTATGTTGCTCACGGATAATCGCATGAGCTTTGATGGTTGTCTTCAACACCGCAAGTATTTATGATGTTCATAAGATTCATCGCCAACAGGGGACTGTATATATACGTCAAATACATGAGTGTTACAGGGGCAGAGCCGCGCGTGGAAGGACCCAGCCGGCAACGGCAGGACGTACGCTCACCATAATCTGGCTCTCTGCAGCAGATATATTTCAACCCCAAATCGTAGCCATAATAGGCGATGGATCACCCTAACCCCTAATATGTAAGAAGATTAACAACACGTACAACTCGACTAAACAAACCGCGTCGTCAGTTGGTCCCTATCTGTTTCTGCGGGCTCACGGCAACTTGTCACTTAGCTTGTGACTTGTCCAATGACTCTAATCTCATGCGCACTTTCGCACCGATGGCACTAGCAGTAATTCACTCCTTTACGTTATTTCTCGACCCTTTCTCTGCTAACTCTTTGGCATGCTTTGTCTGTCAAACAAAAGTGATCCAATGATAGATCCCCACTTGACCATGCATCCATCTCCCGTTGCAGAAGCTAACACAACTGAAGAAATATTGCGTGCACACACCAAAAAGTTTACTTAACCTTTAAAATGTGCTTGATGCATTTCATTTTTATTCAAGTCCACATCAACGCGTAAGTTTATTAGTTTGTGAAAGTGTACGTTTGAGACACTTTTGAGACACAAAAATAATTTCTAAAACTAAATTTTAAATTCTAAAAATCACGAAGCTTCGTAGAAACTCACATCCACCCGCCTTTACCATCCACAGGCAAGCTAGCATGCATCATGCATGCTGCTATGCAAGTTTTTTTTTCTTTTTTTTTTTTGAGGAAATGCTGCTATGCAAGGTTTTGGAGCCCCACTCCTCCATATATAGTAGCTTCACTACTGCATTGTGCACATGCATGTAGCTTTCACAGTAGCAGTGTAATAAGTGAATGTGACAACGGCAATGGCACAGCCTGCCTGAGCTTGCAAAAGTGTGTGTACATATATATAGCTACCACACAGACTAATTAACGTACGTGGTTTTGTGCCCTAACAGTGCATACTAAAATAAATCTTAACAAGTTTATGAATTCAGAACTACATTTTTAAAGTTAATGGACCCAAGCCATATCCTTCAACAAGTTTAGAAGCCGATCGTGCAATTAATATTATAATATTCCCTTTCCACACTTTAGCTCCATTGTTTTTATTAGCCTGTATTTAAATTTTTGCATCTCTACGACCTTGTGCCAGCTGCTACATACGACCTACGAGCAGGCACATGCATATGTGTCAAGACGAAAGATGGTTGTGGCAATCCACCGTTGGGAAACCGAAACCATGCATAAACGCGGTGGATGAGTTTCCAACTTTCCATGAAGCTTCGTGCTTTCTGATTTTTTTTAAAAAAGTTCCGTCTTAAAAGTGTTTTTCTGTTCTACGCGTACGTGCACTTTCAGAAACTAATAATAGTACGCATGCGTTATTGTGAACTTGCATTGATGCATGAAATGTGTCAAGGCATTTTATTGTGTATGTCTTCTCTCAAAAAGCTCTGCAGTAATAATATGATGATATTGTGTGCTTGTGAGTTGGTTGGTTTCTGCACAGAGATGCATATGTTGGCGTTCATGCATGGGTCATGCAATAATGGATCGTATCATGCATGCATCCCTTTTTTGTGACGGAGAAAGCAACAAGCAGAGGAGGTAGCTGAGGAAAGGTCGACCTTGCATTGCCATTCAGAGTTTTGGAGCCCCAACTTACCAGGTAGCTAGGGATACTGAGAGGCGAGCAGCGGGTTCACTACTTCACTGCACACTGCACATGCATTGCTTGTATGGCAGCTAACTATATATATACATGGCCCCAATGGCACGCAAACTGTAGGAGCGGCCCTGGGATATATAATAGGGGCTTTACTAGCTAGTAGCTAGGACAGACATATATGTGAGTGCGAGGTGAGCCATTAGCCCATTAATTATACCAGTTACACGTTTTAACGATGCATGTACATGCGTTCTAGCTACTACTACTACCACCACGCGTGATCATGTGTGCCTGCTAATACGCACACACTATCAAACTGATCAGTTGTGAGAAAGATACCAGCTGGTGGTCTTGACAAAACTCCAAAGATGATCGATCCAGTAGCTAGTGAATTGAATACTGTGTGACCCTGTGCTATACACACAGCAATATGTGTAATAATGTAGCTACTACCTGAAATGGTGACATTATTTGTTCAGAGTGGTGGGTGCTAGAGGAAAAGGTTACTGTCCCAGAAAT
This sequence comes from Chrysopogon serrulatus, assembly GCA_015844335.1. Lineage (NCBI taxonomy): Eukaryota > Viridiplantae > Streptophyta > Magnoliopsida > Poales > Poaceae > Chrysopogon > Chrysopogon serrulatus. The sequence goes on from JADLZL010004180.1 coordinate 86,925, forward strand.
GGAACGGCCAGTGCACACAGCTGCTAGCTATATATATATATAGGTGCCATTTACTCTCACTGCATCGGGTATACCACGTATCCACAGTCACATGCTGCCTGGCAACATTATTTACGTTTTTACACCTGCATGCCCCCCTCTCTCTGAATATAATCGAGAAAATGAGACCGCAATTCACATGCATGTGGTGACATTTACTGCTTTTTTATTTACATCTACTGTGTGTTTGACACGTCGCGGTTGATAGGGCCTACCCCACGCGGTGGAATTGCCTTTGCTGCGCGTGTTGCTCGGCTACTTGAAGTATATAGTCCATGACCATGAGCGAGCGAGGGAGGCCTCTCTCTTTCAGTTCACTCTCTGTGCTCTGTCTGTTGTAGCTGTAAAGTTCTCAGCAGCAAGCTCCATCCCATCCATCGTCGTCTTCGTTCGTCCGCGGCTCGCCGGCCGCTGAGCAGGAGAGGCTAGCTCGGGACTCGATCGGTGAGCGTGAGCCCCCCCTCGCACCCAATCCCCTCTCCCTCTTCTTATCTTCCCTTCCAGAGGCTTCGATCTGGTCCTCATCGTCTGTTCGAGTTTGGAACATATTTTAATCTGTCTAGCTTGCTACTTACTGAGATCTACAGAGCATGCATGTCGACTGAAGTTTGGATTTTAGAAGATATATAATTAAAAGTACTACTGAAATTTAAAGCTTGTTTCAAACCAGACTACATATTGCATGGTCTTCCCTTAGACGACTGAAGCTACTAAAGCTGTTTTAGCTTCTTACTATTATGACTGTCTTGGATGATGGATCGTATCTTTTTTATATATGGTACACATACCATGCATCTCTTTCTAATTTTTGCGGCACAACAGGAAATCAAAGAGTAATAATAATAATAATAATAAACCAAACGTGTGTGTGCCTGCTTGTCATAGATATGTCAGTTGATCTCTTCTAGTGTCCTAGCAGTTAGCAAGCTTGGACGACGACCCATGGCTGACAAGGTGGAGAAGACGGCAGCAGTTCTTCCCCTGTCCGTGGAGGAGAAGAAGAAGCAGCAGCAGCACTGGCAGGCGCGCGTGGCTCCTCCGCTCCCCGCCGTCAGAAACGTCCTTCTGTGGACTCTCTTCAACGCCGGCAATGTCACCTTCTCCTTCGCCGTCAGCGCCGCCTACGTGCTCATCATCACCACCGTCTTCACCAACCCGGTATGTGTAGCGAGTCCAGCTAGGATGCGATTATATATGTAAACAAATTAATGCGCCTAGCTTCATTCCTCCGGCCCTGCTATATATTCTTTCCTGTTGCTGCAGCCGTCGTGGCTGCTGCCGCGCCCCTTGGAGATGACGGACGCCGAGGCCACCGTGGCAGACGACCTCATAGACGGGATGCTCTGGTGCGTCGCGCCCCAGGCGGCCGCCGGGGTGCTGGCGCTGATGCTTCCAAGCCACCGCCACCGGCTCCGCCTTTTCCTCGCCTACGCGGCGCTCGTGTTCACCGTCGCTGTCCACTGCATGTTGGCTGCCATAGCCCGCATATTCGTCGCCGCCGACCCAGAGGGCCTCTTCATGAAGATCGTCGGCACCACGGCCATCTTCCTCTTCGTGGTTGTTGACCTCCTCTGCTTCCTGGGCCTCATCCTCCGTGGAGCGGAGGAGTAGCTAGCTTGCTAGCTAGGGAAGCCGAGCTAGCTAGCTATCGTGACATCCATGCACTTTGGTATTGTTATTACTGCTGTTAATTCGCCTACCTAGTAGTACTATAGCTAGCTATATATGTCCACTGTTTTCAGTTGTTAATTAGTAACTATCTGTGTGTAGTGTGTACTACTGGATTGAGGTATCAGAAACTCTTACTATATTATTGTACTCCAGCATATGTATGTACATGTGCATGCATGGTTCTGATTAGTACTCCTAGTTATGATAAATGAAAGAAATAAAGCAGACATCATGAGGTCATGTGATCATGGGACTCTGGTTAATAATATGCCACATGCCTGGTGTTTGGCAGCATTGTACGTTGAGAATTGAGGTGCACTAAAGTGGAGACAGTATTAGGAACTTATGCATGCATATATATACAAATTAAAGGCGTGTATAGCTAGCATAAATCAGGTGAAGACGAATAATTGATCGAATGTTGTTTGCATATATTCACGTTCTTGGACTCAATGAGGATGGCTGTGTACTCTTAGAGTCTAGTCCAACAACCAGCTATGCTGGCTTCTGAAGTATAAGTCGTCATCATGTACTTTGGTCAGTGACGAAGCAACGAATACAGTGACACTACAACTACATGCACATATTTGGTAAGATAGGATGCCGTGGTTAGCTTGCCTTGGCCCATCCCACCATATATGTTTTGCCGAAACGGGCTGCATTGCATTTTTTTTTTGAAGGGAAAGGCTGCATTGCATTGGCCAGTGGATGATGAGTTTCCACAAAGCTTCGTGCTTTCTGGCTTCGTGCTTTCTGGAATCATTTTTTTGTACAAAATTATGTCACAAAAGTGTCCTCTCACAGAGTTCACAAAGTTTTACCCAAAAGAAAAAGGCATGCCGAGAAAAGAACAGTTCACGCAAAAGTTCAACAATGCAACAACAATGTCATGCAACAGAAAGTACATGCTGATTTTTTTTTGGCAAACTAAGTACGTTTATCACTTATATATATGTGCAGACATCTTACTTCAAGTGAGCTGAAATGTATAATTGGAAATGCTACAGATTTATTGGAAGCATAGCAGAAATGTATATTATATATAGGATTATTCTACCTGCCTGTCTGGTCCAGCTTTCATGCACACAATAATATTGTGGACCCTATGTTGCTCACCGATAATCGCATGCATGAGCTTTGATGGTTGTCTAATTCAACACCGCAAGTAACCCTATCTAAGAGAGATTAACAACACGTACAACTCGACTAAACAAACGTGTCGTCAGTTGGTCCTTATCTGTTTCTGTGGGCTTGGCACGGCATATAGCTTTCATTCGATATTCGCACTACCAGAAACCATAGATTTCATGAGAGTGCAAAACAAGTCACGAAATATGGTTTTACTCTCACGAAAATAATACGTGAGGGTGCACTGTCACGAATTAACTCCCACGATAATAGACACACGAAATACACATTTTCATGAGAATTCACTGCCACGGATTATTTTCATGACGGGAAGTCCGTGGCGGCCACTCTCATGAAAATAACGTTGCCACCAGGTTTGCGTCAGTGTTTTCATGACGGGTTTTTTTGTGTTTCGTGAGAGTTCACCTTCACAAATAGAATTCGTGAGAGTTTGAATTTGCATGAGAGTCACCATCATGAAATGGATTTCGTGAGAGTCACTGTCATGAAATAAATTTTGTGTAACTCACAGGAAATATAGTATTCATGAGAGCACACAACCACGAAAAAAAAATATGTTCAAACCATCACACAAATATGTTTTCATGAGTCAAAACCGTCATGAAAATTACCCAACAGCACAAAAGCATGTTTTCATGAGAGTCGAAGCCGTCATGAAAATTACCCAATAGGAGCGCCTCCAACCAAATATAAATGCACAGATATGATATCCAAATGCCAATCCAACAAACATCAAAATAATTCCAATACATCCATATTTGCATCTAATTCCATTCCCAATATATTCCAGATCCATCCAGTGTACACTAAAAGGCTTACTAGCTCATAGTCCTAGACATCCAACATGGAAGTTCCTGCGCATAGTCGTCCCTAACCATCTAAAATAACAAGTTTCAGCACAGACACATACTACAGCAGCAAAAGATCGGTTCGGCGTCGCTCTGCCTTCTCCTCAAAGCTCGACGGAGGCCAAGGGTGGAGCTGGCCTAAGGGGCGGCAGGCTGGATCCAGGCGCCGGCGGCTGAGAGATGGCGGCTTCGGTCTTGGATCGGACCTAGAGCGCGGCGGCCCCGAGCACGGTGGGGCTCCCGCCTGGCAGCGGCGGCGCCCGGCAGCCCGAGAGCACGGTAGGGCTCCTGCAGGCGGCGGCGCAGCCGGAGAGGATGGAGTGGCTACAGGCTAGGAAGGCAGGGGGCGGGGGGTGACGGGCGGGGAGGGGGCACCATGGCCATGCGACCGGCATCGGTGGGGAAGAGGCGGAGTTTTTTTTTCTCTCGTGAGGTGAGGATGGCAGCGTGAGTTGGGTGAGCCAGGACTGAGTTGGGTTAGGGTTTAGTTGTGGGGTGGTGTCGGGTGTGTATGTTGGGCAAAAAAAAGCGCGGCCTGTGCGGACTGTTTTTTCTCTTAGGCGCGAACGCAGAATGAAGCGCGCGCTGTGGCGCGAAACCAATTTTATCCCATCAAAACGAGGAGTTGTGCATGCACCACAATTTCATGAGAGTTTTTCATCACAAAAATTATAATTTTTGGGGCGGTGTTCAATTACTCTCATGAAAATAAGTTTTCGTGAAGGGATTTACATCACTCTCATGAAAACAATTATTTTCATGAGAGTAGAAAACACACTCTCATGAAAAACTATCCCTCTCATGAAATCTCCATTTTCTGGTAGTGAGATCGTCCTAGCTAGTGCCATCGGATCGAAAGTGTGCATGAGATTGGACAAGCCATAAGTGATGGAACTGTGTTCAAATGCCCATTGGTAATATTCACTTTTTTACATCTACCATTCTACCTAGACCATATTTCACCTGCCTCCTCTCTTTCGTTCTCTCTAAATATAATCGGGAAAATGACATAAAGGATTGAATTGCACACGTCGTGCTTGTTGACAGAGGCCCCACCCAGTCCCAACGCGTCCGGCATCGCTTTTGCTGCACGCGTTGCTCATCGGCTATTTCAAGTAGTCCATGAGAGATCGAGCGAGGGAGGCCTCACTTTTCACTCTGCTGTAGTAATACTAGCTAGTTGGAAAAGCCCGGCCAGCTCTCCGTCCAATCCATCGATCGTCGTCTCTGTATTGACAAACAATTTTTTTCTCCATGTGTTTATAGTCACTCGGCTCAATGACCAAGTGCATATATATATATATATATATATATATATATATATATATATATATATATATATATATATATATATATATATATATATATATATATATATATATATATATAAAATAAACAGGAGGGACAAACAAACCCTACTGAAGTTTTATTAAAACAAAGAGTTCATACAGAAGCTCAAGATATAAAAAGTATAAAAAAATAAACAAAATTGCACAAAGGCTCCTAGCCATTGATCAATGTGGGGATGTATATGTTTACTCGGTTTGGGATCGTCGAGCGCATAATTTGCTCGATCAACTTGCATGGTCTAAGTGCATCTCCGATTCTTCTGGCTGTTCTTGATCCAATAACAAATAGCTCAAGTATAGTGCATTCCTGAATAATTAGAAGTGCAATAGATGATTAGAGAAGAGGTACATGAAGTGGAAAATTAATAACAACAGCATCAGACAGGTTTTGAGATAGAACATATGCAGAGAATAAGATGCATGGTCGACTGATCTGATCGGCCAATCCATAGCATAGATGGGACACGTACGGCTCCAAGATGGATTGATGGTTCGCTCTGTTTGGCTTGCATACGTACTTTAATAAAGGATGCTATGCATTGTCCGGCCACGTTAATTATATAAATTTTCTTGTTTACTGCTCCCTCCATCTCAAATTATAAGATATTCTAAGAATTTTGAAGAGTCAAATTTTTTTAAATTTGACTAAATTTATATAATAAAATAATAACACTTATGACACCAAGTATTATTAGTTTTGTATTAGTTATATTTTTATCGTATACCTATTTGTTGTTATAAATCTTTGTGGTTTGTTCTATAATTTTGATTAAATTTAAAAATTATATTTTTTTAAGATTTATGGAATATTTTTTTTAAGAGTAAGATGTTGAAACCTATATATAACCCTTGACTACCGGAACTTTTTTAAAAAAAAAAACCAGTGATGAAATTCTACGTCGTGATGCATGGCATGCAAGGGATCACATGCATATAATTTAACTCATTTAACTATCTAATTTACATTTTTATACTCCTGTTGTTTTCAAATTGTTGGCGGAAGGTTCCGCACCTGGGGGATCGTTAGTTTTGAGGAGTGAGCGGAGGTCCCCCACGCGACTGGGTACCTCCGCCAAGTCCCGGGGCCCACAGGTGCTTCACTTTCTCTCTCCAATAGGCTCAGACGGTGACCCTTGGGGACAGTGCTAAATAATAAATGTTCTCATTAAATTTTTCAACAACCCTTACTTGATCTTTGAGTCCTTCCTTTTATAGGTGAGCCTCGGGCATCGGTCTGGATTTTTACATATCTACCCTCCAAACCCTAGGGGTAGTTTTGACCTAGCTCAAACCGCTATTTTCCTCCCCCAGGGGCAGCATTGGTATTTTCCTTCGCCTCGTCGTGGGCCGGGCTGCGTCTTGCATTTAACAAGGCCCCGTAGGTGGGCCTCGGGCTCCATCGGAGGTCCGAACCTCCGACCGTCTCCGGCCCCAAGGGGAGCCGGGCGCTCCCCCCCAGCGACCTGCGCCTCCAGGACCTGCGCTGGCGGAGGTTGGCGGAGGTTCGGACCTCCGTCCATTACCGGAGCATAAGGCCACTTGGCGCCCTAGTCCGGCGACCTCCGCCTCCCAGTAGTCCTTCTGCAGAGGTTCTTCTTTCCTGAAAGAGACCAGAAACAACATAGTAGTGAAGGATTATGTGGTGGTAGGGGACCTGCGCCCAGGAGCGGAGGTTGGGGCAGACATTTTCCCCCAACATTTCCCCCTAGAGCACTTGGGTTAGCGCAGGTAGGCCAATTTCCTCTGCTACCTCCTGCTCCTGCGGCGGAGGTTCCCCTTCCCCCCTTTGGTTTTCCGCGCGCCGCCCACGTGTCACCTGCTGGTTGGTGCGTCGTGCGACGTGACTTGATTTGACGGTTTGTCTTCCAGGCCTCGGAGGTCCCCCCTCCCGGTGCCTATATAAGGGGTGCCCGAGCCGTGCTTGCCGTACGCTATCTTGTCTGCCTTTGCTCTCGCTAAAGCTGTGGCTTCTGAGTTTCCTTCGCCTCCACTTAGGGTCTCCTTCTCGGGTCCCTACTCTCGACTGCTCTGCGTCAAAGCCAGCGGGTGGGCGCGCCGTTTTGAAGACTGCATGGTTGATAGCGCGAAGGCTAGGGATACTGAAGAAGATTTGTCTGGTGTGGAAGCTTCGCTGTCTGATTTGATACCTCCGAGTCCTTCTTTGGAGATGGCGGGCAAGAGTGAGAGGATCACCTACGAGGTTGGCCGTAGTATTGTCAATCAAATGATGATTGATCATATGGTGACCGAAGGTTGGTTTGAGAAGGATAAGGTCAAACTTCCCGGCCGGGAGACCGTTCCGGAGCCGCCGGGTAAGGATTATGCAGTGGTCTTTCGTGATTTCTTCACGTGTGGTCTTCGTTTTGTTCCTCGCCGTTTTTTGAGGGACGTTTTGGACGAGTTCAACGTGCAGATCCATCAGCTCACTCCCAACGGCGTTGCCGCGCTTAGCAAGTTTGCGTGGGCCTGCGAGTCTTATGGAGCTCTGCCGAACATTGATAGCTTCTGCCAATTTTATGAGTTGCAAAAGCAGCACAAGAAGCTTGATGGGGCTGTTTGTCAGTATGGTAGTTGCTCGTTTTTCCCCAAGCGGAGGCAAATTGAGCCAAAGCTTGAGCTGTCTTACTGCCAGAAGAACAAGTGGGATAAGGACTGGACTTTGAACTGGTTCTATGTCAAGACTCCTGGCTACACTACTGAGGAGACTGACGGCAAGAAAGTGACTCGTTATCCCTTTGCTTCAGTAATGACTCAACTGGAGCCGCGCTATTCTATCCCTGCTCCTTCTAAGGCCACCGCTTCTCGGACAGGGGCGGAGCTACGTGAAGGCATCGGGGTCGGCTGACACCGACGATTTTCTGGTCACGCTCTATATCGAGCAATATTTGGCCACTTTAGACCCCGCTAAAAAATATTTCTGACCCCGGCAAAAATCGGCAGCCCGGCAGTCCATTGAATGGCCCACGTCTTCCGTCTCCTGGAACGTAATTACGTTACGTAATTGATGGATGCTAGCAGATATTGTAGGCAAGAAGGCCAAACGTTGCCTGCATGCTAGCCTGGAGTAGTCACCGTTTCATCTTCTGCCTATATTCTCGCATTGCAATTCGCAAGGTCTTTTTTTCGGGAACGTATCTAGTGCAAACTAACTTCCCGTGAAAATCCGTGCAAACCACGGTAAAAAAGGTCATCTAAATTCACTAAAAAATTCACACATGTAGATGATATGATGATACACAACCTTGCAAAATATCTTGTCTAAACTTCGATTTCGTTTGTGAGATATAAAAATAACAAATTTCTACCAAATTATCCGGATAGCTTTACGGCTTGAAATTTATTATTTTTATATCTCACAAACGAATTCGAAGTTTCGATAGGATATTTTGTATATCATCATATCATCTACATGTGTGAATTTTTTGGTGAATTTAGATGACTTTTTTTACCGTGGTTTGCACGGATTTTCACGGGAAGTTAGTTTGCACTAGATAACGCTCCCTTTTTTGAGCTATAGAATTCAAGCTCAGAAAGCTGATAGGACATTTTGCTTTCCTGCAAATAACTTGGTGTTTAATTCTGGCAAGATGTCACCTATTTCCTGTGTCAAAAAAAATACAACTATAGTATCCATGCCTATTAATCTAGCTCAAATTTTATCAAATTTATATTAGTAGATAGTACTAACCTCGATATTTTTAAATAAATTTATTATAAAAATATATTTTATAACTAAATCTAATGGAACTTATATTGGTATTTTTATATAAATAAAGTCAAAGTTTAGACTATTTGGCTCCTCAAAAAAAATAAGAATTGCATGCTTTTGTGGACATGGAACTTGTAGCAGGTAATTATTGTGGTAATAATTATTTCTATTATAATATCCATTTGTATTTATCAATTTGATGTTATAGATGATACTCTTCCGCTCTAAATTATAAGACATTTAAATAGCATTTCCAGATTTATAGTTTTATTATGAATCTAGACATAACATATATCTAGATGTGTAGAAAAAATTACAAATTTAGAAAACTAAAACGTCTTATAATTTGAAATGAAGTATCATATTATCGCAACCATTATCTTATTAAATCGATGTTATGTAGTAGGTATTATTATTATCGTAACATATAAGTTAGTCATGTGACTCTGTGAATACCGACCCCGGTGACCATTTTTTCTGGCTTCGCCCCTGTTCTCGGACCGCCTGCAACCGGGCCTTCGCTCTCGCCTGCCGATATTCCGGAGGTTGTGATTTGTTAGAGGAGATGGTGGCGGCTAACTACTGGCCGTTGGCAAAAAACAGGCCCTCATTTCACTTGGAGAATGTACAGCTCCCCGTCTTTGGTGACGCTGGAGGTGTGCCGTTTCCTCGTTTTGGCCTTGCGCGACCAGGGGGCAAGACGGACGCGGCCTTCCTTCGTGAGGTTGAAGCGAAGGCTCAAGAAATTGCTGGAGAGATCTCGGACATGGAATATCTCGCCCGTCGGGCGGAGGCTGGTAACATGCCTCGCCTAAATCGTGTTCTGGAGGAGATGGGGGTCACGTATGGTGACCACCCTGTGCCGGAGAAGCTGATCGCGGTGATCCGTGATAAAGAAGCTGCTGCTGCTGCAGCGGAGGCACATTCGGATGACGCTCCCAAACCTGCAGGTCGCAAGCGCCGCGGAGCTTCTTCTGGAGCCGGCGCAGGTCGTGGGAAGAGGATGCGCTCGTCAATCGGTAGCACGGAGGTCTCAGCGCAGGACGATGCGCCTGCCGATGCGGCCGCCTCCGGCAGTTCATCTGCTTCTGTTGCTGCTTACTCGGCCGGGGGGGGGCCGTGAAGACGAGGCGGAGGTCGCAAGGCAGGCTTTTGTTCCTGAAGTGGCACACGCTCCCTCAAAGAAGGCGCCGCTGGCTGCCGGGGGGCATCGGCCTCCGTACCTCCCTTCGCCCGGCGTTTTTTGGTGCTTGCTCGGATGACTCCGAGGCTTCGGTTCATGCCGTTGTTGGGCGGTGGTGGAGGCGGAGGTTCTCTCTCGTCGACCCACGCCACATTGCGGAGGTGCCCGGTGTCGTCCCTTCTTCCTCCGCCGCTCACCTTGTTCGGGAGGCTCTGCACCACCGCCCGGAGGTTGGGGCGGAGGCTGGTGGTCAACCTACCGCGGAGGCTTCGATGCCGCGAGAGATGGGAGCTGCTGCACTTTGTAAGTGTTATCTTTTATTAGGTTTTTTATTTTCTTCTTGCGTCCTCCTCGACCCTGCCCGATGTGGGTTTTGCTCAAGTGCTGGCGCGTGAAGGTGGTGCCACTGGTGGAATTGATTTGGCGCGCATAGGACTGGACCAAGTCTCTCGTGGCTCTTCTCCGCGTGCTGGACCTGCATTTGGAGGCCTTCGCGGCGAGGGCGAAGGTTTGGTCAAAACTTTTCTTTTCTCTTGTTTGTTGTGTTGTTTTGACCTTCGTTAACCCTGTGTCTGTTTTCTCCACACAGCTGACTCCATCGATACTTTAAGTGGGTGGAGTACTGCCCTCCATAGTCTGCACAAGCAGCTTGGAGGTTTGAAATTTCCTTTGGTCGGTTTGGTGTATGTGTATATCCTGGCTTATTATCTGAATTTTTTTTATTTGACTGTAGGGGGGACCCGCAAATACTTGCAAGGGCTGGAATACTTCAAGCTCCTCTGTCTAAATCTGGAGCATCAAAGCGTGGTTTGTACTTACCTTTGCTCGCTGTTTTAGCGCTACTTTTGCAATTTTATCTTGTTAGACGCGCTAATGCCTTTCTTTTTCACAGGGCCATCATATTGCGGAGGCCATGGAGGCTCGTTGCTCTCATGAGGTGCTCAAACGTGATGAGGCTTTGGGTGCTCTTAAGGAGGAAGTTGAGACTCTCGCGGCCGAGAAGCAAGCTTTGGCCTCCGACCTTCAAGAGCTTCGCCCGTTTAGAAAAGCTGCTGAGGACCTTGACCTCAAGCTTAAATCGTCAGAGAAGAGTCTTGAAGGTGCCGGTCCGCCTCCTTCTTGCTGGAAGAAAGGCTAAAAAGGCCAATGATGACAATACCAACCTCCGCACGGAGGTAGAGAGTGAGAAGCAAGTTGCCGCGGCACTCGAAAGCAGTGGAGCAGCTCCTCGAAGCGGTGGATGATGCGAATGAGGCGGCCATCAACGTGGCCCGTGCCTATCCTCGACGCCATTCACCGCTATGGTGCTTTGTTGCTCCCCCCTGCACGAAGACCCTTCTACTTCATTTGTGCTTGATTTGGATGCGTTCCGCCTCTCGCACTTTCCTAAGTTTGTTGATGGCGTTGCGGATTTCCACGGCCGTTTCTTGCGCCAAGAATTTTGTCAATGCCTTGGCCGGAGGTAGGGTGCGAGCATCTTCAGCTTCCGAGAAGGGGAAAGCTACTTATACTGCGACCGAAGGAAGTTGCTTGGTCCAACCTCCGTGTGCCCATGCGTGTTGTGCGTGACTTTATGCGATCTTCTTTGGAGCCGCTTTGGCGCACTTATGCACGCACGTTGGCTGAAGAGCGCAACGCGGAGGTAGCCATGATTTACTTTATTTTACTTGTGCAATTTTTATCTTTAAGTTTCTAATAACCTCCGTTGCGCTGTTGTGGCAGGCTGAGGCGGAGCGGGCAGCCAAGAAAGCGGAGGTTTTGAAGGCGTCGCAGCCGGAGTCTTCCAAGCGTGCAGCTGAGAAGGCCGGCGATGACGCGGAGGTGGACGCCTAGGCTCAGGCTCAAGTAGATTTTAACTTAGGAATGATGAGAGGCAGCTTTTGCTTAGTCTTTTGTTTTAATTTTGAATTGCCTTGCGCAGGTGACCTTGTTGGGGCCTGCGCAAGTGCTCGATGTACCACCGCTAACTATGATGAAGGATGGTGTTTACGTCAGCGGGCGGATGCTCGGTTGCTGGCCTGATAACAATGTGAATGAAATGTTTAAGTTTGTCATTGAAGAGCTTGAAGCTCCGCATAGTGACTTTGTTCGTTCTTTGGCGTGGCGGGGGCCTAGTACCCCGCCTTAGTTTGATATTAACTGTGCTGTGTTGTATTGTTGTATCATGTTGCTCGCACCTTCGCATGCGCTTTGTTGTAAGTTTTTATTTGTGGTATATGTAGTGAATGTTGTATGCTTGTGACTATTTTGAATCGATGTTGTATCCCGGGGTTTACAGTTTGTAGCGGAGGCTATTGTTTTTCCTTTCTTTATTCCAGGCAGTTTTGCCTTCGCTGTTACATTTACAAGCGCCATGTATGTTCTCACGGTCATCAGTATCCTGCCCGGTTCGGCGGTTGCTTGTGATCAAGTTGTAGCTTTTGAACTCATGCTTGGCCTGTTGTTCCGCTTTGACGCAGTCCGGAGAGGCGTACTGCGCTTTTGCATGTTTTCTCTCGCCTTGAGGCCTTCGCACAGCATCGCGTGCTTGGTCTCCGGTATGTTTAGTTGGCGCAGGTTCTTTCCTTTCTCTTGGGCTCTGCTCTCCAATCTTTACAAACTTTTGCCTGGTATCTCGCGGCTGGCGGAGGCTTTGTTTGGCTGGGAGCTATTGAAGTAGAACCTTCGGTTTCAGGGGGACGTTACAAGCTTTTGCGTGGTATCCCCCCTGACCCTTGGGTCCTAGTTCTGCCCTTGCGTATTGTGCCATGTTGGTTACAAGTTTTTGCGTGGTATCTCTTTGTTTTTGTACTTGGGGGAAACGCCTGCTTCCATCCCCTCCTTTCTCCCCTTTCGTTTCTTTCTGACTGTTCGTTAGTGGGGGGTGATACGTGGTTTATATATGGCTTTGGCTCATTAACACTGTTAACTTTTCAGTGGTTGAGGTGGTTGCCTCCTGCACTTGCTCTGGTCCACTGCATTAACTGTGGTTTGGTGGCTTTTATTTTGGTCTCATGCCTATTGTCAGACTCTTTTGAGTTATGGCGGTAGTTTTTTTTCGTATACTTTTGATTGCCCGGTGCTCATACCGTTAGTAGGGTGTACTTCCGGGTTTGATATTTGGGCAGAGGTTATCTCCTTTGACTGCCTGGTGCCCATACTTCTGGTAGGGTCTTTTTCCAGGTTTGATTTTTGAGCGGAGGTTGTCTCCTTTGACTGCCTGGTGCCCATACTTTTGGTAGGGTCTTTTTCCAGGTTTGTTTTTTGAGCGGAGGTTGTCTCCTTTGACTGCCTGGTGCCCATACTTTTGGTAGGGTCTTTTTCCAGGTTTGATTTTTGAGCGGAGGTTATGTCCAGCTCTACTAGGCGATTACTTGCCGTGGAGGTCCGGTTGGGCGTGCCTGGCCGTGCCGGCTCTGCCCAGTAGGTCCTCTTTTTTCACTATGTCGTTTTGTCGAATGTCTGCTGCCTCGTTGCTGGCAGCTTTTCGACCTTTTTTACTCACGATGTGCTTTTTTTCTTACTTTTTCCTTGGGGGAGCCTCTTTATATTTCCAGAGGTTGTTTACAAAGGCTCTGCCTCGTTAAAAACCTCACCTCCACGATGGAGTCCCCCTGTGAGGAAAAGAGTGCAGGCCTGTCGCCAAGTGGCGGGAAATGAAAACTGGAAATTAAAAAGTTTCTAAACTGATGGCACCTTCGCTTATAACTACGCGGAGGTCCTCTTACATTAGATGTAATATTTTTCGAGATTGGCGGTGTTCGTGTGTGGCCGGAGGTTCGACCTTATTTGTCTTCTAGTTTGAATGCCTCTTTGTTCGCAGTTTGTTTGGCTATGAAGGGTCCTTCCCATTTGGATTTGTAGCTTGCCCGCCGTGCTTGCATTTGGCTTCCTTCGCAAACACTAGGTCTCCATCTGTAATGAGCCTTTTTGTCACATTCTTGTCTCTCCATGCCTTGGTGTGATCTTGATATTTTATGATGTTATCGAGGGCCTGCAGCCTTTCTGTTCTATCCCTTCTTTTGAGCATGCTTCCTCCACTTTGCTACTGCTGGTTACGCGGAGGCTTTTGTGTTTCAACTCCTCTGGCGTCATTGCTTCTTCCCCGTACATGAGTTTGAAAGGGGTGTATCCTGTAGCTCTGGTGACTGTAGTATTGTGTGACCATACAACCCTTGGTAGCTCCTCTGCCCATTTTCCTTTGCGCAGGTTGAACAATGTTTTAGAGATTACCGAGAAGATTTCTCTATTTGCCCTTTCGACTGCCCCATTGGATTCTGGGTAGTATACTGATGCGAAGGCTAGCGTTGTGCCCATGGATTTGCAGTATTCTTTGAATTTATCTGAGTCAAACTGCTTTCCGTTGTCTACTGTTAGAACCTTCGGTACTCCAAATCTGCATATTATGTTTTGCCAAAAAAACTTCCTTACTGCCTCGGAGGTTATTGATGCCAAGGGTTTTGCTTCTATCCATCTTGAGAAATATTCCACAGCTACTACTGCAAATTTGAATCCTCCTTGCGCTGCTGGCAATGGACCTACCAGATCCATTCCCCATCTTTGAAGTGGCCAGATTGGGGGTATTGGTTGTAGTTCAGCGGACGGCGAGGGTTGCTTGGTGGAATGCAACTGGCAAGCTTCGCATGCTTTGACCAGCTCTTCGGCATCCTTCGCGTGACTTGGCCAATAGAAACCTTGTCTTAAGGCCTTCGCTGATAGGGTTCTTGGTCCTATATGTGATCCGCGGGTTCCGGCGTGTATTTCTTTTAGCAGCTCGTTGCCTTCTTTTTTGGATATGCATTTGAGTAGTGGCTGAACCACTCCCTTTTTGTACAGCTTTTTGTCTATCAATACATATGATCTTGCCCCTGTACTTCATTCTTTCCTTGTGCCGCTTTTTGTTTGTGGGTTGAATGTTCCTTCAAGCATCTGTGTTATTTCGGATCGCCAGTCTTGTTCTGCTGTTGCTAGTATCTGTTTTTCTTTTCTTTCTCCCGCGGAGGTAGATGGTTTGACTGATTGTTCATAAAATGTGCCTTCAGGTAACTCTAAGTTGTTTGCTGCTGCCTTCGCCAGCTCGTCCGCCTCTCCGTTTTCCCCCTTGGGATGTGTTTAAGGGTGAAGCCTTGGAACTTTCTTTCTAGTCTTCGCACTTGCTGGAGGTATTTTGCTAGCTCTGGTTCTCTTGCCTGGTATTCTTTCTCCACTTGGCCTGCCACAACCATCGAGTCTATTTTGACCAGGAGTCTCTGGATTCCCAAGGCCCTTGCCTTGTTTAGGCCTAGAATGAGTGCCTCATACTCTGCTATGTTATTTGTTGCTTTGAAGTTCAAACGGGCCGCGTACTTGATTTTGGTTCCAGACGGGGATATGAGCACCGCGGCAACTCCGGCGCCATTGACGCCCCAGGCTCCGTCTGTGAATAGCACCCAGCTTTGCTCTGTGTTGCCTTGTAGCCTTTGTTGCGAAGGTGTCCAATCTGCCACAAAGTCAGCCAACGCTTGAGATTTGATTGCTGTTCGTGGGATGTATGTTATGCAGTATTGTGATAGCTCTGTGGCCCATTTGCCTATTCTGCCAGAGGCTTCTTTGTTATTGATGATTTCTCCGAGCGGTAGTGACGAAGGCACTATAATTTCGTGCGCTTGGAAATAGTGTTTGAGTTTCCTTGATCTTTGTTAAGATGGCGTGACGCCGACTTCTCCTGCCTCGAGTGTAGTTCGGTTTAGGCCGCTGCGAGGGCTTGAGTAAACGTAGTACACTGGTTCTTTGCTCTTTTCGACCTCCGCTTTCTCTTTCTTGAACTAAACCGCGACCGACCGCGTGGTGGTCCGATGTCGCCACATAGAGGAGTAGCGTGGCGTCTTGTTCTGGTACTGTGACTTTCAAAGTGTTTGCCAGATATTCTTTGAGCTTGTCGAAGGCTTCAGATTGTTCTTGTCCTCATTCAACTTTATCTCGAGGTTCCGAGAGCTTTGAAGAATGGTAAGCTTCTTTTCTGGCTGATTTTGAGATGAACTTTGTTCAATGCTGCAATTCTTTCGGTAAGTCTACGTACTTCTCTTTTTGGAAGTTGGTTCTGTCATGGCCGATGTATTGCCCTTGTTTTCTCGGGTTAGCCGTAATGCCTTCTGGCCCTACTATGCATCCCAATATTTTAGCCTGGCTTACTGCGAAGACACATTTTTCTGGGTTTAACTTCAAACTCAAGGCCATGGAGGTTGGCGAAGGTTTCCGCCTGTGTCTTTGATGTGTTCTTCTTTTTTCCTTGCTCATGACTATGATATCGTCAACATATGCAATGACGTTTCTTTGGAACTGGTTCCCCAACACTTTGCTTGTCATCCTTGCGAAGGTTGAGCCTGCGTTTTTCAAACCTTCTGGCATTCTGAGAAAGCAGTATGTGCCAAAGGGTGTTGTGAAACTTGTCTTTTCTTCATCTTCTTTGTTGAGCCAGATTTGGTGGTATCCTGAGAAGCAATCCAGAAGGGAGAATCTTTTGCAGTTTGCAGCTCTATCCAGGGAGGTATCTATTCTCGGGAGCTGGAATGCATCCTTTCTGCAAGCCTTGTTTAGGTCTGTGAAGTCTATGCACATTCTCATCTTGCCATTACTCTTAGGCACCAAGTACAACATTCGCTAGCCAATCGTAGTACTTGACTTCTCTTATCACCTTCGCATCTAGGAGCCTTTGAACCTTCGCCTTAGTCGCTATAATTTTGTCCTCGGACATTTTTCTTTGTTTTACGCTTTTTTGCCGGATGCCCGGGTTGACGTCTAGGTAGTCTTTGTATAACATCCCTAGATACTCCCCGGAGGTCCTCCTGCTGACCATGCGAAGGCATCTTTATTTTCTCTCAGGGCTTTCACTAGCTCTGTCTCTTCTTGACTTGTTAGATTTGAGGCTATTGTTATCTTTCTGTCCGGTTTGGTCTGCTCCAAGCATACCGACTTTGTCATTTTTTCATCTTTTCTTCCAACTTTGAAGCTTGTTTTCCCTTTGGGCATATCCGGAGGTTCCCCCCTGCTCGATTCCTCTGCAGCTACAGAGTTGACATTTCTGCTTGAACTGTGTATTGTTCTTTCTATGTTTCTTGCTTCTTTTTGGCTTCCATAGACTGTGATTACACCATGCAATGCTGGTAGTTTCATGCAGAGGTAACCCATATGTATTGCGGCCCCAAACTTGTTTGAGAAACCTCTGCCCAGAATAGCGTTGTAGGGGTAGCTAAGATCGACAACATCGAAGGTTATGTTCTGTTCTGGCATTGTTCTGATTCCAAAGGATACTGGGAGTGCAATTTTCCCCAGTGCTTCCACTTTTCTTCCCCCAAATCCAACAAGGTGAGACTCCAAAGGTTGCAACTGGTTCCTTCCGAGCTGCATCTTATCGAAGGTGCTTGCAAATAGTATATCTGCTGAGCTTCCTGAGTCCACCAGAATTCTTTTTATCTCCCATGCTGCTATGTTTGCTGTTATTACCATTGCGTCGGTGTGGGGGTAACTTTCTAACTTCAAGTCTTGCTCTGTGAAGGTTATTGGCACTCTGGACCATTCCGTCGCTTTGACCTGGCCTTGGACTGCCACGTTGTTTACCAAGCGAAAGTGGTCCTTCTTTTGTTTTTTGGTTTGAAATTCCATTGCCGAGCCTCCGCTAATTGGTAATATCGTGCCAATGGTTGGTAATGGGTGGTGGGGGTTGTGCTGATTTTCCCTGGTTCGGCTCTTGTTTTGCTTGAGCCGCCGGGTTGTTGTTGCATTTGTTGAGGAGGTGGGAGTGGCGGAGGTGGCGGTAACGCCTCGTAGGTTCTCGCTTTTGGGGTTGGCTATCTAGGTAAGTTATGCTGGGTGGCCTTGAGTGGCTGTAGGCTGGCGCTTGCTCTAGTCTGTATTGGCTGAGGTTTGCTGCTGAGCCCGCATGCGGAGGTGCCGGGCGCCAAGCAGGTAAGTGGCTTGGGAAGTATCTTTCTTTGCTAGTGTTGAAGGGTGTATCCGGGTCTTTGTTTTAAGGCTGAGTATATTGGGCAGTATTGGTTTTGCCAGTTTGGTGCGGAGGTGTGATTGACTTCCCTGGGTTGCGGGTATGAAGGTGCCTCCGCTTCCTTTCTCTTCTTCATCCTTTCCTGGGTTTCCTTTGCTTCTGGGCAGTCTTTTGTGGCGTGCCCCTTGTCTTCTCCATAGAAAAAACAATATGGCTTCTTCACATTTGTTACTAGAATTCTTTGTTCCAATTTCTTCTGTATTTTGCCTCGGATAGTTTTTGGTAGATCAGCGGAGGTCTTTGGTGCGCTTCGATTGTTGGTTTGGCTGGGCTTGCTGATCGACGCTCATCACTTGCTTGTTTTGGGGCTGCTGCTGTTTGTAGCCTCTTCCTGAATCGGAGGTCTGCCTGTTTGCATTTTGGGCTTGTCTATATTGATTTTGCTCCTCAACCCTCTTCCGGAGGTCGTTGTCTGACTTGCAATATTTTTCAAACTCGGAGTATAACGCTTCCATAGTTTCAGTTTTTTCCCTGGCTAGGTGCGCTGCAAACGGTCCAATCTTCAGTCTTTGACTGTTGCTTCTATCGCCACTTGTTCTGGTACATTTGGAGCCTTTGCCTTCAACTGGACAAAGCGTTGGTAGTATTCTCTTAGGGACTCGTCATTTCTTTCGCTTGCGGTGAAACAGTCCGATCTTTGTCGGTGACTCGCTTGAGAACCCTTTAAAGTTGGTCATAATTTTGTCGCGCAGGTTCTCCCACGAGTAGATTGAGCTTGGCTTGAGCATAGAATACCAAGCAAGTGCATCCCCCTCAGCTGCGATGACGAAGGACTTTGCGAGAACTGCGTCATTCCCCCTGCGGAGGCTACCGCTGCTTCAAAACTCATGATGAACTGTCTGGGGTCGGTCTTGCCGTTGAATTTTGGTAGTGTGATTGGCTTGTAGCCTATTGGCCATGCCACTGTTTATAATCCCTCTGACAGCGGGGATTTTTGGTCCACTGTCCGTGTTTGGGCTGCGCCAAAGGTCGCGAAGGCTGGTCCCTGGCTGGGTGCACCTGGCTGTGGTTGGGTAGTAGCGAAGGTTGCAAAAGCTGACCCCTGGGCGGGTGTCCCTTCTTGTGTTTGCGTCATGAGCATGCTTTGTATTTCTGCTTGCAAGATTGCCATTTGCTGCCTTGCTTCTGCGACGGCTTGGGAAGTTTGTGCCGCCCTCTGCCTCGCGGCGAAGGCCGCTGCGACTCTCTCCCTTTCTGCTTGTAAGGCTTGTAGCTGAGCTTGAAGTTGGTGCAACTCATTCTCTGGTGTTGCAGCTGTTGGCTCTGGCTCTTGGGCTGTCTCATTGCCCTGCGGTGGTACGACAGTGGTGTCCTCCTCTCCGCCTTGTTCTGGTTCCGGTGTCGGAGGATCTGCGTAGGTGCTACGCACTGCGCGTCTTGGCCTACCCCGAGAGGTACCTCATCCCGTGGGCGCTTTGGTTGTCTTCTTTCTCCTTGGTGGCATGTCTGGGTTTTTGCTGGCTAACCACGGTGGGCGCCAATGTTGGCGGAAGGTTCCGCACCTGGGGGATCGTTAGTTTTGAGGAGTGAGCGGAGGTCCCCCACGCGACTGGGTACCTCCGCCAAGTCCCGGGGCCCACAGGTGCTTCACTTTCTCTCTCCAATAGGCTCAGACGGTGACCCTTGGGGACAGTGCTAAATAATAAATGTTCTCATTAAATTTTTCAACAACCCTTACAACAGTGCTGAGTCCTTCCTTTTATAGGTGAGCCTCAGGCAGCTCCAGTCTGGATTTTTACATATCTACCCTCCAAACCCTAGGGGTAGTTTTGACCTAGCTCAAACCGCTATTTTCCTCCCCCAGGGGCAGCATTGGTATTTTCCTTCGCCTCGTCGTGGGCCGGGCTGCGTCTTGCATTTAACAAGGCCCCGTAGGTGGGCCTCGGGCTCCATCGGAGGTCCGAACCTCCGACCGTCTCCGGCCCCAAGGGGAGCCGGGCGCTCCCCCCCAGCGACCTGCGCCTCCGGGACTCCTGGGCCGGGCGGAGGTTGGCGGAGGTTCGGACCTCCGTCCATTACCGGAGCATAAGGCCACTTGGCGCCCTAGTCCGGCGACCTCCGCCTCCCAGTAGTCCTTCTGCAGAGGTTCTTCTTTCCTGAAAGAGACCAGAAACAACATAGTAGTGAAGGATTATGTGGTGGTAGGGGACCTGCGCCCAGGAGCGGAGGTTGGGGCAGACATTTTCCCCCAACACAAATAAATTAATTTTTAAAATCTGTGCAAGTTTAATTTTTCTAATTAATTAACTAATTTTATAGACAAAAAGGTAATAACATCTATAGATGGATGGAGTACATCTCTCTGAATATAATCAAGAAAATGACATGACATAAAGGCATGAATTACTCCCGGCCATCCGCTCGCCCGATCGCTCGACAGTTGACACGTCGCGGTTGATGGGCCCCACCCCACGCGGCTACGTTGCTCATCGGCTACTTCAAGTAGTCCATGAGCGAGCGAGGGAGGCCTCACTCTTTCAGTTCACTCTCTCTGCACTGTCTGTTGTTGGAAAGCCCTCAACAGCAAGCTCCACCCCATCCATCCTCTTCGTTGCTCCCCGGCAGCCCTAGCCTCAGCAGCAGCAGCAGCACTCGATCGGTGAGGCCGGGCCCTCGTACTCAATCCCATCTCCCTCTTCTTCTTATCGTCCCCTTCCAGACTTGCGGTCGTCGGCTGTTCAAGTTTGGAACACATATTTTGATTTGCCTGCGTACTGATGAGATCTACACGTGTTGATTGTGTATATATAGTTAAAAAGTTAAGACTACTGAAATTTAAAGCTTGTTTCAAACAGACTACATATATATTGGTCTTCCCTTGACTGAAACTAAAGCTATTTTTCGCTTCTTATGACTTGGATGATGGATCGGATCTTTTATATACACGGTATACATACCATGCATCTCTCTGTCATACATAAGTTGGTTGATCTCTTCTCTTCTAGTCCTAGCAGTTAGCAAGCTTTTGGACGACGACCATGGCTGAGAAGGTGGAGAAGGCGACAGAAGTTCTTCCACTATCCGTGGAGGTGGGGGAGAAGAAGAAGCAGGCGCGTATGGCTCCTGGGCTACCGGCCGTCAGAGATGTCATTCTGTGCTTCTCCACGCCGGCAACGTCACAATCTCCTCCGCCTTCGGCACCGCCTACGTGCTCATCATCACCACCATCTTCAGCAACCCGGTACGTACATGTTCGTTGTTAGTGAGTCCTAGCTAGGATGCAATTATTCAATCAATCGAATAATCGATCTAGCTTCACGTTATTGCTGTTAACCGGTGCAGCCGTCGTGGCTACTGCCGTGGGCCGTGGAGATGACGGACGCCGAGGTCGCCGTGGCAGGCGCCTTCGCGGTCGGGATGCTCTGGTGCGGCGCGCCCCAGGTGGCCGCCGGGATGCTGGCGCTGATGCTTCCACGCGACCGCCGCCGACTCTGCCTTCTCCTTGCCTACGCGGCGCTTGTGGCCACCGTCGCCAGCCACTGCATGTTCGTTGCCGGTGTCCACGTGTTGGTCGCCGCCGACGCGGGAGGCATCTACCTCAGGACCTTCTACACCGTGGGCATCGTCATCGACGTGGTGGGCGACCTCCTCTGCTTCCTGGGTCTCATCCTCCGTGGACGGGAGGAGTAGCCGAGTAGGGACGGTGTAGGGTAAGGAAGTCGAGCTAGCTACTAGCTATCATGACATCCATGCTTGCACACTGTATGTGTGTGCATATGCATCCATTTGGTATTGTTAGTACTGTTAATTCGCCTAGCAATGCAATAGCACTATAGGTAATTAACTGTGTCGACTCCTTTTGTTACCTTTCTTATAACTATCTGTGTGTACTGGATTCTGTGGTATCAGATACTTCCACAATATATTGTACTTCAGCACGCAGATTATTCTACATGCCTGTCTGGTCCAGCAGCTTTCAGGTGTACATAATCTCTGGACCCTAAGTTGCCTTTGATGTGCTTGTCTTCACCGTACCGCAAGTACTATTTGTGATATTCGAAAAGATTCATGTCCAACTGTCGTAGTTTCCAATTTCCAGCACTACGTGGTGCAAGGCCAATAAGATTGAAAAGCAAGTTTTGGGTATTACCTTTTTCAAAAGTTGTCCTGTTGGCGAAAACACAATGGGTCTGTTTGGTTTCCTGGCTTAATTGAAGCCTGGCTAGAATTGGAGCCTGGTTAGGCTAGGCCTGTCTCCGACAAGGTAACGTAGATTTGTTTGGTTGGACTGCTATCTCTGGCCTGGTTTCCATAAGAATTTGTTTGGTTGCTTGCTTTGCCTTATATGAAATCACCACATCTTTACTCTGGTAAGATTACCCCTATTGAAGCATTCAATCGAACAGATGGTGGGATAGCTGCTCTTTCACCTACAAGAGAATGCAGCAAACGCACAACAAACATGTTTAATAAACAACTAATGATGGAAAGCGATGTCGTCTTTGACTTGGCAACTTCATACGAAGAAACGGATAATCAATTGACTGACGGACGGTGCATCAGAGTGCCCAACAGGCAGGCAGCATCCGCGGGTAAAATCTCGACGTCAGCGGCAGCGGTGGCATTCTGTACAGACCGGCATCTCATTCATCACGCCACCGCTCGCCGCGCATCAACAACATGCGCCTGCTCCAAGAGTCTCGACACCGCAAACAACCCATGGAGGCGGAGACAGCATGCGCGCCATGGAGCCGAGGAAGAACGCTGATAGGAGCAGCTCGACGGCGTCGGCGTTGGGCCCAACGCAGTCATGGTTGCACACGCAGACTCGTTGGGAAGGGAAGAGGCGCATCCTCGCGCGCTCGGCGTCCGAGCCGGCTTGCTCGGCGACGCACGGATCCACGTCGTGCAGCCGCACGGGCTCGAGACTGCCCGCCGCCGCCGCCGCGCTCGAGTGTCCGCACACATGTTTCGATATCTTCGCCTCCGACCCGTCCTTCGCTCGTCCCCATCCGCCACCACCTCCACCTCTACCAGGAGCTCCGACGGGGTGGCTCGTTGCAGAACCGATGGGAGCTCCAACGGGGTGGCTCGCGCAGGATGGCGGACGGAGAGTAGAGTAGTTGCGTTCCCATGGAGAGGACGAGCTCAAGCAGGACGAGCTCCAGTCGAGCAGACGAGCTTGCTCAGGGACGGTGGCCAGGAGCGGATCGAAGCGGAACACCAGAGGCGAGCGGAGGAGGTGACGAGAATCACTCGAACGAGCTAGCACAAGCCTGGCCCCGAGAAAACGAATCCTCATTCCGTTTTTCTGGAGCCTGGCTAACAGGCCACTTTGGCTTATCTAGGCCTGGCTAGAAGGGAAGTCCAGGCAACCAAACATATCTAGCTTGGCCCCATAGAGCTTGGCCAGAGTAGAGACAGGGAACCAAACAGGCTCAATGTGTGCATGCATATACACTCCTTAATATGTTAGAGCATCTCCAATAGTTTCTAAAATAATAATTGGTAATTGGTAAATCCATGAGATTTCCAAGTGGCTAAAAAATGTTAGGAGCATATTTGTTGGGATGCTCTGATAGTTCTAAAATCTCGCTACTGAATTATAGAAAACAATTTTACATCAGGAAGCCCGAAGTATATATTTATAAATCACCCTAACCACTTTTATATTTTTAATGCTTCATAATTGGTGAGTGTTGCTCCTATGAATTGCGCATGGTATGCTGTCTAAGGACATTTATATAGATGCACAAACTCAATAAGAGTGTTGGGCCATATGAAGTTCTGATGTTGTAGGTTGATATCCTGTATCCAATTATTGTTTTGCAAGGCCTCTTGCAATGATCTTGATATTCTTTTCGAGATTGAGAAGAGATTTGGTGTGAAGTCAGCAGAGACATTTGCCCATAGAGCCAAGCACTTCGACAGAAGGACGCCTTTTTCCCATCACCGATTGTACGTCAGTGAGGTAGTTGTTGCAAACAACAGCTTATCAGATACTGTACAATGCAAGCGCGTCATGCGTGCCTCATGATCCAAGTCTCTTCATTCGACCACGCTCATGCCAAAGCCATGGCATTCTCTGAGACCCCTTGCAAATTTTTCAAGGTGTAGGATCCTCAATTCTCGCATGTATTTGGTTTAGCGCCGATCTCGACTTGTTCACTTTGCACTGTGATGACGGACAATTAGTATAGTACTCTATTTTTCTAAATTATAAGTCACAATAATGGAATTTTAGATATATAACTTTTACTATGTAATTATATATACATTACATTTAAATACAGTCTTGCTCGACGCCGGATCCGATGTTTCGGATCGTTGCATTATTGGATGCATCGGACGTGCAGTTGCTTTGGTTTGAAATCTGCAGTAGTATAAATGCAGATATATTATACGTGCATTAGATATGAGTCATCGATATCCTTCACCGTCTTGGAAGAAAATCAAAAGGAATCGAACGAGCCGTTAGCATGCATATAGCTAAAACGCTGCTAGCTTCATCGATCGATCGCAAGTATCAACTGGTTCACACGGCACAGCGCGTACGTACGTACGTACTTTGAAGTTTCAAATCAGAATCGTTATATCCTTGTGTAGGCTCGCGCTCGTAGCTAACTAGGCTAACACTCCTAGCTACTCCAGTATGAACGGATGGATGGATAGGAATAGCTGTGCGTGTGAGCAGCAAAAAGCATCAGATGCATGCATGTATAGTAGTGCTTTCCAATGCAATTCTTGAGAGGTTATGTCATCGCATGCTGGGCGCAAAGCATCGCATTCCATCTCAATCTCCCCACGATAGATCGGATATGTGAACTTTTGAGATTTTCATGCATTATGTGTGAGCCTTTAAATCAGTTTATTTACTTTACCATAGATTTTACTTACTTTACGTCGCATATATCTGTGTGTGCAATATATGCATGAACCATAGATTTTACTAGTTATTAGTTGCAGCGTTAAAAATGTCATAATAATGAGTTCTACTAGGGTTACTTAATTACTGCCACGAGATCAACACAACACTAATCCAGGCACGATACGCGTCGTACGTCGTGTGAGAACGTGTTGGGAATTTTTTTCTATGTTTAACTTAATTTTTAAAGATATTTTAAAGTAGACACTGTTATAATTTTATTTTGATGTCTAACACCTTTAGACGCGCCATGATTGATGGCGCGACAAATAAACGGGGCGCGCCATGCATGGCGGCGCGGTCCCCATTCCAGCGTGGCACTCTCACTATTGGCTGATGACCTGGCAGGAGATATCGCACCACCATGCATGGCGCGACTCCCTTCGTCGTGCTACGGTGGGTGGCCCGATCTGCCGAGCGGCACATGCATCGAGCAGGGGCGGGGCTGGCAGGAGAGGCAACTTAGCATGATGTCTTTAGTAGCCTAGTACTCCTAGGGCAGCATGTACCATGGAGTCAGGTGACATTGCTTTAAGTCCCAATCCCATCCAGGCATGTGTGAGCTTTTGAGATTTTCATGCATGTGTGAGCTTTTAAATCAGTTTATTTACTTTACCATAGATTTTACTTACTTTAGGTCGCATATCTGTGTGTGCAATATATGCATGAACCATAGATTTTAGTTAGTTGCAGCGTTTAAAATGTCATAATAGTGAGCTCTACTAGGGTTTTTACTTACTGCCACACGAGATCAACACAACACCAATCCAGGCACGACACGCGTCGCACGTCGTGTGGGTGCGTGTTGGTGCGGTATTTGGGTGGGCCCACGCGGTATCCCTTTGCTTCTCCCTAGCTCACATCGCCTGTTCAAAGCTTCGTTGGTCTCCCACCTATAAAAGCTCTACCATGACTCCTCCATGAGCGATCGAACGAAGTCGATCCTTGTGCTCAGCCCTCCTGCACTGCAGCGCCGCTACATCCGATCCTCTTCAGAAGGTGAAGGGTGAGTCGTCGTCTCCAATCCGATTCCGAGCAACATATATACGCTTCGTTCCCCCGTACCTTGCCGATCCATTTCGATCACAGTTTGGAACAAGAGCTAGTGTGTGCTTTGCTTCGCTGAAATTTGATCTTTTTTTCCTCTCTTCCGTTGAAATTTATTATGCACTGCTTGTTTCTGATCCCTCTTAGCTAGCTAGCTTGTGGGTCCATGGAGATGGAGAGCAAGTCAGCTCCAACGCTGCCCGTGTCCGTAGAGAACCAGCAGCCGCAGGCTCGCGCGGCTCGTCCTCCGTTCCTACACTTGGAAGTCCAGGTTGTCAACCTGTGGATGTTCTGCAACGCCATCGCCGTCATCATCTTGTTCGCCGTTGCCGCCACCATCTGCTTTGCTAGCCACACACCGTGGGAGTTCTCCGGCCTCCTGATCGGGATACTGTGGTGCAGCATGCCGCAGGCGGCCGCAGCGGCGCTGGCGCTGCTGCTTCCGCGCCGCCGCTGGAGGCTCCGCCGGGCCGCTGCCTACGCGGCCCTCGCGCTCAACGTCGCCAGCCAGTGCATGTGCGCTGCCGCCCTCCTCATCTCCTTGCGCGGCGTCCGAGGACTCACGATCGCCGTCAGCGTGGGCATCTTCATTTGCGCGATGGGCGACCTCCTCGCCTTCCTGTCGCTCCTTCGTGGAGAATGGGCAAATTGATCATTTCAGCAAGCAAGCTGATCGAAGCAGCTGCATCGTCAGCTGAGAGACTGGGGACTTTGCTTGGAGCTCCACCTCTACCGTATTGGATGGATCTAGTACTGATGAGTAGCAATGACACATGTCAGTGCTTTCAATTTAGTACTGTTAATTCGATACTAATTACTATATCTGTGGTGTGAGATCTATTGACGAAGCTACATGTGTATATATTTACTTGATGTGTGTGTATATATATGCTACCTGTTGTATTTCTATATGATGATCCGATCCGTTATGTGTAATCCGTTTCAGTTATATTGATGAGAATACTAATGATGACTATATGCTAAACATCCTATATGTTGACATTGTGTGGTGCAGACGTGCAGAAAAGTATATACTGTACATGCTAGGACTTTCTACTAGCCAATACATGTTCCCCAGCCCAAGGAAAAAATTAGCCTATTTGTATTATTTCGAGCTGTGTTATGATTTAGTATATACCTTTTTTTCTGAAAAAATTGGATATTGCAATTGAATAGTAGTGAGAATTTGCGGACTGATTGATAATGTGGTGTGTATTTATGCATTTCGTGTAAAAAAAATATTTAATATGCATTGATATATAACTCTGGCAGTAGATCGATCTAAAGACACATGCTGAGAGTGTCATTTTGCATTTGACTCTTTGTTGTCACGCATGCATGGAGAACTTATGAATGTGACATTACATACAGGTAATCTACTTAGTTAATCAGTGACTAATAAGGCGCATGGCAAGATCATGTGTTTGCTGAAGTTGGTTGCTATGGTGCTTTTATACGTACGAAGGTTTGTGCCTTTCAGTTGTGACGCTGCTTTTCGCTTTACAATCTCAAGGTGAGTTCTTTTTTTACCGGTCAATCAGGAGTCCCCACTTCTCCCTTTCATGGTCAAAGATATAGGCTATTACCCTACATGTGCTAGGTCATCATGTAAAATTTACAGGCAATCCTTAAATATGGCCGGGGACGTCAAATATAGATCCTCAAACTCTCAAATCAATTTTTTAGGTACAATGAACTTGGTTCAGCCACATACACGGTGTGTTCACCAAACAAAATAAACTTGGTTTTGGTCCAACATGCTTGAGTGAACATCTGGATAGCCGACGTGGTGAGTTGATTCAACATTGGCATGACTACTCCCATATACTGTCTATTGTCGTCTTCTCAATCACACCCATGGACCGTACCGGTGACGTCGCTGTCCCTTCGCCTCTAGCGCTTGAGGGCACCGTTGTACTTCATGCCAACCCATCCCGCACACCCTGCTCTCGCTGTCATAGCCAGCTTCTGCTCTCGGTCAGCGGTATTGATCTCAGCGTTCAAGAGCAGTACGGTTAGGGAGCCTGAGGGTGTCCTTCACGGTCACACTCACCGACGAGGAGGGAGTGAAAGTTGAGCACAAGGAAAGAGAGGGGGAGGGGGCCAGGACCTTCTCCATCACCACGCGAAGCAAACTAGGGGAGTTCATTGGATTGGAGTTTCATGGATGGTGGTAGCAGCAGTTGTGTGCGATGGAATGCTACGTTGCTTATCAGATCGGGTTTATTCCTATTTGGACCTATGTGTTGGGGCCCGAACGAAGAAGTTTATGTACCTAAAACTACAATTTAAGAGTTTGGAAACTACTTGACACTCCCAAATCCAAGGGCTACTAGTGAATTTTACTATACAGAATATATAATTAATGGTACTGCATTGAAAAGGAACAAAGACATAGCGATGCATAATTCTAGTTAGTTGTAATTACTCGCACACACTTTTAATACACTAATTTGCTTTGCCTACAAATCCAACCCGTAAAAAAAGCATCGCTTGATGAACTAGTATGAACCATCGTCAACACTAATAATGACTAGAAACGCTATATATCGTATATCAGTTGCACGATCAACCACACAATAGACATACTAAAAATATCTGACATATCAGTTTTAAAGATCAATCTCGCATCAAAACTCTTAAAGGATAATCTATCATGTGTACAGAATGTAACTCAAAATTTGGTTCATCAAGGTAATCGATAAGTTTGATCCATATGAATATTTGCAGTGCCGTTTTAATTTGATAGGCTGGCATAGCTTCCTGCTAATTAAAAATGGTTAGAACAAACAGTCTATACCGCAAATGCAACGGCCGGTAACAGTGGTCGGTGGACGGCGCTGCATAATCCGAAACTCCGAGTGATTTTTAGTTTTTGATTGATTGATTTGAACGATGCTTTGAAAAAGGAAAAGGGAAAAGAATAACTGGATGACGTTGTAGTAACATGCATAGATAGCCCAAGTCTCGCAGCTAGCTACTGTACTAGCTAGCTAGCTACAGTTCTTTTCTTTCGTTGGTGCCTTAACGTACTCTACTCTGCGTGAATGAATGGTAACAGCATCTGATGCATGCATGGCTTATATACTACTAGCTGAGATCGTTGCATGCCCCATCGTCCATGAGGGCACGTACAACGAGCTGTTTCAGCCGTCTGCGTCCAGTAGAATTTGCAAAAATGTCCCTCGCGAGCGGAGTGCCGTCGCCTGGTGAGACGCCGGCTCTGGCTCGTGCTCCCAGGTGACGAATGGATCTTGTGTGTGTTGCCCCTGCCCGTGTACGTGATGAAAAGAAAAGGCGACGCCAAAAGAAAAGGAGCTGAAATGGGTGAGAGTGACACTGCAGTGGTCCGGTCCGTCAGTCCTGGCCGGCCATCTGTTAGCTTGTCTTTTTAGAAAGAATGCACAAATTTACTTAAACTAGCTTGTCTTTTTAGAAAGAATGCACAAATTTACTTAAACATTTAAATCCATATAGAATTGAAATCAAATCCAAAAATTATGATTCAAATTTTGTTAGATTCCTTTCGACTAGAACTATAATCTCTACTCCCTTCATCCTAAAAAAAAGTCGTTTCATTTCATAAGAAATAATTACCGGTAATTTTAATAAATAACAAGTATCATCAATTGGTATTATAATTAGTATCATCAGAAAGATATTTTGATCTAGTTGTTTAACAAATATATTTGGACATATAAATTTATGTACAAATCAAATTTATGACACGAACATCCAAAACTCTTTCTTTTAGAGACGGAGGGAGTATATATATAGAAGTGATAAAACACATGCTACACCTTGAAGATTCTCCGTATATTTTCTTATGTGGAACCCATTTGTATATATTTTAGAAACTATTTTGATCAATTAAAATTACAAAAAATACAACCTACTTATATCAATACGACACTATGGACGAATATTATTCATATCTTTCGGAATAACTAGTCTAAATAATATTAATTATCTTCAGCTTAATTATTCTTTTTATGTTTTATATTAAGTAGCAATACACTGGTATACAGGGATCATACACATATTTAATCGTTGCTACATGCAAGTGTAAAAAAAACTTATAGACAGTTAAGCAAACAACCATTGTACGAGCTGTCTATTTAACTGTCTATACGCGGGTTCTAAAAATTTACGGACAGCATGCTGTCTATGGGTTGTACATGCCCTGAGTGAGCAAGCGTCCGAGCTAAGCTAGCTCTTTACTTACTATCTGTACAGACCATCGTTTTCGCTGCACGCGACACGTGTCGTGGGTAGTGGGGCTAAGGCCAGGCCATATCGCTTTACCTCTCTTTCACTCCTCTCCTCTCGTTACTGTCTAGCTTCTTTCTCTTCTTTCTCTGCAGGGGACTCGATCTATATATCGTCAGCTCAGCTAGCTCCGATCCTTGAGGTTCTTGCATTGACGAAGCAGAAGAAGAAACACAACTCCAAGAGTTCAAGAGGTAGGTAGCTAGCAAAGATCCGCCGAATTTGCAGGCAGCGCCGCCGCACCCGTCTTGGTCTGTCTGGCACGAGATCGATCGACCAACGCAACCCAGGTACGACACGCGTTGTCGTGGTCGTGCGTTCGTGTTGTGTGTGCTTTGCATTGCATTGCTTTCTCGCTGAAATATATTCTTTCTTCTCTTGTGTTGAAATTTATTTGAATGGAGATTGGCTGTTTGCTGCTGATCTCTCTTAGTCGTCATCTTCCTCTTGGCTAGCTTGGGTCCAACTCCATGGCCGAGAAGACGGACAATAAGAAGCAGCCAGCTCCAACGCTGCCCGTGTCCGTGCAGAAAAAGCAGCAACAACACCAGCAGGCTCGCGCAGACGACGTCCAGCTGGTCAACCTGTGGACGTTCTTCAACGCCGTCGCCGTCACCATCTCCTTCGGCTTCTCCGTCGCCTACAAGATCATCGCCACCAGCGACCCCAGCCTGGCATCGTCGTGGCTGGTGCCGTGCGCGGCGACGAAGACGACGGACGCGGTCTACGCGGCGGGCACACAGGTCTCCGCCCTCCTGTTCGGGATGCTGTGGTTCAGCACGCCCCAGGCGGCCGCCGGGGCGCTGGCGCTGCTGCTTCCGAGCCGCCGCTGGAGGGTCCGCCGGGCCGCCGCCTACGCGGCGCTCGCGCGCTCACCGTCGCCAGCCACTGCATGTACGCTGGCGCAGTCCGCGTCCTCGTCCGCGCCGACGACCCACCAGGAGGCCTCTTCTTCACGATCACTGGCAACGCGGCCATCTTCATTTGCGTGGTGGGCGACCTCCTTGGCTTCCGGGCGCTCCTCCGTGGAGAATGGGCAAGTTGATCAGTTCAGCAATAGCAGCAGCAGGCAAGCTGCTGCGTCGTCAGCTGGGAGACTGGGACTTGCTTGGAGCTCCTCCACCTCTACATACTGGATCTACTAATGAGTAGCAGTGACATTAGTGCTTTTCGAGATGCACCACGCCTAGCACCTCATTAAATCTCTCTTTTAATTACTATATCTGTGTGCTGTAGTAATTAGCATGTGTGTAATGCATTGTGGTGTGACTGTTGTGAGATCTATTATTGACAAAGCTACAGATTGTGTTATTGTATAGAGTATTTATTTGATGTATATATATGCTATACCGTTTCAGTATATACAGAAAGTAAAACATTTTTTTGTCGTTCCATTTGCTGCGCATGGTGACAGGCATCCAGAACCAGAAGTAGCGCAGTTGTTGTTGCCATGCATTATCTAAAGCTATCACATAAACATATCCGATGTTTGCCATTGGTTTCAATGGAAATAAATAAATAAGCGCAATAGAATGCGAAGAGCATGGCAGTGATGGCATCAAATTGCGATACATATTCAATTTATGTATATACTCCCTTCGTTCCAACTTGTAAGTCGCTTTGACTTTTTTGGTACATCCATTTTGTTATGTATATAGATATAATAATGTGTCTAGATACATATCAAAATGGATGAACCAAAAAAATCAAAGCGACTTACAATTTGGAACGGAGGGAGTACATGTGTGCAGCACAGCATCAGCTATGCGCCAGAATAATGCAAGTACGTAGAAGCCACAGGGGAACAAAATGAGAACCGAAAAAATGTAACGACAGAAAATGTTTTGCTTTCTGTTAGTTTGGATGTTAGTTTGGATCTCACTTTAGCACCATTTTTTCATTTCTCTTAAACGTAACGGCCAAAAAGATTAGAACAAAAAATGGCGCTAAAAGGAAAAAATGAGGTGCCAAAATATCCTGTGTCAAAAAGACGCTAACCAAAAGAAATGACAGATAGAGGGAAAAATTAAAACTTTTTCACACACACTGCACGCTGAAAATCACAGCGCTATATATATAGCGATTGATGAGTCGATGTGTTATAGACAGAGAGGAGAGAGTGAGCATCCTGCCAACCTGAAGTCCTACACATGAAAGATGCTGGGAGACTGCGTATAATGTGCACCGGCCAGGTTACAAGATCAACAATGAGAAGCTTAAGAGAGACTATATATATGTATGTCGTAGGATTTTACATTTTAGCTGAACGCCACACATTATCCATTTCGTGGAGCTGAGCATTCTGGAGGATGTTTTGTCATGAAATCTGCACTAGCTAGTACTAGCATAAATGCGCGCAGATGCAGGCATAATACATGAATTGGATGCGTCATCGATCTTTCACCCTTTTGCATTGGAAGAAGAAGAAAAGGAATAACAGCCGTAGTGTGCAATGAGCCGTAGCATGTCATGTGCTAGCTATAAGTAGCTAGCTGCACCGATCGATCGCAAGTATCAACTGTTTCTTCACACGGCCGGCACAGCGCGTACGTTGCTAGCTAGCTAGCTAGTAGCTATAGGCTAATACTCCTCCTGACTCCTACTCCACATAATGCCATGGATGGATGGATACGTATAGCTAGTGGCCCTAGTGCGGCGTGTACGTGAGAGTGCGTAGCTATTGGCTACAGCATCTGATGCAATTCTTGATCGGCTACACAGCATCTGATCGCCCGTGTTCAAAGCTTCGTTGCTCTCCCTCCCACCTATAAAAAAGGCTCCACCACGTCAATCCCCAGCCAACCAGTCAAGGTGAGTCCTCTCCGATCGATCCCCTCTCCCCCTGCGCCTCCCCGCCAGCCAGCGGCCATGGACGACCAAGCGGCAGCCGCGGCAGCGTCTTCTAAGGCTCACGACGACCTCGGCGGCTGCTGCTGCCCCTTCTTCGTCGCGCTGGCGGTCGCCGCGATACTGGTCGCCGCCTACGGCGTCGCGCTCCCCGTCCGCGCCACCGTCACCGACGCTTCGCTGGCCAGACAGCTGCGCAACCGCAACTGGGCGATGCGGGTGGAGCTGGCCGCGCCGCTCGACGTCGAGCTCCGCTTTGCGGGCCGGCGCCTCGACGGCGCCCGCCTGGCGGACCCGGGTACGAGCCTCCCGCCGCGGCGCTCCGAGGAGTTCCGCGTGTTGGCCGCGTCGTCGTCCGCCGGGGTCGCATGGTGGTGCTGCACAAGGGCGTCGTCACAAGCTACTAATTAGCCTACTATACCTATAGCCTGCTTAATTAGCAGGAAGTACGTACATCCGTATGCTTGCATTGGATGCATTCTTTTTTTTTGGCGTGAACTGATCGCCATATGAACAAATAACTAACCTAGCATGGAATCGATCAGTCCGTACTGTAGTAATTAGCATGTGTGTGAAATGCAGTGTGGTGTGAGATCTATTATTGACGAAGCTACATATTGTGTATATTTATTTGATGTGTGAGCATATATATATATGCTACCTTTTTTATTTCTATTTGATGTTATGAATGTGACATTACATATATACTCGTACTGCCTTTATATCATTGAATAAATGTTATAGATTTTGTAATTGTTTAAATTTGTTGTTGCAAAATTTCGATTAGGGCCACTAGTCCACCAACCCGTGCTCTCGCACGGGTTAGAATGTTAGGAGTAAATGTTAGGATTAATATCTACTCTTAAGTATCATGTTGACTTAAGTAGTCGCCATTATTTAAGCCAACACCATATCACATAATATTATTGATAGAGTTTGATGTGACATTTACAATGGGAAAGATGAAGGCACCTATGGTATATACTACCCTACTTCTTTTCTCAAGATATTATGCATATTGGCAGAATATGCATGTTTGATTTAATCAATTTTATTGTATTCATATTTTTGATGAGCAAGAGAGCAACATATTTGTGCTTTATGGTTATTTAAATTATTTTGATAAGCTATTAAAATAATAGTAAGATATAGAAAATTTAGATAAAAATCTATATATGTTACTTTATATTATTTTTCATAATGGCATATTATAACATCATTTCTAGAACATAGAGTCCTTAAAATTAAAATACAAATTTTTGTATATTATAACGTTTTAGTGAAAATTTGT
Source organism: Chrysopogon serrulatus (assembly GCA_015844335.1). Lineage (NCBI taxonomy): Eukaryota > Viridiplantae > Streptophyta > Magnoliopsida > Poales > Poaceae > Chrysopogon > Chrysopogon serrulatus. Next base: position 121,212 of record JADLZL010004180.1, read on the forward strand.
ACACTTATGTTGAATAAAAATTTGCAAAATTTATTATCTTAGGCTATTAATATAAATTAATTACTATGCCATTTATGAAGGGAACAATTTTCACACATGATAAGTTGTTAAATAAATAGTTATTCTAATGTATACATGAGTTAGTCTATATGGTGGAAGGTAAATTATGCTTATTTTTAACTTAATCATTATAGTAGATTGTATTTTTGCACGGGAGTTAAATACCCATGACAAATCTTAATGCAAGTCAGATCTAAATAATGTAATAAAATGGCAGTAAAATGGATTTATAAATTTGAATGTATTAAAAAGATAGTGAAGTGGATTCATAATTATATTTGTCATGAAACTGAATTGACATTTATTTATATGCAAAGATAAGTTGCAAAATATTAATTTCTTATTCTCCTTGGAGGTTTGCTGAAACTCAAACATTATTCAATACCAACCATGATATTCACTTGTTATAGAGTTGAGTTACCAACCACCTTGTATACAACTTTTATGTCCCCATTCATAATTCACTTTTGCATATTGTCTTCACATGTGCTCAAGATATGTTTTCTCAAAACCTTAACTACATATTTGGCTTAAAAATCAGGATGCTAGCTTGATACATGTACATACGTATATGCATAGTGAGTGAATAGTTCAGACCATTATAAAAGTATTTTGGAAACCGCTTCACAATAACCATCGAAGATAATTTAGATTTCAGGTAGTTTGTCGATGATATAATTTAATTAGGTGGTTACTTTTGATACAAAATTTATAGGTTATTTTATATTATTTTTATTAATATAATATTTCAGATGAATATTATAGGTCTAATTTAAATATTTGATTTGTACACAATGGTAGTGGTGATATTAAAAATTGAAAAGCATAATGTCATTGTCAATATAATAAATGATGAATAGTCGGCAAAATAGATGGACGCATAATAACTTAGAAAAAGGACTTGACCCATGTGTACTATTGACAATATTAATCTAACCACAACACTGAACTAACATTTTAGATTTCTTTAAAATACCATATTTTTTATTAAGGGGATAGAATGCCACTAATTAGCAATGATGTTGTAAAATACCACTTCATCATAACAATATATTTCTTTAAAGTATATAATAACCTTCTTTTTTGTATCTCTAGTTTGATCGTGCATATTATAATGGATTTGGCTTTGATTGTGATGAGTGAACTGTATACTTAGGTATATAAATTACTTATCTATATATAGAGACTAAATGGGGCTAGAAAGGACTTTTGTATTCAGAATTGAGATCTAATCTAACCTGTATGGAGTCATGACGCGGCATCACCTATCAACACCTTCAGGCTTCAGTGCATCGAAAGCAGGCATCTTTTGTTGCCGGATGATTGTCATCTCGTAGGTGGCACGCATGCAGGACATAGGGCAAAAGGGAGCAAGATTGTGTACATGCCGTTAATTTGCTACTCATCTATGGTCCATGCATGCGTGTCTACATGGTTCTTGTTGACGGATGCCAGGACAGATGAAGCCTTTTCATGCACCGGACATGCCCGGGATGAGCTTTTCGCATCGGAGTTCCATGCATGCAATCTGACAAAGGTCGGGAGGACGGCAGGTTACCTCAATTGTGTTGTGGCTGCAACAACTTGTTGATGATGCTGTGGTAGTAGTACATATGTACGCCATCTCTTTGAGATCCACAATCGAAGATCAAGTAACAATCAGATGCATCTACTCCAGAAAACCTGCACTTAAGTATCGTCGATTGGAAGAGCAACAACGTCTTAATTAGACTTCTTTTTCACGGATTGAGAATTCCATGTGACACTACTACAGAAAACTTAACCGAGGCGGTTAAAAAGGGTTAACCGAGGCGGTTTTCCCAACCGCCTCGAACATAAGGTCACGGTTAATCGTGGCCTTAACCGAGGCGGTTGGCCAACCGCCTCGGTTAATCCATTAACCAAGGCGGTCACATTACAAGAACCGCCTCCGTTAATCAAATAAAAAAAAAAAAAAAGCCCAGCGAGCCCAACCAGGGGCCCGCTGAGCCCATCCATGTTGCTGGACCTCGCCCGCCGGGTTCTACTGCTGCTGGATCCATGCCGCCCGCCTCCAGGGAGCGTCGTCGAGGGGGTAGGTGCCGGATCCGCCGCCGCGGAGTTGGAGGCCGGATGTGCCGCCGGGGGAGGGGGGGGAGGCCGGATCCGCCGCCGGGAGCGAGGTGGAGGCCGGATCTGCCGCCGCGGAGTTGGTGGAGGCCGGATTCGCCGCCGGGAGGAGGGGGAGGCCGGATCCGCCGCCGGGAGCGAGGTGGAGGCCGGATCCGCCGCCGCGGAGTTGGTGGAGGCCGGATTCGCCGGGGGGAGGGGGAGGCCGGATCCGCCGCCGGGAGCGAGGTGGAGGCCGGATCCGCCGCCGCGGGAGTTGGTGGAGGCGGATTCGCCGCCGGGGAGGAGGTGGAGGCCGGATCCGCCGCCGCGGAGTTGGTGGAGGCCGGATTCGCCGCCGGGGAGGAGGGGGGAGGCTGGATCCGGCGCGGGGAGCGAGGTGGAGGCCGGATCCACCGCCGGGGAGTTGGTGGAGGTCGGATCCGCTGCCGGGAAGTTGGTGGAGTTCGGATCCGCCGCCGGGGAGGGGGGAGAGGCCGAATCCGCCGCCAGGGGTGAGGTGGAGGCCGGATCCGCCGCTGGGGATGAGGCGCCGTGATCCCCACGCACGCCGTCAGGCGAGATGGCCCGCGCTCGCCGCCGTGGTGGAGCTGTGCCACCGTGATGCGAGGGAGCCGGGGCGCCATGATGCTGTGGTGGAGGCAGAGGGAGGAGGCGCCGTGATGTGCCGCCGTGATGCTGTGTGCTGCCATGGTGGCTGGAGGTAGAGGGAGGAGGCAGAGGGAGGAGGCGCCGGTGCGCTATGTGTGTGTGAGAGAGAGAGGAGGCAGTGAGAGGAGGCGCCGGTGCTAGGGGCTGCTGGATGGGGGAGTGAGGGATGAGTTAGGGTTGTGAGATGCATATATATACGCTGAGCGCCGTGTCGGGCTGATGTGGGCTGTTTGGGCTCCTAGATGGGCCACCATTATCTGAGGCGGTCTTTATAACATAAACGCCTCGGTTAATGTATTTACCGAGGCGGTTGTGTTATAAAAACCGCCTCCATTAATCTACATTTACCGAGGCGGTTACCTTAAAAGAACCGCCTCGGTTAATATATTAACCGAGGCGGTTATCTTAAAACCTCCGCCTCGGTTAATACATATTAACCGAGGCGGTTGCTGCGCCGGTTGCATAGGCTATGTTGGAACCGATTAACCGAGGCGGTTTTTCGGCAAAACCGCCTCTGAGGTCAATTTTGAAGTGCCTTGCAAAATATTTTGTGTAGTAGTGTGATTCTAGGATGAGTCAGCGGCCGTAGTAGGTTTCCACTCGCCCGAGATGTATAGGCTAAGAGAACCTACTGTGGCGACAAAAGGTTTCTTCGTAGGATATTTTTCAATGCCATCGCAAAAAAAGGATATTTTTCACTGTGATCTATTTTTTTTATAAATTTCCATAATATGGCAGTAGTAGATAAACTAATATTAATGTTAATACATTAACCAAGTCAACGTGAAGATAGACTCACCTAATATTTTTTTGACGGGGGAAACCACGGCCAAAGTTTTTCTTTTTCTTTAGAAAATAGATTTTATTTATTATAATGGCAGTGGTGGGTAATTTTACACAAAATGAAATAGATCCAACTGTTATGGATGGCTAAGTCTTTTAATTTGATGGCCAGATATTTCTAATTAATGTGAGATTTTTAAGCATTTATCTATTTTTCTAGCGCGTCTGGTGAGAATTAATGTGGAGGCTCCGTTGGGGCCTCTAATTAGTAATAGTAAGATTACTCGAGAAAGCAACGCTTTGTATGGAGACAATTTTTACTTTGATAGTGAAAATACAAGGCATTAGACCGACTAACTATTTACCTTTTAGTGTTTGGAATAACACTGGTCGTCAGCATACAAGCACAACACGAGGTAAGGCCAGCATAATTATTAAAGGTGCCCAAGTGGGCTTGTTTCCGATCCGTGTTAGAATTGGACTCGGAACTTGGCGCCGTAGAACTGCTCGAAGAGGCAGAGGCAGGGTGGATCTGCTTCCGCGGAGGGCCCCTGGGTGACGCTGCCTGTTCTGCACGTCGGCATCTACGGCCTCGAGCACCGTGAGAGTGAGGAGCAGGCGTGGTCTCGTGGACGCTGTGGCAGTGCATGGCCGCGCGCCATCGACACCCGCCGCTGGAACAAGGACTTTCAAGTTGTCTCCACTTCGTCCTCGGCGTCTCAGAGACCGTGGACGCCGACGTGTACAACGGGGCTCGTCGCCGAGGGCCCGGCGCGGAGACGGCACAGAGCGCGCTGTCAGGCGTATGGGACTAGTGTTCTGTACGAAATCTAAGTTCCATAGCGTCTCGGAAACCAAATATAAGTTCCGCCATTTCATTTCATTTCTTCATCAATAAGCTAAAATATAAGAGGACATTTTGGCCAATATAAACTGATTGTAGATAAGTGGTTCACAAATCCAAATCCTGGGCGCATTCCTAGCTAGGCACGTACGTAGAGTACATGTTTCTCTTTTTCTTTTTATTGTAATGATTTTAACTGATTTTATTCTTATGTTTATTTCTTCATAGTAAAATAATTAATAATAAAATGAGAAATAAAAAATACAAAAAATGTAAAGCAAAAAAAGAAAACTGGAACCAAATAGAAAAACAAAAAGCGAAACTAATCAGGACCTGGGAAAAATAGCTACGGACAACTTGTTAAAAATAAGTAAGACACAAAGAAATACAAATGAAGAAATAAAATAAAGATAAATAAAATAAAAGGAATAATAACTAAAAGGAAAAGAAAAGAAAAGAAAATGGGTCCGGCATAACCCTAGTGTGCCCACGGTGGCTGCCTTCTTTGCCCGAGAGCATTAATACAGGCGGGCGGTATTGACCCCCGCCTGTAAAAATGTTTTCCTTTGGCGGGCGGTATTTACCGCTATCTGTACAAATGTATTTTCACAGGCGGCTGTCAATGACAGCCGCCTGTAAATACATTTATACAGGCGGCGGTCAATACCGCCCGCCTGTACTAATATTTTTTAAATTTCAGTTTATATCCTTAGGGCTAATTTCGCTGAAAATTTGGAAATTCATAACAATTGTAGAAAAATCATAAAATAGCAAATGAGGATGTTTTGGAATCCTTGTGAGTATATATTTGTAGTGGAACTATAATATGTCATGTTTTAGTTCAAATCCTCTGCTGCAAAATTTAGTTTATATTTATTAGTGCTTCCTAGCTTTAAACTTGTATCTACTATTTTATTGCACCAATTGGTGTGAAAATTTTATGATAGGCTATTTATGTGATTTTACTGTTTGGGTAAAATTTTCAGAATTTATTGAGCATATATCTCTGAGTTATTGAACTATCTTTCTTAATGCGTAGGGAATAGTTTTAAATAAATTATAATTGAAATAAAAGTACAAAAATGGGAAATATATTTCCACTGCCTTTGCATGATGTTATTTAACCCTAATAACACTTAACATGGCTATATGTTATAGAAAATATTGAGTTTTACATTTAACTTGCTTTCAGATGCTTATTGGTAATTAACATTTGTTAATTTTGTAATAATTAACTTATAAAACTTGAGCATGTGACACTTCTACAATTGTCATGATTTTTTATTTTCTTTCACCTATAAAAATATCAAGTCCAAATTAGATGTTTGAAATATCACCTAAAACTAATATAGCTAGCTTTTTATATATATAAGTTAAAGACATGCTTAAGTAATGAGTAGATACATGGTTTGTTAATTAATTTATGTACCGGTTTGTCATTTAATTAAGTTAATAATTAAAGTGTCTATTATTTTATGTACCTAGGGTTTAGGAAATAATGAAGTTAGAAAATAATATCATTGTCCAAAGGTATACAACAAGGGGAAATGTAAACATCTTGCTTAATAAGAAAGAGTAGCATTAGGTACAAATGATAAGTGATACATGAGTTACATGATAAATAATCTAGCGTGCTACAGTCTTTCCTTGTCCATCGTGGCGCACCCAGGGGCAAAGAGGTTTGCGGGATACTTTTCTCAACATTTTTGATCTTTTCTTCAAAGTTTGTAAAAAGAGACATCACGCTGAGGCGATTAACATCCTCTAAATCCATTACACCATCAACTCCTATAATTTGTTGCTTTCCGGGGATTGCTACGTGCTTTGGCTTTTGGGTACTTTTCTTTTCATTCGTTGATAGAATTTGTTCTACATAAAAGACACATGCAAAGACACGGTTAGCAAAGATCCACGGATCATCTTTGTAACCTACTTTACTTAGGTCAAGAACTCTCGGCCATAGTTATCCACAGTGACATGTTTATCTTGAACCCATCGACATCGGAACACGAGGAATCTGCAGGCGTGGACCATATTCAACCTCCCATATGTCATCAATGAATCCAAAGTATGTAGTTTCTTCACCGGTTGTATCATCTCTGACCTCACATCGAATGCCACTATTCTGTGCCATGCGTTTGGTGTCCCTAAAACTGGTGGAAAATGTGAAGCCACTAATGTCATAGCTCGCCATGATATGACTGGCTTGATGGTCAGATGCTAAAATCTTGATGGTTTTCGATTCATCCGTCATGTCCAAATTCTTTAGCCATGCGGTGAACCGACGCTTGTGTTCCTTGTGTACCCAGTCATTTGTGCATCCTGGATTCTCCTCACGAAGCTCTTTCATGTCTTTGTTTGGTGAATGGGTCCATTATTATGAGTTGTTGTAGTATGCTGTAATGTACCTCTAGGACTATGTTGTAATCTGGCGGGATGAATGATTTTCGTCCCATCCTCCCTCGTCCACCACGCCTTCCCTCATGTCGCAACGGAGGCAAACCAATTGATACCTGGTCTTTTTAGGAGATTATTACATAATGGTCCTCCGGACTCAATGGCCTCTTACGTAGTGTATGCCTCTATCATGGAACCTTCTGGATAAGCACGATTTGACATATAACCATTCAATATTGACATGAAACGCTCATACGTCCACATTTCATAGAAATACATGGGACCCAATGCCTCAATTTGAGGTACCAAATGAATAATAAGGTGTACCATGATATCAAAGAACGATGGGGAAAGCACATCTCTAAGCGGCTCAATGTCTCTGCGCAGCAAATTTACGTAGGGACTCTAACTCATCACGGATAATTACCTTCTCGGATATCTTATTGAAGAAGTAGCACAACCGTGTGATTGCCATCTTTAAGAACACTTTGGATTTATAGCCCCGATGGCAATAGGAAGAAAAGTGGTCAGCATTACATGACAATCATGTGAGTTGTAGTTGGTGAGTGTAAGGTCTTTCATCGAAACAAGACTCCTTATGTTAGAGCGAGAAACCATATGGAACTTTTAAATTCTTCAACCACACACACATTGCATGTTTCTCCTCTCTGTTCGGGTTATAGCTTCTTTGCCGGTAGATGGTACTTCCCATTCTCTAGGAGTACAGGGGTGAAGTTCTTTTCTCGATCTTTAAATGTTGCATGTCCAAACGTGAATTGAGACCTTCCTTTGTCTTGCTCTTTATGTCTAGCAAAGTTCCAACTATTTGTCAAACACATTCTTCTGAACATGCATACCATCGATCGCATGTCGTACATCTAAGTCTTTCCAGTATGATAAGTACTTAAAGAAAATAGACTTCTTCTTGAATGTGTCCCCCTCATTTGCCTTCACAACCTTTCTTGGTTTTCCATCTTTGGTCTTTTTTCCAAACACAAACTTGACATTCTCAACTATCTTATACACTCTGTGCCCTTTACTATAACCTGATGGAGCAGTAGATTTTGATTCATCTATATTGTCAAAGTACTTATTCATCTTTTGTAAGCGGTACTTATGGCCTGCCAGTAGCCACCTCCTATGTCTCATGTACACTATCTTGTTAGATGGAGGAAGAGACACGTGCCATGTTCCATCTATGCACTCTACACAACCAACCTTTCCCTTAAAGCGGCTCGATAATGAGAAGAGAGCGGGATAATCATTAATTGTGACAATAATAATTGCTCTCGGTGTGAATGTCTCTTTGCGGAATGCATCGATCATTTTCACACCCACTTCCCATAGTATTTGCATCTCTTGCATTAAGGGCTCTAGAAATACATCCATATCAACTCCGGGTTGTGTAGGTCCGAAATAAGAATGGTTAGCAAAAGATATTTTCTTTTTTTGACACACCCATGAAGGAAGGTTGTATATTGTCATGATCACCGGCCATGTCTTTGTGCGTCTTTGCTCCTCTCGGCAAATGGATTCATTCCATCGTATTTTCGAGCAAACCTTACATTTCGTGGATCCTCGACAAAGTCCGGATATTTCTTATCGAATTCTTGCCATTGCTTTGCATCGGTGGATGTCGTAACTTTCCATCATCTTTCCTTTCATCGAAGCATGTCAGGTCATACGTTACGCATCATCGGGGTTTGCAAATAAACACCTCAAACGATCAACCACGGGGAGATACCATATCACTAATGCAGGAATTCTTCTCAACGCATAATAGTCCACTTCGATATTGCTAGCGGGCTTTGAACGTTTGTCTTGTTGAGTCTTTGTTTGGGTCTTCTTTCGCTTCCTCCCTGAAGAAACAGAGGCTGCATTCTCTTCCTCTCGATAATCTTTATTCGTCTTGTACCTACTAGCACCACAGTTTGGACAATTTGTCTAAGTCTTTGTCTTGATCACCCCCGATATAGAATACAATGATTTCTATATGCGTGGATCTTCTCAACACCCATCGTAAGTGGGTGACTAGCTTCTTTGCATAGTACGTGTTAGCAGGCACTTTGTTCTCCTTAGGAAGAAGGTCTCCAAGTACACGCAATAAATCATTGAAACTAGCATCGGACCAACCATATCTAGCCTTAATCGTCAAAACGAAGAACAGCCCGTAGTGTCGACCACTCTTTGGAACAACCTTTCGACTCGTCGTACAAAGGCTCCTCCGCTGCCTTCTTCAAGGCTTCCATTCGCTTCATGAAGAATATTGATGGATCCGCACAACGGTTCATTATTGCCTCTAAGAAATCTGCATCTTCAATGGCATCGGTGTTAGCATCTTTGAGTTTCATTGACATCGGACGTAGCATTATGAGTTTGATTGACATCCGGTATAGTATGATGGGTTTCATTGAAATCGGCATATCATCACATTCATTGAGATATGGCCTTTGGACCCTCCACATTGATGTTACTTGCGGTGTTGTCGGGTTGTCCGCATATAAGGTGTAGAACTACCCTCACCATGTTTTGTCCAAATCAAGTAGTCCTCCATAAATCCTCACGCAAACCGGATGAGAATGGATTGCTTCCACATTGTCAAATACCACAATATTTTTTTACGATCTGGCATGGACAACATATGTGCTTCGCCATTGTTCTCTCGAGCATGTATCTTCACGGCATCAATAAATTTTTAGACCTCCACTACATATGATGGGTCTAATCTTGATAAGTTATACATCCATAATGACCTCTCCATATTTATTTATACGTAATTAGTTAAGAAAATATTGTATGTCACTCATTTTTATAATTATAAGAATTAATTAAACAAAGATGGCATCTTGATTAACAAACCCTAAGTATAAGCAATAATAACAAACCCAAATTAACAAACCCTAAGTACATAAAATACTAACTAACCCTAATTAATAAACCCTAAGTACATAAAATACTAACTAACCCTAATTAATAAACCATTAATTACTAACTAAATTAATTCACTAACCCTAAGTACATGAAATACTAACTAACCCTAACTAATAAATGGAGATGGCATCATGATTAGCAAACCCTAAGTATAAGCAATAATAACAAACCCTAATTAACTAACCCTAAGTACATGAAATACTAACTAACCCTAATTAATAAATGGAGATGGCATCTTGATTAACAAACCCTAAGTGTAAGCAATAATAATAAACCCTAATTAATAATCCCTAAGTACATAAGATACTAACTAACTCTAATTAATAAACCATTAATTACTAACTAAATTAATTCACTAACCCTAAGTACATGAAATACTAACTAACCCTAATTAATAAATGGAGATGGCATCTTGATTAACAAACCCTAAGTATAAGCAATAATAACAAACCATAATTAACAAACCTTAAGTACATAAAATACTAACTAACTCTAATTAATAAACCATTAATTACTAACTAAATTAATTCACTAACCCTAAGTACATGAAATACTAACTAACCCTAATTAATAAATGGAGATGGCATCTTGATTAACAAACCCTAAGTATAAGCAATAATAACAAACCCTAATTAACAAACCTTAAGTACATAAGATACTAACTAACTCTAATTAATAAACCATTAATTACTAACTAAATTAATTCACTAACCCTAAGTACATAAAATACTAACTAACCCTAATTAATAAACCTAGAATTCTAAAAAGTATTTATTTTCTATAATCCGAGCAAGATACAATTTACTATCAATTTACAAAAAAAAAAAAAAAAAAGCTAAAACTCTCTCTCTTGCCCTAGCTATGAACCCTAACCCTAACCCTAGATTTAGAGCACCTCCAATACAAGAATTAAACCAAAGAATCACTAAAAAATAGCGGCAACGACACTAACTAACCTTTTGGAAGTTTTTCACCAAAGAAATGAAGTTAAAAACCTCCCCCCCCTTGGAATCGCCACGCCCATTTGTCGCCACTTGTGCACACAAAGACGGGAGTGCTTGTTCTTGTCCGGAGGTAGAAGAAGGGAATTTATAGCAGTATTAACACAGGCGGTTAGTAAGGAGGGCCGCTGTGTAAATAGGTGTATTTACAGGCGGTTTAAAATGTGAGCCGCTTTGTGTAAATGGTATTTACACAAGGCGGTTGTAATTGTAAACCGCTGTGTAAATACACCTATTTACACGGCGGATTTAAAGAGAGCCCTGTGTAAACTGCTGTTTTACACAGGCGGTTCTCTTGTTGGGCCCGCCATATTTTTTTGTCTTGGCGTGATGATTTAGTGAACCGACTGTGAAAAAAAATAGAGGTGCCAGCAAAAATGATTTTTGTAGTAGTGAAAGCATGTAAAAAATCTCAATGATCTCTCTCAAAAGTCTGCAGTAGTATGAACTAGCTAGTAGTATTAGTACTTGGTCTGTGCGCGATATTTCTTCAGTTGTTTTGATTTATGCACGGACGATATAGATGCATGTGACGTGTGGGTCATGCATGGATGAGTCTGTTCATTAATTGGATCGGCGCTGAGCTAGCTTGAAAAGGGTCATGCATGGATGAGTCTGTTCATTAATTGGACGATATAGATGCATGAACTAGCTAGTAGTACAAGAGGGTTAATTAGCTTGAAAAGGGTCATGCTCATGCAAAATAGGAGTACTATTAGAACAAACATATAGGCGCTGAGCTTTGGGTTGGCACGGCGTTGAGCTTCCGTTCGATATTAGTTCCTGCCGTATTGCCCGGCCCGTGCCATCGGATCGAAAGCGTGCATGAATGAGATTGGACAAGCAGTCACAAGTGATGAAATTGTGCGTCGAGATGCATGGCATACATGGGATCACATACGGTATATGGTAATTAATATTCACCTTTTTACATCTACCGTCTCTCTCTCTCTCTCTCTCTCTCTCTCTCTCTCTCGCTCTCGCGCTCTCTCTCTCTCTCTCTCTCTCTAATCATCGCACTCGTCATTCGAGTCGACACGTCGCAGTTGACAGGGCCCCACCCCACGCGGCGCGGAATCGCCTTTGCTGCGCGCGTTGCTCGGCTACTTCAAGTATCCATGACCAGGGCATCAGCTAGCGAGGGAGGCCTCTCTCTCCTTCAGTTCCCTCTCTGTGCTCTGTCGATCTGTTGTATACTTGGAAAGCCCTCAGCTCAGCAGCAAGCTCCATCCCATCAATCGTCGTCTTCGTTCGTTCGTCCGCGGTTCGCCGGTCTCTCAGGAGGAGAGGCTATAGCTAGGGACTCGATCGGTGAGGCTGGCCCCTCGCACTCAATCCCCTCTCCCGTCCCTCTTCTTCTTATCTTGCCTTCCATACTTCTGGTCCTCATCGTCTGTTCAAGTTTGGAACACATTTTATTTTGTCTACCTAGCTACTTACTGAGATCTACAGAGCATGCATATGTCGACTGAAGTTTGGATTTTAGAAGATATATAATTAAAAGCACTACTGAAATTTAAAGCTTGTTTCAAACAGACTACATATTGCATGGTCTTCCCTTAGACTGAAACTACTCAAGCTGTTTTAGCTTCTTACTATTATGACTGTCTTGGATGATGGATCGTATCTTTTTTATATACGGTACATATACCATGCATCTCTTTTTAATTTTTTGCGGCACAACAGGAAATCAAAGAGTAATAATAATAATAAACCAAACGTGTGTGTGCCTGCTTGTCATAGATATGTCAATTAATCTCTTCTAGTGTCCTAGAAGTTAGCAAGCTTGGACGACGACCCATGGCTGACAAGGTGGAGAAGAGGGCAGCAGCAGTTCTTCCCCTGTCCGTGGAGAAGAAGAAGCAGCAGCAGCAGCAGCAGCAGCAGCAGGCGCGCGTGGCTCCTGGGCTCCCGGCCGTCAGAGATGTCATTCTGTGGACGCTCTTCAACGCCGGCAACGTCACCTTCTCCTTCTTCGCCGTCGGCCCCGCCTACGTGTTCATCATCACCACCGTCTTCAGCAACCCAGTATGTACATGTTCGTTGTCTAGTGTGTAGTCCTAGCTAGGATGCAATTCAATCAATCGATCTAGCTTCATATGTTATTGCTGTTAACCATTGATGCAGCCGTCGTGGCTAGTGCCGCGTGCCGTGGAGATGACGGACGCCCAGGCCACCGTGACAGACGACCTCACAGACGGGATGCTCTGGTGCGCCGCGCCCCAGGCGGCCGCCGGGGTGCTGGCGCTGATGCTCCCAAGCCACCGCCACCGGCTCCGCCTTTTCCTCGCCTACGCGGCGCTCGTGGTCACCGTCGCCGGCCACTGCATGTTGGCTGCTGTAGTCCGCATGTTCGTCGCCGCCGACCCCGGGGACCTCTTCATGAAGATCGTCGGCACTGGAGGCATCTTCCTCTTCGGGGTTGGCGACCTCCTCTGCTTCCTGGGTCTCATCCTCCGCGGAGGGGCGGTGGAGTAGCTATCTAGGGAAGCTGAGCTAGCTAGCTATATGGTGACATCCATGCACTTTGGTATTATTATTACTGCTGTTAATTCGCCTACCTAGTAATACTATAGCTAGCTATATATGTCGACTGTTTTCAGTTTTTAATCAGTAACTATCTGTGTGTACTGGATTGAGGTATCAGAACTCCTATTATATTGTCCTCCAGCATATGCATGTACATGTGCATGCATGGTTCCATCTGATTAGTACTCCTAGTTATGGTGAGTGAATGAAATAAAGCAGCAGTTTCCTCAAAAAAATGAAATAAAGCAGGCATCATGAAGTCATGTGATCATCAGACTGGTTAATAATATGCCACATACCTGGTGTTTGGCAGCATTTGTACGTTGAGAATTGAGATGAGACAGTGCGTAGGAACTCATGCATGCATACATATATACAAATTAAAGGCGTGTATAGCTAGCTAGCATAAATCAGGTGAAGACGAATAATTGATCAAACGTTGTTTGCATATATTCACGTTCTTGGACTCGATGAGGATGGCTGTACTCTAGAGTCTAGTCCAACAACCAGTTATGCTAGCTTCTGATGTATAAGTTGTTATCATCATGCATTTTGGTCAGTGACGTTGCAATGAATACAGTGACACTACAACTACATGCACATATTTGGTAAGATAGGATGCGGCGGTGAGGTTGCCTTGGCCCATCCCAGTGGATGAGTTTTCACAAAGCTTCATGCTTTCTGGCTTTGTGCTTTCTGGAGTCTTTTTTTTCACAAAATTATGTCACAAAAGTGTCCTCTCATTCGCAAAGTTTTACCCAAAAGAAAAAGGGGCATGCCAAGAAGAAAACAGTTCACACAAAAGTTCAACAATGCAACAACAATGTCACACAACAGAAATTACAATTTGATTTTTTAGCAAATTAAGTATGTTTATCACTTATATATATATATGTGCAGACATCTAACTTCAAGTGAGCTGAAATGTATAATTGGGAATGCTATAGATTTATTGGAAGCAAAGCAGAAGAAATGTATATTATAGGATTATTCTACCTTCCTGTCTGGTCCAGCTTTCTTGCACATAATAATAATCTGGACACTATGTTGCTCACGGATAATCGCATGAGCTTTGATGGTTGTCTTCAACACCGCAAGTATTTGTGACGTTCATAAGATTCATCGCCAACAGGAGTGTATATATAACTTAAATACATGAGTGTTACAGGGGCAGAGCCGCGCGTGGAAGGACCCAGCCGGCAACGGCAGGACGTACGCTCACCATACTCTGGCTCTCTACAGCGGATATATTTCCACCCCAAATCGTAGCCATAATAGGCGATGGACGCCCTAACCCCTATATGTAAGAAGATTAACAGCACGTACAACTAGATTAAACAAACCGTGTCGTCAGTTGGTCCCTATCTGTTTCTGTGGGCTCACGGCAACGACTTGTCGATCGGCCGCAGAGTGCGATACGGTAGACATAAAAAAGTGAATTCTAGCATGCATGTGTGATCCCATGGCCATCTCAACAATTCAACACTTGTCACTTAGTTTGTGACTTGTCCAATGGCTCTAATCTTATGCGCACTTTCGCACCGATGGCACTAGCAGTAATTCACTCCTTTAATTAACTCTTTGGCACGCTTTGTCTGTCAAACAAAAGTGATCAATGATCCCCACTTGACCATGCATGCATCTCCGTTGCAGAAACTAAAACAACTGAAGAAATATTGCGACCAAAAAAAAATTACTTAACTTTTAAAATGTGCTTGATCCATTTCATTTTTATTCAACTCCACATCAACGCATAAGTTTATTAGTTTCTGAAAGTGTACATTTGTAAGTACGGTATAAAACACTTTTGAGACACAAAAATAATTTCTAAAAATAAATTTTAAATTCTAAAAAGCACGAAGCTTCGTAGAAACTCACATCCACCGCCTTTACCATCCACAGGCAAGCTAGCTAGCATGCATCACTGCTATGCAGTTTTTTTTTTTTTTTTTTTTTTTATGTGGAAATGCTGCTATGCAAGGTTTTGGAGCCCCACTCCCCCATATATAGTAGCTTCACTACTGCATTGTGCACATGCATGTAGCTTTCACAGTAGCAGTGTAATAAGTGAATGTGACAACAGCAATGGCACAGCCTGCCTGAGCTTGCAAAAGTGTGTGTACATATATTTAGCTACCACGTGGACTAATTAACGTACGTGGTTTTGTGCCCTAACAGTGCATACTAAAGTAAATCTTAACAAGTTTATGAATTCAGAACTACATTTTTAAAGTTAATGGACCTAAGCCATATCCTTCAACAAGTTTAGAAGCCGATCGTGCAATTAATATTATAATATTCCCTTTCCACACTTTAGCTCCATTGTTTTTTTATTAGCCTGCATTTAAATTTGTGCATCTCTACGACCTTGTGCCAGCTGCTACATACGACCTACGTACGAGCAGGCACATGCATATGTGTCAAGACGAAAGATGGTGGTTGTGGCAATCCACCGTGGGGAAACCGAAACCATGCATAAACGCAGTGGATGAGTTTCCAACTTTCCATGAAGCTTCGTCGTGCTTTCTGATTTTTTTTAAAAAAGTTCCGTCTTAAAAGTGTTTTTCTGTTCTACGCGTACGTGCACTTTCAGAAACTAATAATAGTACGTATGCGTTATTGTGAACTTGCATTGATGCATGAAATGTGTCAAGGCATTTTAATGTGTATGTCTTCTCTCAAAAAGCTCTGGTCATGCAATAATGGATCGTATCATGCATGCATGCATGCATTTTTTTTACGGAGAAAGCAACAAGCAGAAGAGGTAGCTGAGGAAAGGTCGACCTTGCATTGCCATTCAGAGTTTTGGAGCCCCACTTACCAGATAGGGATACTGAGAGGCGAGCAGCGGGTTCACTACTTCACTGCACACTGCACATGCATTGCTTGTATCTACTGTCTTTAGAGCGCCGGGCCTTGACGCGGCTTCACCCTGGACACGTCGCCGGAAACACTGTTGGCCGACGGATTCTCCATCGGAGGGCTCGCCGCGCCGCCGTACACGCGCGCCTCGCGCGAGCCTGCCAAGCAGCTAACTATACATGGGCCCAATGGCACGCAAACTGTAGGAGCGGCCCTGCATATATATAATAGGGGCTTTACTAGCTAGTAGCCATTAGCCCATTAATTATACTAGTTACACGTTGTAACTATGCATGTACATGCGTTCTAGCTACTACTACTAGTCTACGACCACCACGCGTAATCATGTGTGCCTGCTAATACGCACACACACACTATCAAACTGATCAGTTGTGAGAAGATACCAGCTGGCGGTCTTGACAAAACTCTAAAGATGATCGATCCAGTAGCTAGTGAATAGTATGATCCTGTGCTATACACACAGCAATATGTGTGTAATAATGGGATAGCTACTACCTGAAATGGTGACATTATTTGTTCACAGCGGTGGGTGCTAGCTAGGAAAAGCTTACTGTGCCGGAAATGGAACGGCTTATCGGTGCCATTTACTCACTGGATCGAGTATACCACGTATCCACAGTCACATGCTGCATGGCGACATTATTTACGTTTTTACACGGCCTGCAGTATCACACATGCATGCCCCCTCTCTCTGAATATAATCGAGAAAATGAGACCGCAATTCACATGCATGTGGTGACATTTACTGCTTTTTTATTTACATCTACTGTGTGTTTGACACGTCGCGGTTGATAGGTCCTACCCCACGCGGTGGAATTGCCTTTGCTGCGCGTGTTGCTCGGCTACTTGAAGTATATAGTCCATGACCATGAGCGAGCGAGGGAGGCCTCTCTCTTTCAGTTCACTCTCTGTGCTCTGTCTGTTGTAGCTGTAAAGTTCTCAGCAGCAAGCTCCATCCCATCCATCGTCGTCTTCGTTCGTCCGCGGCTCGCCGGCCGCTGAGCAGGAGAGGCTAGCTCGGGACTCGATCGGTGAGCGTGAGCCCCCTCGCACCCAATCCCTCTCCCTCTTCTTATCTTCCCTTCCAGAGGCTTCGATCTGGTCCTCATCGTCTGTTCGAGTATGGAACATATTTTAATCTGTCTAGCTTGCTACTTACTGAGATCTACAGAGCATGCATGTCGACTGAAGTTTGGATTTTAGAAGATATGTAATTAAAAGTACTACTGAAATTTAAAGCTTGTTTCAAACAGACTACATATATTGCATGGTCTTCCCTTAGACTGAAACTACTAAAGCTGTTTTAGCTTCTTACTACTATTATGACGGATCGGATCTTTTATATACACGGCACAGCAAGAGAAAATTAAAGAGTAATAATAATAATAATAAACCAAACTTTTGCCTGCTTGTCATAGATATGCCGATTGATCTCTTCTAGTCCTAGCAGTTAGCAAGAAGCTTGGACGACGACCCAACCACCCATGGCTGAGAAGGTGGAGAAGACGGCAGCAGTTCTTCCCCTGTCCGTGGAGGAGAAGAAGCAGCAGCAGCACTGGCAGGCGCGCGTGGCTCCTCCGCTCCCCGCCGTCAAAAACGTAATTCTGTGGGCACTTTTCAATGCCGGCAACGTGACCTTCTCCTTCGCCGTCAGCGCCGCCTACGTGCTCATCATCACCACCGTCTTCACCAACCCGGTATGTGTGTAGCGAGTCCAGCTAGGATGCGATTATATATATAAACAAATTAATGCGCCTAGCTTCATTCCTCCGGCCCTGCTATTCTTTCCTGTTGCTGCAGCCGTCGTGGCTGCTGCCGCGCCCCTTGGAGATGACGGACGCCGAGGCCACCGTGGCAGACGACCTCATAGACGGGATGCTCTGGTGCGTCGCGCCCCAGGCGGCCGCCGGGGTGCTGGCGCTGATGCTTCAAGCCACCGCCACCGGCTCCGCCTTTTTCCTCGCCTACGCGGCGCTCGTGTTCACCGTCGCTGTCCACTGCATGTTGGCTGCCATAGCCCGCATATTCGTCGCCGCCGACCCAGGGGGCCTCTTCATGAAGATCGTCGGCACCACGGCCATCTTCCTCTTCGTGGTTGTTGACCTCCTCTGCTTCCTGGGCCTCATCCTCCGTGGAGCGGAGGAGTAGCTAGCTTGCTAGCTAGGGAAGCCGAGCTAGCTAGCTATCGTGACATCCATGCACTTTGGCATTGTTATTACTGCTGTTAATTCGCCTACCTAGTAGTACTATAGCTAGCTATATATGTCCACTGTTTTCAGTTGTTAATTAGTAACTATCTGTGTGTAGTGTGTACTACTGGATTGAGGTATCAGAAACTCTTACTATATTATTGTACTCCAGCATATGTATGTACATGTGCATGCATGGTTCTGATTCGTACTCCTAGTTATGATAAATGAAAGAAACACTACTGGAATGCCCCTCTTTGCCGACTGCCAAAAGCAGTCGGCAAAGGCACTAAAACAGGTGGCAAAGGCTTTGCCGACTGCTTTCCACGTGGCAGTCGGCAAAGAACACGTCGCAAAGGTTTCGTCGGCAAAGAAATCTTTGCCGCCTGCCACGATGAAAGCAGTCGGCAAAGCCTTTGCCACTGCCAACTTGGCGATCGGCAAAGGAGGCGACGCCGTCGTGAGATGGCGGGGCGTTCCGTTTGCCGCCGCCGCCACGCGGAAGAAGGCAAAGGCTTTTTAATTTTTTTAGAACAGAATTTCTTTGCCGACTGCCTTTTCTTGGCGGTGGCAAAAGGCTTTTTTATTTTTTTCAGAATAGAAATTCTTTGCCGACTGCCTTTATTGGCGGTGGCAAAGCCGCCATGGTTCTGAGATTCCAGCTTTGCCACCTGCTTTCCACGTGGCGGTGGCAAAAGCTGGAATAAGTAAATTTTTGGTCTATTTTTTTCTGTTTTGCTAATACAGGATATTTACAAAACAATAAATTATGTATTCAGCTATGCATTCAACAACATATTATACACATCTTGCATTTCAAATAACATATCTAAGTCAAACCGTTCATTAGCAATTTGGTGACCAAAACATCATCGGAGCAGTTCATATAAGGTTCTCACAGAGACCAAAAAATAATTGTTATGAACAGGACTAGCACATAGGATTCCTAGATTAGCTTCTCACAACTTGACCTATAGCTTGTGTTGAAGTCTTTGCAACTTGCTCTCCTTATGATGGTAGTGATGGCCTGCATTTGAGCCTAGCATACAAAAAATGATTCAATGAAAAATTATAGCATGTTACAGGCTCTAAACTGCAAGGCTATATAGCTAGCAGAGTTAGGTTTACACTCTACCAAGCAATACATACTACAAGAGTTTAGGGTTGATAGTTTTAGCTGCACTAAAATAGAAGTCAGGGGCTGATCAGTTGTGAGAAAAGCTTAAATTTTCAGACCATCTCAACAACAAACTTGCATTAACCTTTTAAACTTGTAACTCAAAAATACTAAAGAGAACAATACAATGAGAGGAACACTTCAAGATACAGGCATACAGATAGACCAGAAAGCAGAAAAAACAGCATTCAGGAAATTTCATCAGTTTTCGTTTGCAAGATACTAAATTAGTTAGAACCAATTACCTTGCAAACACAAGTTTGATGGTAGCAGCAGGTTTGCTTTCAGACTCTTTGGTTTTCTCTGCAATAAAACCGCACGCAAAATTAATTCCATTGGAACAAAGTCGTATGAGGCAGCATGAACAAAGACTGAAATAACTAACCAACAAATTGAAATAACTGCAGACATTTCTAGTTGGAGTGCTGCTTGTGCAGGCATGCTGATTAGCATCTAATTATTATTTAATATGTGCAGACATCCTTATTGGCACTGTAGACATCCTTATTGGCACTGATTCCGGATAGTAGCTACTAATTCCAAACAACAGATACTAATTCTCCCACTGTAAATGCATTGTGCCTTTACCATTTTGCTGTAAAAGGACCAAAGGCTTTAAATTCTGCAAGGTCAATAATTAATTTGTTCAACAATAAAATGGAGAAGTCAAAAATCATGTTTTGGTTAATTTCCATGGAACAGCTAAACATATTTTGCATACACCCCAACCACACACAAATCACATCCAAAAACTTGCACTATACCACATATAAGTGCTTAGAGATATTTGTTAAATATATTCAGATTTGCATGTAGTAAATTATCAGCAATGTTCAGATAGAATATTAGATGATAGGTTAATTGCCCAAAGCATTTACTGTCCCTATTGTGGTTTGCTGACCACAGACCAGACTTCCCCCTAGCTGGTGTGTTCTGCACGCATCTGCTACTGGAATATTATTTGTACTACTTAAGTGACAATTATTTGGCCCTAAACCTATACTGGAACATGCAAAACATGAACTAAAAACACCACTAGGAGAATGATTAGTAACAAATGGGTACCTTGGTGATTTCTGTAGGTTGCCATGCACCTTGAGTGTCCTGTTTGCAAGCTCCAACACTGAACCACAGACTATTGACTGAGCATTTTGACTTTCAAAACCCTATGTAAAATACAACTGTAGCGTTCAGTGTACTATACTTGATTATTAAGTGAGACTAAAAGAAAGAACAAATTAGAAATCAGCTAGACATGGCTATTAAATGAGACAAAGAAAACGACAATGCAATTGGTATTGCAGATATGGCTGCCTTTTTATTCAGGAAAAACTACTTTGTCTAACAGAAACAGTAACATATACTCTCAGGCTGAATCAATCTCTCGAGCAAAAAACTTAAATGAATCACCCAAAAAGCCATCATGTTCAACTGTCAGCATGCCTCAATTAATCTGTTCTTTGCCATAGTCATGAACCAGCTAAATAACACATATATAAAATGAAGATGCGCAGGTCTGTATCTGCAAATGAACACTAAATGCATACAACATCACTACAGCTCTAAGTTTTAGATTGCTGAAACACTATCTGCATATGAGATGTGCCCATTTTCAGTAAAGGAAGGGCAATCAGAGAACATATTCTAGCAGTCAGTTTCTGTATCAAGAATATTTATACTTTGATCCAAACATAACTAAACAGGGCTCAGGACAAGGCCACAAAATAGTCATATAAATTGAATAAAAGAATGTTGGGCTCAAGACAAGGGTAGGAGTACTCGAAGTTTAGCAGAAATCAGTTAGTTTACCTCGCAAGTATTGATATCCGAGAAGAGAAAGTGCAAACCATTTCATGAGTCTTATGCATGATGGGCCATTTACTTCAGTAGAAGTACATATGACAAGGGGCTATGCAAACTCTGAGAGCTCAAAAACAAGACAAATATCCATTACAGTGAAAAATAGACAATGACAGAAAACTAAAATAAAATAAGTCTATTTTCAGAGTTTGAAGTAGACAGATTTCAGTAGCAACCAATGTTGCACTGGTTGCAGCTTGCAAGACAGCACACTGTATTTGTTTTAAAATCATAACAACTCCCCCTAACAGATGATGCAAAGTTGAAACTGATTTGAGCAGTGGTACTGCGACTCGCCACAAATTAAAAGTCTCTAAAAAAAGAGAACCACTGTTCCATTTGCCCTCCCTGCAGCTTCACTGGAATACTGCTACACTAACGATGTTCTTGGATACAAGTACTTGACTTTTACGGTCATGAAATGAACTACTGGATCTACTAAAAACAAGAGTAGTTATATATCAGCACATTACCTTCCATGTGGAATGACCCTCCCATTCCTGAGCAGCTCTAGGGTTCCAGAAGATTCCTTCCCAGTAAACCAAATCTAGAGTAGAAAATAGACTGTGATCTATGGGGACGCAGGAAGAGGAATAAATCAAATTAGACCTCAGATCTAGAGCATGTATGAAAGGGAGGAAGCAAACATCTCGTCACCAGCTTCCCACAGATTCGCCACCGGCTTGAACTGTAGGACTTCATTGTGGGTTCCTTAAACTGTCCTCACGGGCTCCTACAGCTGTGGATTTTCGATCACAGGATCTCCTCTGGTGGCAGATCTCAGGTGGGAAGAGAGGGCGGCGGCACGACGGGGGCAGGCGTGCAGCAGGGCGGAAGTGGGTTGCGCGCGAGGGCAAGCAAGACGAGGCAGCGGGCCGCGGAGGTACGGCTGGGGGCGACGTTTGGAAGGAGACGGCCGGGACGTGGGCGCGGGCCGGAGAGCTGGCCGCGGGGGCGCGAGGCGGCCGGGCCGCGGCTCGGGCGGCCGGGCGCAGCTTCGGCGCTGCCGGTCCGGCCCGCCGGCGGGGCGGCGCGCGAGCGCGGCTTGGGGCGGGGCGGCGGGCGGGAGGCCGGGGCGGGTGGGGCGCGCGGCGGGCGGCGGCGGTGTTCAGGGCGGCGGCGGGCCTGGGCAGGGAGGGAGGCGCCGGTGGGGAGGGAGGGAGTGGATAGGGATAAGGTTAAGTGGGCTGGGCGGATTTTTAGGGTCCAGGCCTTTGCCGATCGCCTCGGAAACGGCAGGTGGCAAAGGGGTTTTAATTATTTTAATATGTCCTCTTTGCCGGCGCCCTAGGCTGAGGCGGTCGGCAAAAGAATTTATGTATTTTTTTTTTTTTTTTTCATCCGCAATTTGCTCCAAATTTTTTGAATTTTTAAACATAGCCTCCACATGTGATAAGAGTGAACCTTAAAAGTTTTGTTATTTTGTGACCTTTTTTGATATATTTCGTTAATTAATTTCTTTTAATTGAATTTTCGGCCGCATATTCCAACATTGAAGCTGCAGGTGCATGAAATAATGAAACTTAGTCATTCAAAAAATGATATTCATGTTGGAGAATCTATTTTAAGGCCGTGTCAGAAACTCACCTAAAATTTTGACGACCTTGTCCACGGAACATGACCATCCAAGTGTGGTACAGGTGCTTTTTAATTATATAAAATTCAAGCGAAGTCGAAAAATTAGGAAACTTGTCGAGGTGTCATGTTATCACATGTGGAGCCTATAAAAAAATTTAAAAAGATTCGAGCAAGTTGCGACGCCGAATGTCCAAAACCCGGACATCTCACGTATGATCTCGATCACATGTGATCATTTGTGAGATGTTCGGGTTTTAGACATTCCACGTCGGAACTTACTCCAAACTTTTTCAAATTTTTATCATAGGCTTCATATGTGATAACATGACACATCGTCAAGTTTCGTAATTTTTCGACTTTGTTTGAATTTTATATAATTAAAAAGCACCTGTACCACACACGGATGGTCATGTTCCGTGGACAAGGACGTCAAAATTTTGGGTGAGTTTCTGGACACGGCCTTAAAATAGATTCTCCAACATGAATATCATTTTTGAATGGCTAAGTTTCATTATTTCATGCACCTGCAGTTCAAAGTTGGATTCTCAAGGTGGAAAATACAATTAAAAGAAATTAATTAACAAAATATAGCAAAAAGGGTCACAAAATCACGAAACTTTTTATGGTTCACTCTTATTGCATGTGGAGGCTATGAAAAAGTTTGAGGAAGTTTGGAGCAAATAACGACTTTTCGAATATCCAAAACCTAAATTCAAATTTCAAAAATAAAAAATTTCATCTTTTGCCGACGCCTAACGGCTTTGGCGGTGGCAAAAGGGGCGGCGATGGGCGTCGTTTGGCCCCGACCACCTTTGCCACCAGCTTTTTCTTTGCCACTGCCACGCGATCGGCAAAGGACGTCTTTTGCCGACCGCTTAGAATGGCCGATACTCGAGGACATTAGAGGCGTCGGCAAAAATTCCTTTGCCACCTGCTCGGTGGGGGCGGTCGGCAAAGAGCATGTTTGCCGACTGCCCTGTCTTTGGCAGGTGGCAAAGGGTACTGGCAGTCGGCAAAGCCGAGTTTTCCTGTAGTGAAATAAAGCAGACATCATGAGGTCATGTGATCATGGGACTCTGGTTAATAATATGCCACATGCCTGGTGTTTGGCAGCATTGTACGTTGAGAATTGAGGTGCACTAGAGTGGAGACAGTATTAGGAACTTATGCATGCATATATATACAAATTAAAGGCGTGTATAGCTAGCATAAATCAGGTGAAGACGAATAATTGATCGAATGTTGTTTTCATGTTCTTGGACTCAATGAGGATGGCTGTGTACTCTTAGAGTCTAGTCCAACAACCAGCTATGCTGGCTTCTGAAGTATAAGTTGTCATCATGTACTTTGGTCAGTGACGATGCAACGAATACAGTGACACTACAACTACATGCACATATTTGGTAAGATAGGATGCCGTGGTTAGCTTGCCTTGGCCCATCCCACCATATATGTTTTGCCGAAACAGGCTGCATTGCATTTTTTTTTTGAAGGGAAAGGCTGCATTGCATTGGCCAGTGGATGATGAGTTTCCACAAAGCTTCGTGCTTTCTGGAATCATTTTTTTGTACAAAATTATGTCACAAAAGTGTCCTCTCACAGAGTTCACAAAGTTTTACCCAAAAGAAAAAGGCATGCCGAGAAAAAAACAGTTCACGCAAAAAGTTCAACAATGCAACAACAATGTCATGCAACAGAAAGTACATGCTGATTTTTTTTTTGGCAAACTAAGTACGTTTATCACTTATATATATGTGCAGACATCTTACTTCAAGTGAGCTGAAATGTATAATTGGAAATGCTATAGATTTATTGGAAGCATAGCAGCAATGTATATTATAGGATTATTCTACCTGCCTGTCTGGTCCAGCTTTCATGCACACAATAATATTGTGAACCCTATGTTGCTCACCGATAATCGCATGCATGAGCTTTGATGGTTGTCTAATTCAACACCGCAAGTAACCCTATCTAAGAGAGATTAACAACACGTACAACTCGACTAAACAAACGTGTCGTCAGTTGGTCCTTATCTGTTTCTGTGGGCTTGGCACGGCATATAGCTTTCATTCGATATTCGCACTACCAGAAACCATAGATTTTATGAGAGTGCAAAACAAGTCACGAAATATGGTTTTACTCTCACAAAAATAATACGTGAGGGTGCACCGTCATGAATTAACTCCCACGATAATAGACACACGAAATACACATTTTCATGAGAGTTCACCGCCATGGATTATTTTCATGACGGGAAGTCCGTGGCGGCCACTCTCATGAAAATAACGTTGCCACCAGGTTTGCATCAGTGTTTTCATGACGGGTTTTTTTTTGTGTTTCGTGAGAGTTCACCTTCACAAATAGAATTCGTGAGAGTTTGAATTTGCATGAGAGTCACCATCATGAAATGGATTTCATGAGAGTCACTGTCATGCAATAAATTTTGTGTAACTCACAGGAAATATAGTATTCATGAGAGCACACAACCACGAAAAATATGTTCAAACCATCATACAAATATGTTTTCATGAGTCAAAACCGTCATGAAAATTACCCAACAGCACAAAAGCATGTTTTCATGAGAGTCGAAGCCGTCATGAAAATTACCCAATAGGAGCGCCTCAACCAAATATAAATGCACAGATATGATATCCAAATGCCAATCCAACAAACATCAAAATAATTCCAATACATCCATATTTGCATCTAATTCCATTCCCAATATATTCCAGATCCATCCAGTGTACACTAAAAGGCTTACTAGCTCATAGTCCTAGACATCCAACATGGAAGTTCCTGCGCATAGTCGTCCTAACCATCTAAAATAACAAGTTCCAGCACAGACACATACTACAGCAGCAAAAGATCGGTTCGGCGTCGCTCTGCCTTCTCCTCAAAGATCTGACGGAGGCCAAGGGTGGAGCTGGCCTAAGGGGCGGCAGGTTGGATCCGGGCGCCGGGCGGCCGAGAGATGGCGAAGCTTCGGTCTTGGATCGGACCTAGAGCGGCGGGGCGGCCTGAGAGCACGGTGGGGCTCCCGCTGGCAGCGGCGGAGCCGGCAGCCCGAGAGCACGGTAGGGCTCCAGGGCGGCGGCACAGCCGGAGAGGATGGCGTGGCTACAGGCTAGGAGGGGGGGGGGGGGGGTGACGGTGGGGGGGAGGGCACCATGGCCATGCGACCGACATCGGTGGGGAAGGGGCGGAGTTTTTTTTTTCTCTCGTGAGGTGAGGATGGCAGCGTGAGTTGGGTGAGCCAGGACTGAGTTGGGTTAGGGTTTAGTTGTGGGGTGGTGTCGGGTGTGTGTATCTTTGGGCCAAAAAAAGCACGGCCTGCGCAGACTTTTTTTCTCTTAGGCGCGAACATGAATGAATGCTGTGTGGCCTTGAAACCAATTTTATCCCATCAAAACGAGGAGTTGTGCATGCACCACAATTTCATGAGAGTTTTTCATCACAAAAATTATAATTTTTGGGGCGGTGTTCAATTACTCTCATGAAAATAAGTTTTCGTGAAGGGATTTACATCACTCTCATGAAAACAATTATTTTCATGAGAGTAGAAAACACACTCTCATGAAAAACTATCCCTCTCATGAAATCTCCATTTTCTGGTAGTGAGATCGTCCTAGCTAGTGCCATCGGATCGAAAGTGTGCATGAGATTGGACAAGCCATAGGTGATGGAACTGTGTTCAAATGCCCATTGGTAATATTCACTTTTTTACATCTACCATTCTACCTAGACCATATTTCACCTGCCTCCTCTCTTTCGTTCTCTCTAAATATAATCGGGAAAATGACATAAAGGATTGAATTGCACACGTCGTGCTTGTTGACAGAGGCCCCACCCAGTCCCAACGCGTCCGGCATCGCTTTTGCTGCACGCATTGCTCATCGGCTACTTCAAGTAGTCCATGAGAGATCGAGCGAGGGAGGCCTCACTTTTCACTCTGTTGTTGTAATACTAGCTAGTTGGAAAAGCCCGGCCGGCCCTCCGTCCAATCCATCGATCGTCGTCTCTGTATTGACAAACAATTTTTTTCTCCATGTGTTTATAGTCACTCGGCTCAATGACCAAGTGCATATACATATATGTTTTTTTTTTTTAATAAACAGGAGGGACAAACAACCCCTACTGAAGTTTTATTAAAACAAAGAGTTCATACAGAAGCTCAAGATATAAAAAAGTATAAAAGAAAATAAACAAAATTGCACAAAGGCTCCTAGCCATTGATCAATGTGGGGATGTATATGTTTACTCGGTTTGGGATCGTCGAGCGCATAATTTGCTCGATCAACTTGCATGGTCTAAGTGCATCTCCGATTCTTCTGGCTGTTCTTGATCCAATAACAAATAGCTCAAGTATAGTGCATTCCTGAATAATTAGAAGTGCAATAGATGATTAGAGAAGAGGTACATGAAGTGGAAAATTAATAACAACAGCATCAGACAGGTTTTGAGATAGAACATATGCAGAGAATAAGATGCATGGTCGACTGATCTGATCGGCCAATCCATAGCATAGATGGGACACGTACGGCTCCAAGATGGATTGATGGTTCGCTCTGTTTGGCTTGCATACTTTAATAAAGGATGCTATGCATTGTCCGGCCACGTTAATTATATAAATTTTCTTGTTTACTGCTCCCTCCATCTCAAATTATAAGATATTCTAAGAATTTTGAAGACTCAATTTTTTTTAAATTTGACTAAATTTATATAATAAAATAATAACACTTATGACACCAAGTATCATTAGTTTTGTATTAGTTATATTTTTATCGTATACCTATTTGTTGTTATAAATCTTTGTGGTTTGTTCTATAATTTTGATTAAATTTAAAAAATTATATTTTTTAAGATTTATGGAATATTTTTTTTAAGAGTAAGATGTTGAAACCTATATATAACCCTTGACTACCGGAACTTTTTTAAAAAAAAAAAACCAGTGATGAAATTCTACGTCGTGATGCATGGCATGCAAGGGATCACATGCATATAATTTAACTCATTTAACTATCTAATTTACATTTTTATACTCCCGTTGTTTTCAAATAAATTAATTTTTAAAATCTGTGCAAGTTTAATTTTTCTAATTAATTAACTAATTTTATAGACAAAAAGGTAATAACATCTATAGATGGATGGAGTACATCTCTCTGAATATAATCAAGAAAATGACATGACATAAAGGCATGAATTACTCCCGGCCATCCGCTCGCCCGATCGCTCGACAGTTGACACGTCGCGGTTGATGGGCCCCACCCCACGCGGCTACGTTGCTCATCAGCTACTTCAAGTAGTCCATGAGCGAGCGAGGGAGGCCTCACTCTTTCAGTTCACTCTCTCTGCACTGTCTGTTGTAGTTGGAAAGCCCTCAGCAGCAAGCTCCACCCCATGGATAAGACCGCACGTGCTGATTCTATATATATAGTTTAAGTTTAAAAGTTAAGACCACTGAAATTTAAAGCTTGTTTCAAACAGACTACATAATTAATGGTCTTCCCTTGACTGAAACTAAAGCTGTTTTTCGCTTCTTATGACTTGGATGACGGATCGGATATTTTATATACACGGTATGCATGTATACCATGCATTTCTTTGTCATAGATAAGTTGTTTGATCTCTTCTCTTCTAGTCCTAGCAGTTAGCAAGCTTTTGGACGACGACCCATGGCTGAGAAGGTGGAGAAGGCGACAGCTGTTCTTCCGCTGTCCGTGGAGGTGGGGGAGAAGAAGAAGCAGTCTATGTATGGCTCCTGGGCTCCCGGCCGTCAGAGATGTCATTGTGTGGACGCTTCTCCACGCCGGCAATGTCACAATCTCCTCCGCCTTCGGCACCGCATACGTGCTCATCATCACCACCATCTTCAGCAACCCAGTATGTACATGTTCGTTGTTAGTGAGTCCTAGAGCTAGGATGCAATTATTCAATCAATCGATCTAGCCTCATGGTATTGCTGTTAACCGGTGCAGCCGTCGTGGCTACTGCCGTGGGCCGTGGAGATGACGGACGCCGAGGTCGCCGAGGCAGGCGCCTTCGCGGCCGGGATGCTCTGGTGCGGCGCGCCCCAGGCGGCCGCCGGGATGCTGGCGCTGATGCTTCCACGCGACCGCTGCCGACTCCGCCTTCTCCTCGCCTACGCGGCGCTGGTGGCCACCGTCGCCAGCCACTGCATGGTCGTTGCCGGTGTCCACGTGCTCGTCGCCGCCGACGCGGGAGGCATCTACCTCAGGTCCTTCTACACCGTGGGCATCATCATCGACGTGGTGGGCGACCTCCTCTGCTTCCTGGGTCTCATCCTCCGTGGACGGGAGGAGTAGCCGAGTAAGGACGGTGTAGGTAGGGGCGGATCTAGCCTATGATAAGGAAGCCGTGCTAGCTAGCTATCGTGACATCCGTGCATGCACAATGTATGTGTGTGCATATGCATCCATCATCTGGTATTATTAGTACTGTTAATTCGCCTAGCAACAATAGCACTCTAGGTAACTATTGTATCGACTCTTTTCAGTTGTTACCCTCTCTTAACTATCTGTGTGTACACTGGATTGTGTGGTATCAGCAGATACTTCTATATACAATATATTGTACTTCAGCGGCACGCAGATTATTCTACCTGGCTGTCTTGTCCAGCTTTCATCAGGTGTACATAATCTGGACCCTATATATATGTTGCTCACGTATGAACCTTTGATATGCTTGTCTTCACCGTACCACAAGTATTTGTGATGTCGAAAAGATTCATGGCCAACAGTTGTATAGTTTCCACTTTCCCGTGTGGTGCAAGGCCAATAAGATTGAAAAGCAAGTTTTGGATCCTACCTTATTTTTCAAACGTGTTGTCTTCTGTTGGTGAAAACACAATGTGTGCGTATACACTCCTTAACATGTTAGAGCATCCCCGATAGTTTCTAAAATAATAACTGATAATTGGTAAATTCATGAGATTTCCAAGTGGCTAAAAAAATGTTAGGAGCATATTTGTTGGGCTGCTGAATTATAGAAAACAATTTTACATCAGGAAGCCTGAAGTATATATTTATAAATCACCCTAACCACTTTTATATTTTCAATGCTTCATAATTGGTGAGTATCGATCGCTCCTATGAATTGTGCATGGTATGCTAGCTGAGGACAGATTGTATATTGTCCATCGAATTGTTAGCTTTCACGCCAAGGCATCGGGAGCACTTTATCGAAGATGTACACACATAGTTTGTCAATATAGATACACAAACTAGCTAGCCTCTTGCAATGATCTTGACATTCTTTTGGAGATTGAGAAGAGGTTTGGTGCGAAGTCGCAGGGCCATTGCCCATAGAGCCAAGCACTTCGACAGAAGGATGCCTTTTTCCCATCACCGATAGTACGTTAGTGAGGTAGTTGTTGCAAAGAACAGATTATCTTCCATCAAAAAAAAAAGAACAGCTTATCAGATATAATGCAAGGCATGTCATGCGTGCCTCATGATCCAAGTCTCTTCATTTGACCACACACTCATGCCAAAACCATGGCATTCTCGATCTGAGACCACCCCTTGCAAAATTTTCAAGGTGTAGGATCCTCAATCCTCCCATGTATTTGGTTTAGCGCCGATCTCGACCTGTTCACTTTGCACCGTGATGATGGACAATTTCTAGATTATAAGTCTATTCTAATTTTAATGGCATTTTAGATATACAACTTTTACTATGTACTTATTTATACACGTTTAAATACAGTCTCGCTCCGCGTCAGATCCGATGTTTTGGATCGTTGCATGGGATGCATCAGACGTGCAGTTGCTTTGGTTCGAAATCTGCAGTAGTATAAATTAAATGCAGATATATTATACGTGCATTGGATATGAGTCATCGATATCCTTCACCGTTTTGGAAGAAAAACAATGGAAATGTCAGTTGTGCATGGAATGAGCCGTAGCATATAGCTAAAACTAGCTAGCTGCATCGATCGATCGCAAGTATCAACTGGTTCACAAGGCACAGCGCGTACGTACTTTGAAGTTTCAAATCAGAATCATCATATCCGTGTGTAGGCTCGCGCTCGTAGCTAACTAGGCTAACACTACTAGCTACTCCAGTATGAACGGATGGATGGATAGGAATAGCTGTGCGTGTGAACAGCAAAAAGCATCTGATGCATGCATGTATAGTAGTGCTTTTCCAATGCAATTGTTGATAGGTTATGTCATCGCATGCTGGGCGCAAAGCATCGCATTCCATCTCAATCTCCCCACGATAGATACTTTTGAGATTTTCATGCATTATGTGTGAGCCTTTAAATCAGTTTATTTACTTTACCATAGATTTTACTTACTTTACGTCGCATATCTGTGTGTGCAATATATGCATGAACCATAGATTTTACTAGTTATTTGTTGTAGCGTTTAAAATGTCATAATAATGAGCTCTACTAGGGTTACTTAATTACTGCCACGAGATCAACACAACATTAATCCAGGCACGATACGCGTCGTACGTCGTGTGGGTGCGTGTTGGGAAATTTTTTTTTCTATGTTTAACTTAATTTTTAAAGATATTTTAAAGTAGACACTGTTATAATTTTATTTTGATGTCTAACACCTTTAGATGCGCCGTGATTGATGGCGCGACAAATAAACGGGGTGCGTCATGCATGGCGGCGCGGTCTCCATGCCTGCGTGGCACTCTCACTATCGGCTGATGATGATCTGGCATAGTGACCTGGCAGGAGATATCATGGCACCATACATGGCGCGGCTCCCTTCGTCGTGCTACGGTGGGTGGCGTGATCTGCCTAGCGGCACATGCATCGAGCACGGGCGGTGAAAATTCAAAGACGGTAGGAATAGCCTAGGGCTAGGGGCTGGTAGGAGGCAACTTAGCATGATGTCTTTGGTAGCCTAGTACTCCTAGGGCAGCATGTACCGTGGAGTCAGGTGACATTGCTTTAAGTCCCAATCCCATCCAGGCATGTGTGAGCTTTTGAGATTTTCATGCATGTGTGAGCTTTTAAATCAGTTTATTTACTTTACCATAGATTTTATTTTACTTAATTTACGTCGCATATCTGTGTGTGCAATATACGCATGAACCATAGATTTTAGTTAGTTGCAGCGTTTAAAATGTCATAATAGTGAGCTCTACTAGGTTTTTTACTTATTGCCATGAGATCAACACAACACTAATCCAGATATGACACGCGTCGCACGTCGTGTGGGTGCGTGTGGGTGCGGTATTTGTGTGGGCCCACGCTGTATCCCTTTGCTTCTCCCTAGCTCACATCGCCTGTTCAAAGCTTCGTTGGTCTCTCCCCCCACCTATAAAAGCTCTACCATGACTCCTCCATGAGCGATCGAACGAAGTCGATCCTTGCATTGTGCTCAGCCCTCCAGCACTGCAGCCGCTACATCCGATCCTCTTCAGAAGGTGAAGGGTGAGTCGTCGTCTCCAATCCGATCCGAGCAACATACGCTTCGTTCCCCGTATCCTTGCCGATCCATTTTGATCACAGTTTGGAACAAGAGCTAGTGTGTGCTTTGCTTCGCTGAAATTTGATCTTTTTTTTCCTCTCTTCCGTTGAAATTTATTATGCACTGCTTGTTTCTGATCCCTCTTAGCTAGCTAGCTTGTGGGTCCATGGAGATGGAGAGCAAGTCAGCTCCAACGCTGCCCGTGTCCGTAGAGAACCAGCAGCCGCAGGCTCGCGCGGCTCGTCCTCCGTTCCTACACTTGGACGTCCAGGTTGTCAACCTGTGGATGTTCTGCAACGCCATCGCCGTCATCATCTTGTTCGCCGTTGCCGCCACCATCTGCTTTGCTAGCCACACACCGTGGGAGTTCTCCGGCCTCCTGATCGGGATACTGTGGTGCAGCATGCCGCAGGCGGCCGCAGCGGCGCTGGCGCTGCTGCTTCCGCGCCGCCGCTGGAGGCTCCGCCGGGCCGCTGCCTACGCGGCCCTCGCGCTCAACGTCGCCAGCCAGTGCATGTGCGCTGCCGCCCTCCTCATCTCCTTGCGCGGCGTCCGAGGACTCACGATCGCCGTCAGCGTGGGCATCTTCATTTGCGCGATGGGCGACCTCCTCGCCTTCCTGTCGCTCCTTCGTGGAGAATGGGCAAATTGATCATTTCAGCAAGCAAGCTGATCGAAGCAGCTGCATCGTCAGCTGAGAGACTGGGGGACTTTGCTTGGAGCTCCACCTCTACCGTATTGGATGGATCTAGTACTGATGAGTAGCAATGACACATGTCAGTGCTTTCAATTTAGTACTGTTAATTCGATACTAATTACTATATCTGTGGTGTGAGATCTATTGACGAAGCTACATGTGTATATATTTACTTGATGTGTGTGTATATATATGCTACCTGTTGTATTTCTATATATGATGATCCGATCCGTTATGTGTAATCCGTTTCAGTTATATTGATGAGAATACTAATGATGACTATATGCTAAACATCCTATATGTTGACATTGTGTGGTGCAGACGTGCAGAAAAGTATATACTGTACATGCTAGGACTTTCTACTAGCCAATACATGTTCCCCAGCCCAAGGAAAAATTAGCCTATTTGTATTATTTCGAGCTGTGTTATGATTTAGTATATACCTTTTTTCTGAAAAAATTGGATATTGCAATTGAATAGTAGTGAGAATTTGCGGAGTGATTGATAATGTGGTGTGTATTTATGCATTTCGTGTAAAAAATATATTTAATATGCATTGATATATAACTCTGGCAGTAGATCGATCTAAAGACACATGCTGAGAGTGTCATTTTGCATTTGGCTCTTTGTTGTCACGCATGCATGGAGAACTTATGAATGTGACATTACATACAGGTAATCTACTTAGTTAATCAGTGACTAATAAGGCGCATGGCAAGATCATGTGTTTGCTGAAGTTGGTTGCTATGGTGCTTTTATACGTACGAAGGTTTGTGCCTTTCAGTTGTGACGCTGCTTTTCGCTTTACAATCTCAAGGTGAGTTCTTTTTTTACCGGTCAATCAGGAGCCTTTCATGGTCAAAGATATAGGCTATTACCCTACATGTGCTAGGTCATCATGTAAAATTTACAGGCAATCCTTAAATATGGCCGGGGACGTCAAATATAGATCCTCAAACTCTCAAATCAATTTTTTAGGTACAATGAACTTGGTTCAGCCACATACACGGTGTGTTCACCAAACAAAATAAACTTGGTTTTGGTCCCAACACGCTTGAGTGAACATCTGGATAGCCGACGTGGTGAGTTGATTCAACATTGGCATGACTACTCCCATATACTGTCTATTGTCGTCTTCTCAATCACACCCATGGACCGTACCGGTGACATCGCTGTCCCTTCGCCTCTAGCACTTGAGGGCACCGTTGTACTTCATGCCAACCCATCCCGCACACCCCGCTCTCGCTGTCATAGCCAGCTTCTGCTCTTGGTCAGTGGCATTGATCTCAGAGTTCAAGAGCAGTACGGTTAGGGAGCCTGAGGGTGTCCTTCACGCTCGCACTCACCGACGAGGAGGGAGTGAAAGTTGAGCACAAGGAAAGAGAGGGGGAGGGGGCCAGGACCTTTTCCATCACCATGCGAAGCAAACTAGGGGAGTTCATTGGATTCGAGTTTCATGGATGGTGGTAGCAGCAGTTGTGCGTGATGGAATGCTACGTTGCTTATCAGATCGGGTCTATTCCTATTTGGACCTATGTTGGGGCCCGAATGAAGTTCACGTACCTAAAACTACAATTTAAGAGTTTAGAAACTACTTGACACTCCCAAATCCAAGGGCTACTATCTAGTGGATTTTACTATACAGAGTATATAATTATTAATGGTACTGCATTGAAAAGGAACAAAGACATAGCCACAATGATGCATAATTCTAGTTAGTTGTAGTTACTCACACTTTTAATACACTAATTTTGATGAGGACATCGCCAAGATGGAGTCGAGGATGACTCCAATTTAAGAAGGGGAGGATGATGAGGACATCGCCACGCTGGACACGCCTACGCCATCGTCTTTCTCAAGCTGCAACTCATCTCCAACTCAGCTGTCACGTCACCCTCGAATTCAACAGACACGTCGTCAATATTTCAATCATAACTCCCTCATACGACATCGACACGGGGAGATCTTGGATTCGTTGGAAGGGGGACGTCGACGTGATCGTTTTGGATCTGGTCCCAGCTCCAGATGGCCCGTGGATTTGTGCGACTACGGCAAGGTGCTGCGTCACCTGTTTTGGGCCAACTTGGCCATGTATCGAGTCAGGCTTCAACCCTAGGACACTTCTCTTTTATATTCCATGCAGCCGCCACTGTTGAGGGAGGGTTTTGTTTAGAGTTTAGTTTTTCATCGAGAAACTGAATCGTTTATTGTAACTGTGGTGACAAATTCTTTTACAGTGATCCAGGGCCCCCCGTTGTTGATCTCCTCCACTGTGTCGATTAGTCTTTTGGAACCGAGTTCTTGAACCCTCTATTGATATTCGCGTCATTCATATTTGTAATTTCAGATTGCGTGTTTAAACCTTCTTGCTTGTGTCCTTCGATTCGCTTGCAGGATAAAAGCCTTCTTGGCGAGGCCAATTAAGTTGTGCTTGGTTGATAACCAACGGAGCAGTGGTGTAACGGTTGCAGGGTAATCGTGTCTGATTTGAAGCTGGATCGCCAACGTCGAGATCTCCACAAATCGAACTTACCAGTTACCTCTCGGAAGATTGGGTCAGTATTCATCAAATTTGCTTTGCCTACAAATCCAACCCGTAAAAAAAAAACTTCGCTTGATGAACTAGTATGAACCATCGTCAACACTAATAATGACTAGAAACTCTATATATCGTATCAGTTGCACGATCAACCACACAATAGACATACTAAAAATATCTGACATATCAGTTTTAAAGATCAATCTCGCATCAAAACTCTTAAAGGATAATCTATCATGTGTACAGAATGTAACTCAAAATTTGGTTCATCAAGGTAATCGATAAGTTTGATCCATATGAATATTTGCAGTGCCGTTTTAATTTGATAGGCTGGCATAGCTTCCTGCTAATTAAAAATGGTTAGAGCAAACAGTCTATACCGCAAATGCAACGGCCGGTAACAGTGGTCGGTGGACGGCGCTGCATAATCCGAAACTCCGAGTGATTTTTAGTTTTTGATTGATTGATTTGAACGATGCTTTGAAAAAGGAAAAGGGAAAAGAATAACTGGATGACGTTGTAGTAACATGCATAGATAGCCCAAGTCTCGCAGCTAGCTACTGTACTAGCTAGCTAGCTACAGTTCTTTTCTTTCGTTGGTGCCTTAACGTACTCTACTCTGCGTGAATGAATGGTAAGAGCATCTGATGCATGCATGGCTTATATACTACTAGCTGAGATCGTTGCATGCCCCATCGTCCATGAGTGAGCAAGCGTCCGAGCTAAGCTAGCTCTTTACTTACTATCTGTACAGACCATCGTTTTCGCTGCACGCGACACGTGTCGTGGGTAGTGGGGCTAAGGCCAGGCCATATCGCTTTACCTCTCTTTCACTCCTCTCCCTCTCGTTACTGTCTAGCTTCTTTCTCTTCTTTCTCTGCAGGGGACTCGATCTATATATCGTCAGCTCAGCTAGCTCCGATCCTTGAGGTTCTTGCATTGACGAAGCAGAAGAAGAAACACAACTCCAAGAGTTCAAGAGGTAGGTAGCTAGCAAAGATCCGCCGAATTTGCAGGAAGCGCCGCCGCACCCGTCTTGGTCTGTCTGGCACGAGATCGATCGACCAACGCAACCCAGGTACACGCGTTGTCGTGGTCGTGCGTTCGTGTTGTGTGTGCTTTGCATTGCATTGCTTTCTCGCTGAAATATATTCTTTCTTCTCTTGTGTTGAAATTTATTTGAATGGAGAGATTGGCTGTTTGCTGCTGATCTCTCTTAGTCGTCATCTTCCTCTTGGCTAGCTTGGGTCCAACTCCATGGCCGAGAAGACGGACAACAAGAAGCAGCCAGCTCCAACGCTGCCCGTGTCCGTGCAGAAGAAGCAGCAGCACCAGCAGGCTCGCGCAGACGACGTCCAGCTGGTCAACCTGTGGACGTTCTTCAACGCCGTCGCCGTCACCATCTCCTTCGGCTTCTCCGTCGCCTACACGATCATCGCCACCAGCGACCCCAGCCTGGCATCGTCGTGGCTGGTGCCGTGCGCGGTGACGAAGACGACGGACGCGGTCTACGCGGCGGTCACCCAGGTCTCCGCCCTCCTGTTCGGGATGCTGTGGTTCAGCACGCCGCAGGCGGCCGCCGGGGCGCTGGCGCTGCTGCTTCCGAGCCACCGCTGGAGGGTCCGCCGGGCCGCCGCCTACGCGGCCCTCGCGCTCACCGTCGCCAGCCACTGCATGTACGCTGGCGCCGTCCGCGTCCTCGTCCGCGTCGTCGACCCACCAGGAGGCCACTTCTTCACGGTCGCTGGCAACGCGGCCATCTTCATTTGCGCGGTGGGCGACCTCCTCGGCTTCCGGGCGCTCCTCCGTGGAGAATGGGCAAGTTGATCAGTTCAGCAATAGCAGCAGCAGGCAAGCTGCTGCGTCGTCAGCTGGGAGACTGGGACTTGCTTGGAGCTCCTGCACCTCTACGTACTGGATCTACTAATGAGTAGCAGTGACATCTGTGTGCTTTTATTTAGTACTGTTAATTCGTGATGCACCACGCCTGCACCTCACTAAATCTCTCTTTTAATTACTATATCTGTGTACTGTAGTAATTAGCATGTGTGTAATGCATTGTGGTGTGACTGTTGTGAGATCTACTATTGACAAAGCTACATATTGTGTTATTGTATAGAGTATTTATTTGGTGTATATATATATGCTATACCGTTTCAGTTATATACAGAAAGTAAAACATTTTTTTGTCGTTCCATTTGCTGCACATGGTGCAGAACCAGAAGTAGCGCAGTTGTTGTTGCCATGCGTTATCTAAAGCTATCACATAAACATATCCGATGTTTGCCATTGGTTTGAATGGACATAAATAAATAAGCGCAATAATAGAATGCGAAGAGCATGGCAGTGATCGTCAACGAATAGTATACAAAGCATCAAATTGCGATACATATTCAATTTATGTATATTCATATGTGCAGCACAGCAGCAATGCGCCAGAACAATGCAAGGTACGTAGAAGCCACAGGGGAACAAAATGAGAACCGAAAAAATGTAACGACAAAAAATGTTTTACTTTCTGCTAGTTTGGATCTCATTTTAGCACCATTTTTTCGTTTCTTTAAAATGTAACAACCAAAAAGATTAGAACAAAAAATGGTGCTAAAAGAAAAAAAATGTGGTGCCAAAATTTCCTGCATCAAAAAAAAGACGATAACCAAAAGAAATCACAGATAGAGGGAAAAAGTGGGAAAAATTATAACTTTTTCACACACACTGCACGCTGAAAATCACAGCGCTATATATAGGATTGATGAGTCGATGTGTGATAGACAGAGAGGAGAGGGTGAGCATCCTGCCAACCTGAAGTCCTACACATGAAAGATGCTGGGAAACTGCGTATAATGTGCACCGGCCAGGTTACAAAATCAACAATAAGAAGCTTAAGAGAGACTATGTATGTAGGATTTTACATTCATTTTAGCTGAACGCCACACATTATCCATTTCGTGGAGCTGAGCATTCTGGAATTGAAGATGCTTTGGCCTGAAATCTGCACTGGTACTAGCATAAATGCGCGCAGATGCACGCATAATATACATGCATTGGATGCGTCATCGATCTTTCACCCTTTTGCATTGGAAGAAAAAGAAAAGGAATAACAGTCGTAGTGTGCAATGAGCCGTAGCCTATGTCATGTGCTAGCTATAAGTAGCTAGCTGCACCGATCGATCGCAAGTATCAACTGTTTCTTCACACGGCCGGCACAGCGCGTACGTCGCTAGCTAGCTAGGATAATACTCCTACTCCACTCCACATAATGCCATTGCCATGGATGGATGGATAGGTATAGCTAGTGGCCCTTGTGCGGCGTGTACGTGAGACAGAGTGCGTAGCTACAGCATCTGATGCAATTCTTGATCGGCTACAGCATCTGATCGCCCGTGTTCAAAGAAAAAGGCTCCACCACGTCAATCCCTGGCCAACCAGTCAAGGTGAGTACTCTCCGATCGATCCCCTCCCCTGCGCCTCCCCGCCAGCCAGCGGCCATGGACGACCAAGCGACAGCCGCGGCAGCGTCTTCTAAGGCTCACGACGACCTCGGCGGCTGCTGCTGCCCCTTCTTCATCGCGCTGGCGGTCGCCGCGATGCTGGTCGCCGCCTACGGCGTCGCGCTCCCCGTCCGCGCCACCGTCACCGACGCCTCGCTGGCCAGACTCAACCTCGTCGTCGCCAACACCTACGGCACCGGCACCGCCTCCGCCCACTCCGTCGTCTCCGTCGCCTATAACCTCTCCCTCACCGTCCAGCTGCGCAACCGCAACTGGGCGATGCGGGTGGAGCTGGCCGCGCCGCTCGACGCCGAGCTCCGCTTTGCGGGCCGGCGCCTCGACGGCGCCCGCCTGGCGGACCCGGGTACGAGCCTCCAGCCGCGGCGCTCCGAGGAGTTCCGCGTGTTCGCCGCGTCGTCGTCCGCCGGGGTGCCGGTCGGGGACGCCGGCGCCGGCGCCGCCGCGGAGCTAGCGAGGGAGCATGCCGAGGGGGTGTTCCACGTGGAGCTGAGGATCGCCGGGGAGGTCAGGTACCGCACGGTGCACGCCGGCCGGAGGAGCAGGCTGGAAGCGACGTGCCCGCTCAAGATGCTCATGCCGAACGCGCCGCGAGGGACGCGCATGGTGGTGCTGCACAAGGGCGTCGTCACCTGCTACTAATTAGCCTACTATACCTATATAGCCTGCTTAATTAGCAGGAAGTACGTACATACGTATGCTTGCATATAGTTGCATTGGATGCATTTTTTTTTTTTTTTTGCGTGAACTGATCGCCATATGAACAAATAACTAACCTAGCATGGAATCGATCAGTCCGTACTGTAGTAATTTGCATGTGTGTGAAATGCAGTGTGGTGTGAGATCTATTATTGACGAAGCTACATATTGTGTATATTTATTTGATGTGAGAGCATATATATATGCTACCTTCTTTTATTTCTATTTGATGTTCCGTTTTGTATAACCCGTTTCAGTTATATTAATTGATGAAATTATATATGCTAAACATCCTATGTTGACATTGTGTGGTGCAGACGTGTGCATGCAGTACAGTATATACTGTACATGTTAGGACTTTTTACTAGCCAATACTCTTTGTTATCGCGCATGCATGGAGAACTTATGAATGTGACATTACATATATACACGTACTGCCTTTATATCATTGAATAAATGTTATAGATTTTGTAAGGTTTTAAACTATTGTTTAAAT
Source organism: Chrysopogon serrulatus (assembly GCA_015844335.1). NCBI lineage: Eukaryota > Viridiplantae > Streptophyta > Magnoliopsida > Poales > Poaceae > Chrysopogon > Chrysopogon serrulatus. The sequence continues at coordinate 161,599 of JADLZL010004180.1, forward strand.
TTGTTGTTGCAAAATTTCGATTAGGGCCATTTTTTTTTTTATGAAGCTGGAGAGGTTCACACCCCTACAGATAATTGAATTAAAAGAAAATCACGATCCTTACAAAGTACAGGAATACAGATCAGGAGACAAAAAAACAGGAAAAGAAAATGAAAGCTAAAACTGATAGGAGCTTAGCTAAACTAGACTATCCATTGTTCAATGAGGGGGATAATGCCGGTCTTGGCTCTCAGTAAAAGGTACTGGAAGCAGGCCTTGGTAACCTGAGGATCAGGGTTAAGGTTGCGAAAGATTTTTTTTCATTTCTTGAAGACCAGATTGCACAGCACATTAACACGATTATTTCCATGAAGAATGGAAGCCTGAGCTGTTCTCTGAAACTCCGCAGAGAAAGCAACGCTTTGCATAGAGACAATTTTTACTTTGATAGTGAAAATACAAGGCATTAGACCGACTAACTATTTACCTTTTAGTGTTTGGAATAATACTGGTGGTCAGCATACAAGCACACGAGGTAAGGCCAGCATAATTATTAAAGGTTCCCAAGTGGGCTTGTTTCCGATCCGTGTTAGAACTGGACTCGGAACTTGGCGCCGTAGAGCTGCTCGGAGAGGCAGAGGCAGGGTGGATCTGCTTCCACGGGGCGATGATTGTGTCGCCATCGCCGCCAGCGTCGTCGCTAGCCTCGTCCAGGAATCCCCGGAGCTCGGCAGCGCGCAGGTGGCCGCGGTCAGCTTCTCCAGCGCGCACCACACGTCGGGGTGCCCGCCGAAGGCATCACTCGGGCATGGCGCCCCGCGCCCCGGAGCGCCAGGTGGCGGCCCACGACCATGCTGTTGATGGCGAGGGCGAGCTCCAATGCTCCATCGAGGCACCCTCGAGCGTGCGCTGCGCGGTCTCCGCGGAGGGCCCCTGGTGGCGGCGCCTGTTCTGCACGTCGGCATCCATGGCCTCGAGCACCCTGAGAGTGAGGAGCAGGTCGTGGACGCTGTGGCAGTGCTTGGCCGCGCGCCATCGATACCCGCCGCTGGAACAAGGAAGGACTTTCAAGTGGTCTGGTCTCCACTTCATCCTCGGGTCTCGAGACCGTGGACGCCGACGTGTAACCCTAGCGTGCCCCGTGGTGGCTGCCTTTTTTCTCCCACCCCCTCCTCTGTGGCGATGGCAAGCTCCGACTAAGCTTTGTCGCCTCGATCCGGCCTAGTCACCTCCACCCCGTTATGGTTCCTAAACCACCTTGCTGCCATCCCCACCGTCTAGCCAGCCTTCCTCCCCAAACGCCATGTCTTCTAAGTCCGCTAGAGTTGGGGAAAAGGGGGGGTGGGACTAGCGCGGACGCATGGCCGTCGAGCATGGGCATCGCGGTGGAGAAGATGGACAGTGCGCTGGGCGTGTTCACAAGAGTGGTCGGGGCAGTGTTTGACGCGAAGGTTAAACATCATGTGGCTGTGAGGAGGAGTAATATCTCCATAATTTTATTTATTCCCTTACAACATAAAAATTCTTAAAACAATTTATGGTATCCTTTGTTATTACTGTTGTTGTTGTTACTCCCTCCATAAAAAAACATGCAACCGTTGCGTGCCCCTAAAAGTAGTTTATGTTTGATCAAAATTCTAATGAATATTATTTATATTTATAACTTTTAGCCAAAATATATTTTGTAATGAATCTAATGATATTTATTTGATATCACAAATATTAATATTTTTTTATTTTAATTTAAAATTAATTAAATTTTTGGATACTACACCATGACACTATGCTAGAATTGCATCTTTTTCTAGATGGAGGGAGTATAACCATAAGATCCTTTATTATATATTATATATATTACTAGCAAAAGTGCCCGTGCGCCGCAATGGGAAGTATTAATTGCGCGATCACTTTATTAAAGTTAGCTATATTGTCCATGCTTTTGAAGATTTTGTATGCGCCGTCGAACAAGTTCACCGAGTGCAACTGGGCCTTCCCCGAGTGCAACCGGCACTCGGGGAAGCGACTGGCTCCTGTAGTGACTCTCCAACAAAATATCCTAGAAAAGAGAGTTGACCACACATGTTACACGAATAATTCAGTATTTCAACACATCTTATTTGTTGGAACTTGATTAGGAAGTAAATGTAGGATTTTGAACACATCTTATTTGTTGGAACTTGATTGGAAAGTAAATGTAGGATTTTGAAAATGAAGTGGAGGAAAAATGTGAAGAAGACATATAAAGGCCGGGCACCTACACGGGAACAGGCTGTATACGACACAATCACGTGTCGGTGGACTCGTAGAGTCCTGTTGTCACCCTACCCGACGACCCGAGTCGGATCCAACATCCAAGGGACACGTACGGTCCTATAAATTCAGATGGGATCCCATGATACAATATAAACAACGTATCCACGATCGTGAGTTTCAATTCAATCGTCATCATCAACCAAATAATAAAAAAATCAATCGTGAGGTTGAGATCCGATCCGATGACGCAGCAGGGCCAAGCAGACGGGTCCGTGAAGCAGCGGCAGGGGCGTGATGAGCAACGACGACGTAGCAGCTCTGCTCGTCCTCGGCGTCGGCCGCTGGACAAGGACTGGAAGCAGCTACGAACCAAATCTGCTCCGCCCCAACCGCGGCTGAAGAAGATCGAGTGGTCGCCATTGGAGCGGAAGATTGTGCAGGAGTTCACTAGAGAGCTGGCCGACGTTCTCTGTGCCTACGTGCAGATGACGGACGAGGAGGTGGAGGACGAGTACCGCCGAGCTGGGAAGCTCCACAAATACGATCCGTTCGCCCCCGAAGGTCAAGCACTTCTTCTGGCTCGCACTGCACTAGCGCCCCTGGACTGCTGCACGCCGACATCGCCACGGCCTTCAGGACTCGCCGGTTTGTATCCTCTGTGCCTTGCAGGATGAGGAGATCGACCATATCCTACACGGTTGCGCTTTCAGTGCCTCCATCTGGGTTTTGACTCTGGGGACGATTGGCTTGGCGGGTCTCTACGCGCCCTCAGCTTCCTTCTGGGATTGGTGGATCACAGTCAGGAAACGTGTTCCGAGGGAGGCACGACGAGGCTTCGACTCACTCGTCCTCCTCCTGGGGTGGACCTTGTGGAAGGAAAGGAATGCTCGCACCTTCGACGCGGTATCAAGGAACCCGGCCGAGCTGATGGCCGCGGCAATCGACGAGGCGAAGCTTTGGTTCGCGGCCGGCTTTCAACAAATCGGGAAGCTGCTGCCCATGATCGGCGTCCAGCATCTGTTGCTTGCTTAAAACTGCCATGTAGCCCATTCGCCAGGCGCCCGTCGGGCCTTGTATGTTTTGTGTTGTTAGTTACTTATAACCAGGCTAAGTGTGTTTAGCTTGGTTATTAGTAACTAACCGTAACTCTACTTCTTCTTAATGAAATACATGTCAAAATGACATGTTCGCGAAAAAAAAAGATGGAGAAGCGCCACGCCAGACTGCTCAAACAGTACCGGTACCGATACAGGCTGCCGAGCGACTACGAGCCCAGGATGGAAGAGTACATGAAGCTCATCGAAGACGAGGACGACGACTAGCTAGGGCACGCATGTGTATTTAGCTATATATTTAGCTATAGCTAGAAAAACAAATAGTCTCTGTCACCGTTAGTTGGTAGTAGTTTTCGACTGACCAGTTAATTAGATTAATTTTCCATCGACAATTCGCAACAAACTTTTTACAATCCAAAAACAGGTTCGCCGGCGGACTCTCGGCGAGGTTGTTGCCTTGCCCCTAGACGCGGCCGCGGTCTCATCTGTGGTCGCGGCCAGCCTAACTCCGCCCCACCCCAGCCCAATCCAACGCCCGGAATCACTTCTCACTGTATTCCATTGACGACGTTCCTCAGGTTGATGCTGGTCCGCCGGTAACGACGTAACGTTGTCGTAGCGCCGCCAGAACGTGTCCGTCTTACCGAAGGCTTGCCACCCAGTGAGTTCGGAGAACTCACAGTCGACATGGATTTAAAGTAAGCCTATGATTTCTAGATAATAATGGGCCCAAAAGTTGAACTATTATTCCAAGACAGAGATGTGTATTGTGGCTGTTAAATCTATCGGCGGTTGACCGTGACGATGAGGCACGCTCTATACATTGATCTGTGATGGAATGGTAAAAGAAACGAGTGCAAAAGTATGAGTCTAAAGTTTAAAGTAAAAGATGAGATCAAGGGAGAATGTTGGAATTGATCTCCTGCTGCTCGGTCCAACGGCTGAGCTGGGCCTTGACTCACACCCTGATCGAGGGTGTCCAGCTCAATAGGGTTGGTGGACCCCTGACACACAGTGCTATATAAGAGGAGGTGGGGCCACTGGCTGGGGTTACGAGATTCACTGTAGCCGCCACTGTCACACCGTCCTACCCTAATCCGATCTCGAGGGAGCACTGCCAGCGATGAGAAGCCCGCCACCGCCAATGCAGGACCTCGACGGCTGCTGCTGCCCCTTCTTCTTGGCGCTGGCGGTCGCCGCGATACTGGTCGCCCCCCACGGCGTCACGCTCCCCGTCCGCGCGCCACCGTCACCCGACGCCTCGCTGGCCAGCCTCGACCTCGTCGTCGCCACCACCTACGGCACCGCCTCCGCTGATTCCGTCATCTCCGTCGCCTATAACCTCTCCCTCACCGTTCGGCTACGCAACCGCAACTAGGCAATGCGGGTGGAGCTGGCCGCGCCGCTCGACGCCGAGCTCCCGCGCTGCGGGCCGGCGCCTCGACGGCGCCCGCCTGGTGGACCCGGTACGAGCCTCCCACCGCGGCGCTCCGAGGAATTCCACGTGTTGGCCGCATCGTGGCCCGCGCCAGGTGCCACTCCGCCGCGGAGCAAGCGACGGAGCGTGCCGAGGGGGTGTTCCACGTGGAGCTGATCGAGGATCGCCGGGGAGGTCAGGTACCACCCCGTGCACGCCGGCCGGAGGAGCAGGCTGGAGGCGACGTGCCGCTCAAGATGCTCACCGAACGCGCCGCGAGGGACGCACATGGTGGTGCTGCACAAGGGCGTCGTCACCTGCTACTAATTAGCCTACTATACCTATCCTGCTTACGTATGCTTGCATAGTTGCATTGGATGCATTTTTTTGTTTTGTTTGCGTGATCTGATCGCCATAATATGAACAAATAACTAACCTAGCATGGAGTCGATCAGTCCGTACTGTAGTAATTAGCATGTGCATGTAATGCAGTGTGGTGTGAGATCTATTATTGACGAAGCTAAATATTGTGTATATATATCTTTGATGTGTGAGTATATATATGCTACCTTGTTTTATTTCTATTTGATGTTCCGTTTTGTATAATCGTTTCAGTTATATTAATTGATGGGATTACTACTATGAATATATATATGCTAAACATCCTATATGTTGACATTGTGTGGTGCAGACGTGCATGCTTTACTAGCCCGACATAAACAAAAAAAAGGACTTTTTATATGTTCCTGGGCCCAAAGGAAATAGGGAAAATTTGCTATTGGACACTGTAAGTGACCGCTCTTTTTTCTTGGACATTGAATAAATTGAAATTTGCTTAAGGACACCTTAATTCTTATTAAATTTGCTGGTGGAAACTACACCCAACCAAATGTTTTTATAAAATAGATATAAAATCATATAAGTGCCACAAAATTATACCATAAAATCCGTTAGACTCTAAGATGAAAACTACACAGTAAAATATTGTTTTGCACTGAAAATAACTATTTTGTCTCTCTTCATAAATAAACAAATTTGACCATAGTTAACTTTGTTTATTTATAAAGAGAGACAAAAAAGTTATTTTTAGTCCAAAACAATACTTTACTGTGTAATTCTCATTAATAGATTTTTATGGTATAATTTTATGGCACTTATATAATTTTATGAGATCTGCTCGGTACTCCCTTTTTAGAAAATTACACGCATCTCAAAGCGGTCTAATCAATGAATTAAATATTTCTTAATTATTTTTCACATGTGGCACGCATGGGCTTGGGCCCGGAGCGTCGTATCCAGCCCGTGCCTAGCTTCCAAAGCCGAACTTAGCTCTCTCAATCGTCAATATGCTTTTGTTCAGATTCTTCTCCTATTTACTACTTGTATATATTTCGCTGTTTCATCTCGATAGCGCCAGCGATGGCATCCGCGGCCCCCGTGAAATAGTCCATCAGGAAGCGGCGTGGACTTGCTCACGTGAAATAGTCAAACAGAATAAGGCCTTCGGGCCTGAATCGAATGGCATCCCTTTGTCGTGGGAGCGATTGGAGCTGTTATTGGCTGTCAGAACATCAAGAAAAGAATCCTCCAATGGATGAGTTGTCGTGGAGCCTCGCCTGCATAGGCTCTCAAACAGAATGGAAGAGATCAGAGATGAAGAAAGAGAGATCGAGTAGATATTAGATCATTTTAGGTCTGGGCGCCTTGGCGGGCTGAGAACATGCGGGGTAGATGAAAAATAATTAAACAATATTTATTTAATTAATTATTAGGTGAGCTGCTTTAAGATGCGTGTAAATTTTTGAAAGAGGAGTACCGGAGCAAAAGCCCATAGATTAAGCACTCGAAGCTTTAAATTCCTATTCACTTAGCATATTGAGCTCACTTTATGTCACAGATTTAGTGCTCGAAGCTTTAAATTGATTGATTATAAGCGACCTCTGACCATTTAGTAAAGTACTCGAAGGGCACACACGATCATATATATGTATGCTCCTGACATCAACTATGTACACAGACCTTGATTTTAGTAGTTGATTAATCAATGAACCTCCTATTTTATCTCCAAAAAAAACTATGTATAATACTACTGTCGTTGTATCCCACTCCAACAACAAGCTGAATCACAAGTAGTTCTATGCGTGCATGGACGTGCGAAAGTGAATCACAAGTAGTTCTATGCGTGCATGGACGTGCGAAAGTGACTGGAGGAGTGTTCTAAATCTCTGCTCTTAGTGATAAGCTTTGGGAATGAAGCACGGCTGCCATGGATTATTCTTACTTTTCTACCGTGCAAGACATTAATTTAGAACTTTTGATTGGAGCGAGATAGCATCTTATTTGTTGCATGCCAATGTGAAAACTAAAATGCAGAGGAAAACAATGGAAACAACTATATACATACTAGTAGAAAAGTATTATAAGTTAAATAAAATTAATAATAGCATTAAATAGTTGGTTTGGCCGCCTACTAGATGACACCAATCGATGTAGATTATCTTCGATTTTCCCGATCTCTGCGCGCTGCCCAGTCATCGTCGGCAAAGAGCTTGACACACTCTTCTAGATAGGGGTGGAAGTCGTCTGGCAGCGGGTACTTCTCAGCCACTCTGGCGTAGCGTTTATCAATCTCAGTGACGGGATCAAATTCGTGGAGCTTCCCGGCTCGGCGGTACTCGTCCTCCAGCTCCTCCTCCGTCATCCTCACGCACACAAGCATCTCCTTGCTCACCTCGAGAAGAAACGCCTTAATAACCTCCCGCTCCGCCGGCATCCAGTCAATCTTCTTCGGCCGTGGATGCGGAGGAAGGGATCTGCTGCGTAGGTGCCTCCAGTAATCCTCGCCCCGCTGCAGACGCTGTGGACGAGCAGAGCTGCGACGCCGTGGCTTATCGTCCTTGTGCATCCTCCGGCCGGCTCTTCTTCGACTTCGTCCCCTCGTGACCACCGCTGCTTCCTTGTGCATGATGACCGCGGCTGCTTGGCCTGCCCCGGCTCTTCGTACCCTCACGATCACCCGGTGCCGCGGCTTCCTTTTCCGTCAGGCCTCAAACAAACCCTAACAAAATCGAAGATTCCTTGTTTGTATATATATATATATATATATATATATATATATATATATATATATATATATATTTTGTGGAACTCCTTGTTTGTATATCGTTGGTTCGTCGGAGCCGATGTCTTCATATCTATATATAGGAACGACTCCTCCCGGCCGTGTGTTCCCAGACAGGCAGAAGCCAGCCCGAGTCCGAGGAGAGCCCGATGGAGGGTAACAGGCGTGCGCGCCGATCGTATCGTATACGTGTTCCCATACCTTTTCCGATCTTGTTTTTTTAGGCCAATTGCATGGGTGGAGACCTGATAGGGCAGCGGCAGCAGTGATCGCCAGGGACGACGACGAGAAGAACCATCATAAGCCACGTTGTCCACGACGACGACGTTGCAGCTCTGCTCGTCCTCCCCATATGGGCGAGACGAAAGCACGACACATAGAGGCATCGTGCGTTAACTTTGAGGCTGGCTTAATGGGGACTAATTGGTTGGCAAACCACCGAACCTCGAGGATAAAAATCACCATGTCATTATGTTACCATTGATTTTTAATTCCTTAGCACTAGCTTATTTATATATATTTGTGCTAGTGCTGTTTCTTTTATATAGCTAGTTAGCTTGTGTAGCTAAGTAGTGTTTCTTAGTTTGCATAACTAAGTAATTGTAGTCTCTAGTTTAGCTCGTGTAGCTTTGCTAGTTGAGTATAGTGTTAGTGTAGCTTAGTTTTTGTGCTCTTTGCTTAATAGTATGTGTAGGAGCTTTCTATTTGTTTAAGTGCTAGTTGTGTAGGTTTGTGTAATTGTACCTCTTGCCAACTAGAATTGTATAGGTGAGTCATTTCCCTTACTCAGCACCTTGGATGCTTAACTTGTATCCTTGTAAGATGCTTATGAACATAAATAGATGAGAGTAGCTAGATCGATTATGTGTAGTTCTGCACTTGTTTTGGTTATCCAGGCAAATAGTTTTAGTAAAAAACTATTCAACACCACCCCCCCTTCTAGTTTATCATTTGTACACTATAAACTCCTGAAGAAAGGAAATGATACTGCACATGTGCTGAACTTGCAAGTAGTAACAAGCACAACAAAAGATAGCTGAAAGGATAATTTTTGCATTAAGAAGAGTTAAAAGAGAAACTGATCACTACGACTACTGCAATGCTCCATATGTCAAGTATCCTGAATCTTGAGGCAATAACAACGAGAAGGTGAGCCTAGCGTCCAATGGCAAAGCATTCTTCCGATGAATCTAGCACGAGTCTTTGATTCTTTATCTTTAGCATAAATAAACTTTTTTAAATCATGGTGTAGGGGAAACGATTTTTTCAGTTCCCAATGTCATTTCAGAGAATTATCTCACGGAACAGAATTATTTTTCTCCAAAAAACTGTTTGGTAGATATCCTACTGGATTCAGTATACGTGAGCTCTGACAAGCAGGGCTAAGACTTCCACGCTAGGGAGAATCGAGACGCCGAGAAAATTGTCGGCCGTCCACGTGTGGTCACAGCACCACTCCGATCCGAGGAGTCGCACACTCTCTCATCGGCGCCTCCAGCGGCGAGGGCGAGGTCGTCGGACGTGCCCATGGCCATGAGCTTGTCGCGCACGACGGCACAAGTTAAACTCGAGACGGACACGCGCGCAAGCCCCTGCATGTCGGGCGGCGTGCGCCGGCAACGGAAGCGCGCGCGCCACCGCGTAAGGGAGCACCCGTGGGCGCGGACGCACCGGACGGCCGCCTCGACCGCCCGCCGCACAGTTGGATGCACGCTGCTACCATGTCTCTTTCTCCTCTTGGGTGCGTGGGCGCCGTGGGTGTTGGACGGGTTAATTTGCTTCTCGAAGGCCTGACATGGATCGCAGCGCGGCGTACGTGCTCTGACAGCAGCTGCCCTGGCTAGATGCATGGACGATGGACCCGCAGCGTTAACCGTTAACGCAGCCCTTCGCCACACGTACTACGCCCACAACAGGAGACAGCAAGACACAGATCATGACACAGGCGCACCCCTCTTGCTCGTCGCCAAAGACACAATCGAACCGAACTGCTCGGGGCCACAGCATGGACTCCGCACACCGGAAGCTCGCCGCGTGCATCCACGTGGCGCTCAGGCCTTGGACATGGACCGGTCGTGCGATCATTGCCAGTGACACTGACACCAAGCGACGCCGAGCGCCAGGGCGGTCCTCGCGGCGCCCGCCACTACATCGTTCGCCGCCTCCGCGAGCTTCACGACGCGGCCACAGGAACGCCCTTGACCGTGCGCCAATGGCACCAAACAGGTACAGGGCAGGTCGCAGGTATACAATCACGATCACAACTGCTGAGTGCTGAGTCTCGTCCTGTACTCGGACTCGGCCTGCTGGCTGTTGGACAAGCAGAACGGGACGGGTCGTAAGTCTCCTAGTCCTAGCTATATATTCAGATCGTCCCTGATTTATTATATCGATAGAAAGGTAGATAGATCTATACAGAAACAAACAAATCTTGGTTTTGTTATTATATATAAGGCCGTCCGGGTGGAGACCAGAGACGATGGAGAAGGAAGCAGCGGCAGCGGCAGCGGCAGCGGTGATCACCAAGGACGACGAAGACATGAACCATAAGCCACGTGAACGACGTTGCAGCTCTGCTCGTCCTCCGCGTGGGCAGCGGAACCAGGACTACTGGAGGCAGCAGCATGGCAGGTGCAGGTCTGCTCCGCCGCCGAGGCAGAGGCGGCGGCCACAGAACAAGATGGATTGGACGTCACATGAGCATAGGGTCGCGCAAGAGTTCAAGCGCCTAGCGTGGGAGGAGGTGATTAGGTATGTGTCCATGGCGGATGAGGAGGTGGTGGAGGAGTATCGTGTGGCGGGGAAGCTCCACAAGTACAATCCCTTCTCGGAGATGCAGAAGCGTTTCGCTAAAGTGGCGAAGATGTATCCGCCGCCGGATGGCTACTTCCCCTGGGTGGAAGAGGAATTCTTTCGATTCATTGACGATGTAGAAGACTAGAGTTGACCCTCTCGATATTTAGGTTCATTGACGACGCAGAGGACTAGGGATTATATAGATTGAAAATCGATAACATTGAATAAAAATTATTATTAATTTTACAATGTTTCTACTATGTAATAATCGTTACTATTGAATCGTGCCATCTTGTTCGTTGCTCCGTGCCCTTTTCGCCGGGGCGGATCTAAAGGGGGGCTGGGGGGGCTCCAGCCCCCTAATTGTTTGATTTCAGTGCTAATTACTGTAGCAAAAACGTGATTTCACCATTAAATCATCATGTAAATCAATATCTTCATTGTTTTAGCCCCTCCTAGCCCCCCCTTATCCTCCATCCTGGATCCGCCACTGGCACTCGCAGTCAGTGTAAGGTTAGTCGCTAGCTTGTTCCCACTCACTGCTAGCTAGAAGCAACGAAAGAAGATTTTTTTTTTTTTTTGCTTTTTAACATTTAGGTATTATAAGTAAGAGCATCTTTCCTAGCTATTTTTTTCAAAAAACATGTTATTTTCTAATCTTCAAAAAGATATTAGGAGAGGAAAAAAAGAAGTTCATCTTTATTTAACAATGGTAAAAAAAGCAAATAAGAATCAAAACGCATTGTTATTGACAGCAGCAGCCTCTCTTTGTTGGAGCGTGTGGATAACAAGAAATAAAGTGGTTTTTGACAAATGTAGACCAAAATCATTTTTTGCAGGTATTATTCAGGGGAACGCACTGGCTTCGCCGGTGGCCACAATTGCAGTGGCGTGAGGATCTACGGGATGTTTTAGTCTCAGTTGGACAACACACCTTGAGACTTCAGCTCTGCAGTTCTTCGAATCCAATGGATGGCTGTCGACTCGATTTATTGGTCTTATTTAGTCAAAACTTTATTTTATGTAGTTTATCCCTTGTTTAGACGTTTCATTAGTGTGTGTTAGCCTTTGGGTAGAATTTTGTAATCATTGACCTGATTCTATCTTTGATAGATAAAGCTAGATATAAACTATCCTTTATCTTAAAAAAAAACTTATTGATTTTGGTCACACAAGTTTTTTTTTTTTTTGGCGCCATCGTTTTCTTTTGGCCGGCGCCGCCCACGTTGGTTACCAGCACCAGGTTGAAGTAGGGGGTGGCCGTTGATGGTGAACAGGATGCCGCCCTTGTTGTTGCACGCAACCTTGCAGCACGTACTCCGTAGTAGGATATGAAGCACACGGCAGCAGCGAGCACGAGTGGAAATTGGAAACCCTGCAACAACGACTCTGTCAGATCTGCTCCAACATACTATGCCTTTTCTAGTTCTGCTCCATGCGCTGAAATTGGAAGTTTTAGTTTCGCAACTTATCCGATACCGGTACGGCACTTTGGTGAAGTATTGGTGCAACTTAGGACGGAGGAGCCTGCTGAGGATCACCTTGAAGAGCATCAGTTCTGTACATATGACCGGTAGTTAGCTTTCTTCATGCTGGGGCTCGTGCCCACGAACCAGACGAGCAGCAGCCGTGACCCGGTGCGGCGGTACGGTGACGCTCTCGCCAATCGCCCATGGTCACGGACTCACGGGCACAGGCCGTCCGTCCGTCCGTCCGTGGTGGGCGGCGCCGCCGTCCGCGGCTCCCCTCACAGCGCGCCGTCATCATCCACGGCCGATCGACCTTCCGGCGGAGTTCCTCTGCCCATCTCCGGCACGCTGATGGCGGACCCGTTGTCGTGCCGCTGGGCCAGACCTTGGAGCGAGCGCGCCTGCAACGTTCGCCTTGTCCTCCGCATCCGCACTCGTGCTCGTCGTCTCCAACGTAGCGCTCCGCGCCACCATCCTCAACTGGTGCGACCGCCTCGCGCTGCCGCAGCCGACCGTCGCCAGACATCGCCCACGACATGGTGTCTCTTGTGCCGCGGCATCGTCAGGAGCAGCACGGAGCTCACTTGTGCAGCTCCCGCAAGTCGCCTCGCCGGTTCGAGTGGGGAAACCCACCAGCGTCGACGACTTCGTGCAGGTGCATGCAGGAGCCGAGCTCCACTCAGAGGGCCGGGAGATGCTCTGGAGGAGGAGATCATGGTCGTGCTCGGGATGGAGGGCGCCACTCCCACGGAGCCGGCGTCGGCGGATGGCCTTGTTGCGGTTGCGGCAGGCCACGCGAGAGAACAAGGAGGCAATAAGGAGGCAGCTCTGCGCGCTACGCCTCCTCACCGCGTTGCTCCTCATGCTGTTGTTAGCCGACTACCGACGCCGACGTGCAGGTCAACGCCGCGGCGGCGGCATTGGTCAACCTGTCGCTGGAACCCGATAAATATTAACCATGTAGCTTGTAGCCTCGCCGTGGAGGACGAGAACCGTGCCGCCATCGGCGTGCTCGGCGCGATCCCACAGCTGCTGGAGCTGGTCACGGGCGCAGGCGTCGATGGCGCTATACCACGTCTCTCTCCGGGATGAACCGGTCCAAGATCGCGCATGCGCTGGGCGCTATGCTAACGCTGGCCGCCGTGCTCCAGAGGTTGGCGGCTGGCCGTCATGATCCTGCAGAACCTTGCAGGCTGCTCCGATGGGCGCCATGCATGGACAGCGCGCGGTGGCCGCGGTCATGCTTCGGGCGCCGCGGCTCCCGGGAGCTAAGAGGAGTACGACATGTCGACGTCGTTGTATGTACGGGATGATCCGGGGTAGCATGAGGTTCAAGTACCCCCGTCTTAGTATATACTAAGACTGTCCACAACGTTACCGGTGCTGAAAAATTATCTCTGTACACCAGCTCATATCGATGCCAAGAACTACAAATAGTTACAATGTGAGCCTCGCTATTTTACTGTGCATGGGACCCAAATGTGTCAGCGCGCTGCTCAGTGTGCAAGAGAGGGAGAGTATGTTGTTCAGTGTCCGGCCGGTGAAAAATACTAGTTTATGTTCTCGGCATCGGATCACCTACTTGCCTCGATGCCTGGAATTTTGAACTTGGCAACGCTTGCTGCAACGTGATGACTCGATGCTTGGAGTCTCTCTCTCTCTTCTTCTAGCATCGATAAAATCATACGTTGTGGCTAGTCTAAGTGTGCTTATTTTTTCTCAACACACGATGTAGTAATACTATTATTGAGAGAGAGAATTAAATAAGTTTCTTGGTCTTTAAACCAGAGACGAATAAATACGCCTTATATACTGGAACGGAAGGAGTAGCTCCAACTAACTAGCCACGTGTATCAAAGTTGTTCTTACACAAGCTCCGTCACATTTCTAAACCAAATCTCAAAAGTTTCACGTGATGACAGAACGCAAGTCTGAAATGTTACTCTGTTGTCCTCTGAACTTCTGAAGCTACTTTGTATCCTCTGAAAGACTTGCGTTCAGGAACACACATTTCAGACAACTGAGCAGCTTCAGTAGAGAAGCCAGCCAGAAAAACAGAGAATACATGAGGAAGGAAATGGTTGACAGATCAACAAAATCTAGACATATATATATATACCTCCTTGCTTGATCCAGGCATGCAGCTGCACAACTACGTCGCCAATATCGTTGTCTCTTTCACGCCTATCTCGTCTACTCTGACAATCACGAGCTGCATTGGCATATTCTGAAGCCGCTAAGTTTTAGAAGAAGCGGAGAGCAAGAGATCATTATGTTATTTCCCCAAACGAACCGAGATCATTTAGTATGATTATGATACACTGTATATGTGATCGATCGGTTATGAACTCACCTGTTCATAACAACCAACCATCTCACAAGTCTTATTGACAAAACATAAACTCTGATGGCAAACGAGGTAACATTCAGTCGTAAAGGCTACAGGTTCAGTCGTTCAGACTTAGGCAACCACAGTGAAAACGCAAACAGAGGGAACATGGAAACTATCAGACGATCACAAATATTATAACACACACTCACACATTAAGCTGGCATACACATTAAGTTGGCATAGCAGTGCTGCAGTGGATCTTATCTATGGATGATTCAACGAGGATGAACAGCGGACGCCGAAACACATAAGACATAACTGGTACTAATAATAAGTAAGTTTTCTCTCAATCGCATTGAGATATCTAGTCCTCTTCCTCAATGAGTTTGAGGTACTCCTCCATCTTGGGGACGAAGCCGTCGGGCGGCGGATGCTTATTCGCAACTCGGGCGTAGCGTTTGTTCACCTCTATCTCGGGATCATACTTGTCAATCTTCCCCGCCCGGCGATACTCCTCCTCCACCTCCTCTTCGGTCATGGCTGCGTATTCATTTATGTCGTCGATCGCCGCCGAAATAAACACCATGGCAGCCCTCTGCTCCGCCGGTGACAAATCCTTCATCTTCCTTCGCCGCCGCTGCTGGGGATGAGCTGAGCTAATATTTGGAGTAATCTTCTTCTTACCAACGTCCTCCATGACCATGAGCGAGATCTGGATTTGTTTTCGTCGGAGATAATTTGTGCCGCTGGCCTTTTATTGATGTGTATATATAATAATAACAACCTGGTGCGGACGCAAAGATTTATATGACGATAATAAATAACCTGACCTGGAGGAGAAGGGCCAGGGGACGCAACAACAAGAGGACGACTCCGACTCGATCGGCCTAATCGGACTACAGACTCATCAGTTTGGGTCCAGAGTTCAGAATTTCGGCCCGGTAAAAACCCATAACAGCATGTCCATCTCAGTTTTTTTTTTTTTTTTAAATTTCCTTTTTGTTTGAAAAGAGGTAAACCTCTCTGCTTGAAAACAACAAGCTATAAAAAATAGCAAAAAAATTTGTATTAAAACATATCATATTATATATTCATTGTGTAGATCTATTCAAGTGGAGTCCACAAAAATTTAATTTTCTATTTTATAATTTTTCTATGAACTACTATGATTTTTTAAATATTTAGTCAAAATAAAAAAAACAAGACCCCTTTTAATAAAACCACTTGTGTAACCAGATGAGGTAAAACAAACTGTTTTAATCTATGTCTATCTCTAATATATAATATTAAAAAAGACAAAATTTCTCTCCATAATTTTTGGTCCGGCCATTCTATTCACGCCAACCGTCCAACACCTACTCCCCTTCGCTTTGTTCTTTGTTCACGTAAATAATTCCAGTTTGCTTTGGGTTACTATGTTCGGCCGTGCTTTCCTTCGTTCCCACACCCATCCACCTCTAAATCACCTTATATTTTCTTATCTATTATCTATTACTCTACTACCTAACAGTAAAGAGATAAAATTTCTCGAAGATACAGATTCTGACTCTAATATCGTTTTCGAATTGCCAAATTTGTTTCTTGGTCGTTCAAACTAGAATCGAACACCAAAACATCTCGGATCAGAAAATCCCATGATATTTGATTTTCTAAAAAAAAATCCTTCCTTTTCCTTCCTATCATGGCAGAAGAAGGTGAGGTCACGAGCCTGCAACTGCACTGGAGTAGCACCGGCAACGCGGACTCCTGGACGTGGTGTTGCTTCTTGGTGCCCAGTCATGCCAATGCCTAGAACACAAGCATGTCGGCGATCGGCTAGCTTCACCTAGCTGACTATGGTGCCTTTTTGTGTGTGGGTGCTCTGCTATTGGCCATTGAGCCATAGGGCCGCCTGGAACGCAGAGGAGGGCGTGGATTGGCTGCCACGCATCCAGGCGCATGCTGTTGCAGTCCTTCATCACGAAGACAAGCCTATCGATATTTGCAACCGTGGAAGAACCCACACACGCACGCATGGGACATGACATGATTCCAAGAATTACCAAGTCGCGACAAAACAGTCACGTTCGGTTCACCTTTTAGACCACCTGAAAATCACAACTAGTAGTTTCGTTCCTGCAAGTAGCTAGTGGTGTTCTGCATACGCCGTGGCAGGTAACATTCACCCTAGATCACCTGAAAATCGGAAGCCATTCAACAAAGCGGAACTAAACTCATATGTCAAATCAGGGCAGCGAAAGAACCCCAACCGGGTTCGTCATTCCAAGAATCACCAAAATCGCAACGAAACGATCACGTTCTAGTATTTCTCAGCGATACTTGGAACAAAACCAAGCAGCCGACCAGGTGAGGGATCGAACTCCGCTCCGAATGTGGGAGACCGGAGACCTCACTTGACGCCGCGGGTGAAGCCGAACGCCGCCGCCTCGCGCGCGTTGGCGGTCTCCGTGGCGAGGTCCTTCGTCTTCAGCAGCGCTTCAGCGAGCTCGATGGCGCCGCTGAACTGCTCTGCTTCGACGGATCGGTGTTGCCGCGGCGGCGGCGGCGGCCTCGTCCAGGACCGCAAGGAGCTCGGTGGTAGCGTGCAGGTGGCCGCGGGCGCGCTCCACGCAGTCGTGCACGCGGGTGGCGACCTCGGTGGCGTTCCCGAGCTTGTCCCGCGCGCGCCACGCGCCGGGGTCCCCGGCGAGGTCGTCCAGCCGCCAGCGGCTCGCTCGGCCATGGCGCGCCGCCCCGGAGCGCCAGGTGGCGGGCCGCGCCCATGCTCGCGACGGCGAGGCCGAGCTCCATCGAGGCGCCCTCGAGCGCACGGCCGCGCTGCATCGCCTCCGCTGAGGACCCATGGTGGCGCGGCGCCCGTTGTGCACGGCCTCGAGCAACCCGAGGAGCTGCTCGTGGACGCTGTGGCACATTGCTGCGCCACATCTCCTGAACTGGTCTTGGTGCTCGTTTCTTGAAGAAGGTCCCGTCCCGGGAGGGGAGGCGGCTTAAATAGCCAGAACACGCACCGCCTCACACCGGCAATGTGGACCCCACCGGATGGATCCGCGCTGGCAAGCGCCCCGCCCGCCACGAACAGCATGGATCCGCTGCGGCCTGCCTGCTACAGGACTGCTGCCTCCTCCTCTTGCCTATATAAACTCCGGCCACCAGCAGAGCAGCAGCCACGCCCGCCCCCACGCAGTCCAAGTTACGAACTCAAATCCAACCCCCCAAACCAAACCGCCATGTCGGCCTCCGTAGCGGCGGCGGCGGCGTCGTCGTCGTCGTCGTCGCGCGCCCGCAAGGACCAGGGCGCGGACACGGAGCCGTCGTCGCGCGCCCGCCAGGAGCCGTCGTCGCGCGCACGCCAGGAGAAGGACGCGGACCCGGAGCCGCCGCAGAGCTCGTGGGTGGCGCTCGTCTCCTACCCCGTGCTACTCGCCCGCAAGGCCAAGGGTGGCCGGCCCAAGAACATTCCGCGCGGCCACCTGCCCCGTCCTCGAGCCCTCAGGAACCAAAGCCTGCAGATATTGCCAGAAGACATATCCAGTTAAAGCTTCGTCGCGAATCACACCCTGGCACCATTGCTAAGCTGGCTCCAGAGGAGTGCTTTGTGAACAAATTCGATGATGAGTAGAATTGGCTCATGAGGAGTGCTTTGTAGTCATCAAATTGGCTAAAGAGATTTGTTCCCCTATGTGTTCTTGTGTGTTCACGATGAATCCCGAGAATCTGTGACAGCCCAGATCATTTCTTTTATTCTTTGGATCCTATGATTTGATATTTCATCAGACAGGCCCTGGTGGTTTTGGTGTCTGGCTTCGCCTCTGTTCCCGATCGGATGATAGGTAAATATATGTGTAAATGTACTGACCAGACTACTTTCTTACTGGTTTTCCAATTGGTAATGCATTGTTGACTGGATTAGATCACTTCGTCCGCACATCACATCGACCTTGCACATTCAGGAGTTTGTTGGCCTATGGATCAGATTGCAAGGAGTTCAGTTACAGCCCAACCTGCAAGACAGGATTACATGGAAATGGACGGCTGATGGAAACTACTCCATCCGCTCGGCATACAAGATTCAATTTCGTGGATCACACCGGAAATTCAGGCATGAACTCATCTGGAGAGCACGGGCAGAAAACAAGTGCAAAATTCATGCATGGATCCTTCTACACAACAAAATCCTAACGGCGGATAATCTGCAAAAGAGAGATTGGCCCCATCAGGACCATTGTGTCATGTGCAATGGCCCTTTGGAGACAGGGATTCATCTATCCTTGTTGTGCCCCTTTGCAAAAGCTATATGGGACCAGTCTTGACTTGGGAAAATTTAACCGTGCAACTTCCGCTTGGCAGGACCCGACCTCCTTGGCTGAGTGGTGGGAGCTTGAGGCCGATGGGGTGCCAATGCAAGACCGCAGGCGTTTCAATGGAATTGTGATTTACATCATGTGGAATATCTGGAAGGAGAGAAATAGGAGGATCTTTGAGAATGTGTTCAAAACGGCGCATCAAGTTGCTTACTTGACCAAGGAGGAGATAGTGCAGAGACATAGGGCAATACTTTTTAGTGGGGAGGCCAGTTAGCAGTGAGGCTTTTTTCTCTTTCTAGGTCTTAGGACTATTGTGTTAAGCACCTAGGGTGCCACCTGTACATAGACTTCTTTATTTTAACTGTCTGTTCAGATCCAAGATATTGAAACATCAATAATTGTCTCTGTTTTTGTCCTCTTGGTTTGCAGTTCTTTTTTTAACTATAGTTATAATATGAATATGGTGGAAATTTCCGGTTCATTTCATTCAGAAATTCTGGCATTGTTGTATAAACATGATGGCATTATTACAGTTTAAAGGCAACCAGCATTTTTATTTTTAGAATGTAGGCTTGTAGTTATCAAGTTATGCTGGTGTTGCTGCAACATCCGGATTAAAGCCTAGGCTTATAGTACCTCATGTCTTGTTGCATATTTGTAGGTTGGTTGCTGTCGGTGCTAGAACTGGTGGTCCTAGCACCAACGAGTGAATTTATGGTGCGTGCTCCCAACTCCAGATGGTGTGCAAGATGAACACAAGGATTTATACTGGTTCGGATAAGAGAAGGCCCTACGTCCAGTGGGGGAGAGGAGTTCTTGTATTATCCTGCACCAAAGTGCTCGTAGGTAGGGTGTACAAGCAGTGAGAGAGGGACAAGGTCCCAAGTCTCGTGGTTGATTGAGGGAAGTGCCAATATCGGGCTCGTGTGTGTCTATCTCCCTACGGACCACTTGCCTCCCCCCTTTTATAGCCGTAAGGGGAGGGCGGGGGGCTTACAAGAGGTGGACGTGCTCGCGGCTGGGTCATGGGCTTCTGTCCTCCCTTGTCCGAGGCTCCAGAGTGGGCAGGTTGTCCTGGATCGTGGCGAGGCAGTGCGGCGTCGCCTCCCCGGTCCTGTTGACAAGAATGACGGACGTCCCTGTTGGAGTTGGTGGAGCGTGACGGAGGGGATGGCGGAGCCCTGTAGCCTGCTGTAGCTTTAACCAGCCTGGAGTCCAAGGCTCGGGGGGCCTCGGAGCTTGTCGCCGTACGGGGAGTGGGTGGAAGAGCTGCGGACAGTCGTCGGCGCAGAGGTCGCCCATCCTGGGCTCAGAGAGCACGGGGTGGACTGTTGATTGGCTGGAATGGGCGTCCAGTCCACTCCCGCACGGGGGGTGACGTCGGCTGTCGTAGCCTTGGCGTGGTGGATGGCACCCCGGGGTTCCGACGATGGGACCTGTCAGAGAAGTTTTAAGTGCCTCACGCTGGCGGTGTGGCCTCCACTGTGGAGGTTTCGTAAGCATGATCACCGGCGTGGGCCGCGACGGGACGACGCCCATCCCTTGTCAGAGCGTGGGACACCCCTGACATGGGATGAGGACGGGCGGTGGTGGATATGCGTCAAATCGGTGGTACGGTCTTTGACCCTGGGCGGCGCGTCCCGTCCGAGGCTTGGTCGCCAGGGGCTCGGGCGGGACAGAAGTTGGAGACTCGTCCGAGGCCCTGACGCCGAGGGCTCGGGCGAGGCGGAGAATGAAGGTTCGTCCGAGGCCCTAGCTCTGGGGGCTCGGACGAAGCGGAGAATTGGCGCTCGTCCGAGCCCTTGGTGGGGTAGGCTCGGATGGACTGTGGGCCGTGCACTCGCTCCAGTGCTCTGAAGTCGTGGCTCAGATAGAGTAGCGGGAGGCCTATTGGGCCAAGGTTTGCGTTTATTGGGCTTTCCTTAAGGGGCCCTTATTTTGGTCCCCGACAGTAGCCCCCGAGCCTCTGAAGGAGTGGGAGCACTCGTTCAGAGGCTGAGGTCGTGCTTCCTCGGTTGCCATCGACACTTTCCGCAGGGTGCGCGCGAGCGCACTCGGCGGGTGTAGCCCCCGAGGCCTCGGAGGAGTTTGGGGGACTCCTTCGAGGGCTTGTGCTTAGCTCGCACGATGTGGTTTGAGGTCGTCTCGGGAGCCGTGCTTTCCGGCGGGGGCGCGCGAGCGCACCCGCCGGGTGTAGCCCCTGAGGCCTCGGAGGAGTGAGAACACTCGTCCGAGGGCTTGTGCGTGTTTTAGTGGACGAACGGTCCGTGTTGCCGAGCCCCTGGGCCCGTCGGCTCGTCTGGGGGTCTGGCTAGGTTTTAAGATGTTTTCCCAAATCGGTTCACGCGTTGGGGAAGCCCCCGAGCCCTGGTAGCGACGAGGGGAACTTGATTGGTACTCAGCTGCTAGTTTTTTACACACCTCGGCGTCCCTTCCGCAGGGAGGAGGGTGGACTTCGTCGTGCTATCGTCGACGAGTGTCGAACACGACTAGGTCCGGTGAGCTGTTAACGGGAGGATCCAAGTGAACCGCCTGTGCCCTATTCGTTAGGGGTTGGCTGGGCCCGGAGGTGCAGTTCATAGGAGCCCGCACGGTATGCTCGAGGTGGGGCTCGGGTCCCGCCCGCCGGGTCCCGAGGGCTCGGTGCTCTCCCACGCAGATCCCCCTACGGGCAGGACGGCAGGCTGGCGCGGGGCTAGCTCGTATGAGGCCGTCCGAGCTGCCCCCCGACTGCCCCCCGAGGTGGCCTGTCGAACCCCGAGATGGGCCAGCCCACGCACCTCTCGGGACCAGAACGGGCTGCCGCCCGTGCTCCTTCGGAGAAGGAAACCCCTGCTTTTGCCTCGTCGCTGGGGGCGGGGCGTTTTTTCAGCGGCCAAGGGATGTGGAGCGCCGCATGAGAAGTGGCGGGCCCTACTTTCCCCGCCGTGGCAGCTTGCCGCGGCACGCGTGTTTGTGGGTCCCACGGGGATGTGATGTGCGGCGCCATGCTTCGGGCCGTGGGCCGCAAGACGGGGTAGTAGAGCCCGGCCCGTGGGCCCGGATCCTTTGTGGAGGGTGTGCCGTGTAACGCGCGCGCGTGGTGCGCCGAGCTCCGGGGGCTGCGCCGCCCGCGGCGGCGCTGTTTTGGGTCGTGGCGCGGGGTCGAGTAGGCGACGTGGGCCGATACGCCTTAAATGCCAAGAGGGGAGCGCGCCGGGTATAAATACAGGCGGGCGCCGTGCGGCCCTCCTTTCACGCCCGCGCTTTCCCTCGCTTTGCCTTCCGCCGCCACAGAGAAACAGCCTCGAGCTCGCCAGAGAGGGAGAGAGAGAGAGACTTCCCGCGCCGTTTTTCTAGCTCTCGTCCTCGCTTCGATGGCGCCCAAAGCCGATGTCGCCGGGCGTGGTGGATCGGGAGTCCCGCCGCGGACGGAGTCGGAGCTGGTGGCGCTTAAAGTAGAAGGGGCTCCTGCGCTGGCCCCGACCGACATCCAGCAGCCGGAGTGGATCAGGCCGCTGCCGACCATCGGTACTGCCCTCCGCCGGGTACGCCGTGAGCTTCACGCCGCTCCACAAGCGCGGGTTCGATGCCGGTGGGCGCCCGCGGGCGCCTCCCCGAGTACTATGGCTTGAGCTCCACAACCTCGCCTAACCGCATCACCCACACGGCCGCCTTCGGGCGCAGGCGAGGGCTACCTCGTATCGACGCCCACCGGGACCTCGTGGGCTGTACTTTTCGAGGCCTTCCTCGTTTCGGGTTCCGGGGGGCGGAGAAGGAGAAGGGAAAGGAGAAGGAGAAGGAGCGGGGGGGGGACGGTTGGTTGTCCGGGCAGCAACCGCACGTTGTAGCCGCGGTCTAGGCGCCGCTGGGACTACATCCCGGGGGAAGCTTGCCACTCGAACCGCTGGCCGGCACAAGAAGTGGTTCTACCTCCGCAACGACGACGGCCACCACCGCCCGCTTACACCGGGAAGGTGTTCGACTCCGAGCCGCCATCGTGGCGGAAGGAGCTAATCGCCGAGAGGGTGATCCCGAAGAGGGTGTTCTCCGCCCGGCGCTACCGACAAAGCGGGGCTGGACGCCTCGGGGGTGATCGCCGGCTTCCACAAGCGGGCGGTGCTGCCGCCATGCATCGGCGGTACGCGTTATACGACATGCGGCCCGACAACGCCTGGGAAGGTACCCGGATGGCGGCCGAGGACTTGGGCTACGCCGAAGCCCTCGACCAGACGAGGCAGGCGGCGTTGGTGGAAAACACAGAGCTGTTCAAGGTCGCCATGCGGCCGGAGAAAGACTACATCGGTCTGGTAAGGATCATCCTTCCTTTCCGACGCGTGCTTCGTTCCTTTCTTCCTCACAAGCGCTAATCCCCGCCATCGCGCTTGCAGGGCTCTTGAGAAGCTGAGGGCGTCGAAGCCCCCGATCGCCGCGGAGAGGAAGGCCAACCGCGACCACGCGGAGGCGCAGAAGAAGGAGAAGGAGAGCGTCGCGGCGCGAAACGCCCGCAAGCGTAAGGAGAGGGACGACTGCCTCGCCAGCGCGCGGCAGGAGGGTGGAGGGTCTCCCACGGGAGGAGACACCGCGGACACCACCGAAGTTCGACGACGACGACGACGGTGAGGAGGAATGGGACGAAGGACGAAGCTGAGCCGCCGCCGGGGTTGATCCCCGAGGTGACGCCGTGCCCAGCGCGGCAGCAGCTCGTTGACGGCGCCGGCGTCCGAAGGGCCGTTGGGGAGAGGCTCGCCTCCCGTGTCGCCGACTTGGGGGCCGCCACGACGCTTCGGCGCTGACGCCCCCGGAGAGGAGGCGCGACGCCGCTGGGGGAAGGAGATCGCCGAGTCCTCCCCCGCCGAGGCCTCGCCCCCCGCAGCAGCCCGCGGTCGGGCTAGGGAGCGGGTCGGAGGGCCGCAGCTGGACGCCTCGAAGACGGCGGTCATTCGAAGCGCCCGACGCCTCGCCCTCGGGAGGGTCCCGGCCCGGTGCCAAGATTAAAGTGCGCGGGTAAGTGGTGTTCATACCTCGCCATCGGGTTTTGATGTTCGCTCCCTCGCCTCGCTAACCTCACTTCATCCCCATCCACGCCTGAAGCGCCAAAGTCAAGGGCGGGATAAGGCCACTCGGCCTCCTGAAGCAGCCGAAGCTGGGGGTCCGGGAGCGAGCCTCTTTCCGCGACGCGGGGCGGCCGGACCGAGGGGAGGAAGAAGGCCGCCGAGGTGCTACTAACCTGGAGCAGCCCTCGGCGGTGTGGAGGCAAAGGCGGCGCAGCGCTTGCCGGGGGGAGCCGAGGGCGTGACCGTGGGGCGCCTTCGGTCGAAAGGCTGGCCTCAGCTGGCCGGGGCTGCACGGCGGAGGCGCCCGGCGAAGAGGACGACGTAGATCTTGGCCGTGTCGGCCGGGTGGAATCCCTCGGCGCCACCGAGGAGACGGTGGAGGAGCCCGGCGCGGTGGTTGCCATCGCCGATGCGGCCATGGCGAGGCGGAGCGCCTCCGCCTCGCGCCTGTCGTGGCCACCGAGGCGTAAGCCGCCTCGGCCGAGGGAGAAGCCGGGGAGGCGCAGTGACCGAGGCGCCCACCGTGGGTGCCGCGACCTCGGCGGAGAGCAGCCGAGGCGCGTGGGGCCCTCCGAAACCGAGAGCCAGCCGCCCCGGGGGCCTTGGAGAAGCGGGGGGCCTTTGCGCCAGACGACGCCAAGGAGGTGGGGACTGGTGAGCGTGGACGAACTCCGCCGATCGCTACGAGGAGGCCGCCCGGACCATCGTGTCGAGGCCGTGCCGTGAGCTCCCCCGCTCGGGTAAGTGACTGCCCGACCTCATTCCCTTGGGGCCCTTTCCCGATGGCCTGACCGAAAAGAGTGTGTGTGTTGCGGGAGTTGGCGCAGACGCCGAGCGAGAAGTCGGACTTGCTCTGGAAGGCCGGCCGGACTCACGACTAGTATCTCCAAAGCAGAAGGGGCCTGGTCGCCGAGCCGACGACGGCCGTGTCGGGAGAGGGATGCCGAGCTCGAGAAGCTCCATCTTTCGTTTCCGAAAGCGCAGCATCGAGGCCTCGGCAAATAAGGCGGAGGACGCCCCCTCGCTGTGGGGGAGATCGCGGTGCATCACGCCAAAAGCCTTGACCAGCTCCGGTGGAGAAGGAGGCGATGGTCGCCGAGGCCTCGCCCGGCGGACTCCATCAAGTCCCCCGTCCGAGAAGCCGGGAGGCCTCCGAGGCCGAGCACGCCGCCCCGGCCGGGGAGTATTCCAAGCTGAAGGAGGCGGTCATGGGATCACCGAGGCCACGACCGTCCGCGACCAGCCCTACGAGGTAAACGCCGTGGATCATCCTTCGCGCCCGTGTTACCTTGTCCCGGGGCCTAACTCTCGGTCGTTACACCGGGCAGGCGTGGTGACGGAGTTGGAGGAGCACCCTCCGCGCCGCAGCCGCCTACAATTCGGGCGCAGGCGAGCTCGAGACCCGACGCGGGAGGCCACGGCCGCCCGTGCCGCGGTGGAGGCCGAGGACGCCGGGCGGAAGCAGCCCGGTGGCGCGGGCTGGCCATGGTTCCCTAGAAGGGTGGAGGCGCCGCTGCCGGAGGCCCTCCCGGGTTGGCGGACGCACACGCCAGGGCCGACCATGTCCCACTACCGGCTTGACCTCCCTCGGATTGCCGAGGGGCTCGCCGTGGGCCGAGGAGGAGATGGGACATGAAGGCGATGTGCTGGCCCAACTCGCCGAGGAGGCCGAGGTGAGCGGGGCTCGCCAAGGCCGGGCGACCATCTTCACGCCCGGCTGTCGCCTCCACCTCCGGAGGAAGCCGGGCGACGCCGAGGCCGCGGATGTCGGTCGCGGGCCGCGGGGGCCGTGGTACCGCCGCCGTGGCTCCCTGGCCGCAGCCGGCTGGGACACCGGCGCCGGAGGCGCCGAGACCGCGGGAAGCCGCAGCCCAAGACCGTGAGGCCGTGGACGCCGCCGCCCGAGACGCTGGCAGCCGGGACGCCCCCCAGTAGATCCTGCAGGCTGGGCCCAAGTGCCTATGTAAATAGAAACTTGCGTTGGCGTGTGTTTATGAAACACTTTGTGTGAATTGGCCCGTCGAGGCTTTATGCTTAATGGCTTTTTTCGTTGTCTCTAGCATTCTCCTTCCATTTGTATTTGCCACTTAGTCTTGCGAGGATGCTTTGCAGCCGAGGGTCACTCTTTCACCGAAGGTAAGGACTGCATGAGTAGTTGCCACGGCCTCGTTGCCTTTTTGTAATGAGCGACCTCCCCGCGGCACTTGGAGTCATCCTTTGGCTGAGGGCGGCAAGCGGAGGCACCGTAGCGCTCGGGCGTAAGTGGCCTCGCGGCTCGGCCATCCTCAGCCTTGGGATGACCTCGGTCGTGCCTTTTCCTAAGTACGCGAAACCTTCAGGAATGTAGGACTTACGAAAAACGGCCAGGAAAGCGAAAAAAGATTTTCGAGGGGTGCTTTCGGGAGGGGTTCCCCCTTTCTAGCCCCCGAGGGAGGCTTGGTTTTGGGGAGCCAAAACCAAGTCTCACTGAGTCCTACCGAGGACAAAATGTTGCGACTTGGGAAAAACGCCCAAGGATTTAGTTTTTCTTTTGCGAGAGGTACAAAGCGTGTGTACGATGCTTGGAAATTCTAAGGGTAAAAGCGACGTAGCTGTTGGATGTTCCAAGCGCTGTTGAGGACTTTGCCGGCCTCATTGGCGAGCTTGTACGTGCCTGGCTTGAGGACTTCGGCGACGATGAAGGGCCCCTCCCAAGGCGGCGTGAGCTTATGGCGCCCTCTGTTGTCCTGGCGGAGACGGAGAACCAGATCGCCTTTCTTGAGGTCCCGGGTCCGGACCCGTCGGTCGTGGTAGCGTCGGAGGGACTGCTGGTATCTTGCCGAGTGTAAGAGGGCGGCGTCCCTGGCTTCCTCGAGCATGTCCAACGAGTCCTCCCGAGCCGCTTGGTTGCGGGCCTCGTCGTAGGCCTTGAGCCTCGGGGATCCGAACTCCAAGTCGGTAGGCAAAACGGCCTGTTGCCGTATACCAGAAGAAGGGCGTGAACCCCGTAGCCTGGCTCATCGTCGTCCTGAGGCTCCAGAGGACCGAGGGGAGCTCGTCGAGCCATCTTTTGCCGAACTTGTTGAGCTTGTTGAAGATCCGAGGCTTGAGCCCTTG
Source organism: Chrysopogon serrulatus (assembly GCA_015844335.1). Classification (NCBI taxonomy): domain Eukaryota; kingdom Viridiplantae; phylum Streptophyta; class Magnoliopsida; order Poales; family Poaceae; genus Chrysopogon; species Chrysopogon serrulatus. The sequence continues at coordinate 188,457 of JADLZL010004180.1, forward strand.
CAATATCATGCCGTTGGCCCGCTCCACTTGCCCGTTCGCTGAGGGTGCGCCACCGGTGACCGACGATGCGTGACGGTGCTCGCCGCAGGTCTCGGAACTTTGCCCCCGTGAACTAGGTGCCGTGGTCGGTGATGATAGAGTTCGAGGACTCAAGCGGTGGATGATATCGGTGAAGAAGAGCACAGTCTGTGCGGACCGAATGTTGGTGACGGGGCGCGCCTCGATCCACTTGGAGAACTTGTCGATGGCGACAAGCAGATGAGTGAAGCCCCCGGGCGCCTTCTCGAGAGGTCCCACCAGGTCCAAACCCCACACAGCGAAAGGCCATGTGATTGGGATGGTCTGGAGCGCCTGAGCCGACAGATGCGTCTGACGAGCGTAGTACTGGCACCCTTCGCAGGTGCGTACTACCTCGGTGGCGTCAGCGACCGCGGTCGGCCAGTAGAACCCCTATCGGAAAGCGCTGCCGACGAGGGAGCGAGGAGCAGAGTGGTGACCGCACACACCGGCGTGGATTTCGCGGACGAGGGCGAGGCCCTCTTCGACTGTGATGCATCGCTGCAGGACCCCCGAGGGGCTTCGTTTGTAGAGCCCATCCTCGACAACGACGAAGGACTTCGCTCTCCTCGCGATGCGCCTGGCCTGATTAAAGTCCTCGGGGAGGATTCCCTGGACGATCCAGTCGAGGTACGGCTTTCTTCAGTCCGGCTTGGGGTCGGCTTCTAGGTTCTCCCCGTCGATCTCCATGACCTCAGGATTCAACTCCGAGGACGCCCCGGAGACTGAGGGGGCCTCGGCCGCCGAGGGAGCCTTAGCGGTAGATGGAGCCTTGGATGTCACCCTAGCCCCCGAGGGGGGGTCGGGGTGATCCTCCGAGGCTTCCTCCTGTCCGCAGAGAGTGACGGAGGGAGCCGCGAGGTCTTTAGTGAAGATGTCGGGGGGAACCGGGGCTCTTCCGGCTGCGATCTTGGCGAGTTCGTCGGCGGCCTCGTTGTACCTCTGGACGACGTGGTTGAGCTCGAGGCCGTCGAACTTGTCCTCCAGGGCGCGCACCGCCTTGCAGTACACGTCCATCTTGGGGTCGTGGCAGCTCGAGTCCTTCATGACCTAGTCGATGACGAGCTGCGAGTCCCCTCGGACGTCGAGGCGCTTGATGCCGAGCTCGATGGCGACCTTCAGCCCGTTGAGAAGGCCCTCGTACTCTGCCATGTTGTTCGACGCTGGGAAGTGGAGACGGATTACATACCGCATATGCACTCCGAGGGGAGAGACGAAGAGAAGGCCGGCGCCGGCTCCAGTCTTCATCAGGGACCCATCGAAGTACATCGTCCAGCACTCCGCCTGGAGCTGAGGCGGCGGCAGCTGGGTGTCGGTCCATTCCGCGAGGAAGTCCGCCAAGAATTGAGATTTGATGGCTCTCCTCGGCACGTAGGATAGGGTCTCTCCCATGAACTCAACAGACCACTTGGCGACCCGCCCCGAGACTTCCCGGTTCTGGAGGATTTCTCCCAACGGGAAGGAGGAGACCACCGTCACGGGGTGGGCGTCGAAGTAGTGCCGGAGCTTGCGCCGAGTCAGGACCACCGCGTAGAGCAGCTTCTGGATCTGCGGGTAGCGGATCTTGGTCTCGGACAACACCTCGCTGATGAAGTAGACCGGCCTCTGGATCGGCAGAGTGTGGCCCTTCTCTCTCTCTCGACGGCGATGGCCGCGCCGACCACCTGTGTTGTTGCGGCAACGCATACAAGAGGAGGGGCTCACCTTCGGCCCGGTGGGGACGAGGATCGGGCGCTGGTGAGGGCAGCCTTGAGCTTGTCGAGGGCCTCCTGGGCCTCGGAGGTCCAGGAGAAGCGCTCGGATTTTCTCAGGAGGCGGTATAGGGGCAAGCCCTTCTCGCCAAGCCGTGAGATGAAGCGGCTGAGGGCCGTGAGGCAGCTCATGATTATTTGACGCCCCTTCGGATCCTTGATCGCCCCCATGCTCGTCACCCAGATCACCTTTCCGGGTTGGGCTCGATGCCACGTTTGGAGACGATGAACCCCAAGAGCATGCCTCGGAGGACCCCGAAGACACACTTCTCGGGGTTGAGCTTGACGCTCTTGGCATTGAGGCACTGGAAAGCGATCTTAAGGTCGGAGATAAGGTCGTCAGCCCTCTTGGTCTTGACTACGATGTCGTCGATGTAGGCCTCTACCGTTTCACCGATATGGTCACCGAAAACGCCCTGCATGCACCGCTGGTACGTGGCCCCTGCGTTCCTGAGCCCGAAGGGCATTGTCACGTAGCAGTACATGCCGAACAGGGTGATGAAAGACGTTGCGAGCTGGTCGGACTCTTTCATCTTTATTTGGTGGTAGCCGGAGTAAGCATCGAGGAAGGATAAGAGCTCACACCCCGAGGTGGAGTCGACTATCTGATCAATACGTGGTAAGGGAAAAGGGACTTTCGGACATGCTTTATTTAAACTAGTATAGTCTACACACATCCTCCATTTCCCACTCTTCTTCCTAACCAAGATGAGGATTAGATAACCACTCAGGGTGGAACACCTCCTTGATGAACCCGGCCGCCAAAAGCTTGTTCACCTCTTCACCGATGGCCCTGCGCTTCTCCTCGTCGAATCGGCGCAGTAGCTGCTTCACCGGTCTGGATCCGGCCCGGATATCAAGGGAGTGCTCGGCGACATCCCTCGGAATGCCTGGCATGTCCGAGGGACTCCACGCGAAGATGTCGATGTTCGCGCGGAGAAAGTCGACGAGCACTGCTTCCTATTTAGGGTCGAGGGAGTCACAGATCTTCACCGTCTTGCCGGACGAGGTGGAGGGGTCGAGCGGGACCTCCCTCACCCCATCGGACGGCTCGAAGGTGCCGGTGTGGCGCTTGGAGTCGAGGGCCTCGGAGACGGCCATGGCCTCGGCGTGCTCGATGGCCTCCACGTCGCAGTTGAATGCGTGCTCGTAGGAGGAGCCAACGGTGATGACGCCGTTGAGGCCCGGCATCTTAAGGAGGAGGTACGTGTAGTTCGGGACCGCCATGAACTTCGCGTACGCAGGACGTCCGAGGATGCCATGATAGGTTCCCCGAAAGTCAACCACGTCGAAGGTGATGACCTCCTTGCGGTAGTTCAATGGCATTCTGAAGGCGACGGGGAGATCGATCTGCCCGAGGGGCCAAGCACGCTTGCCTGGCACGATGCCCTGGAAGGGGGAGTTGGAGGGTCGGAGGTGCGGGCGCTCCATCCTCAACAGGCTGAGGGTCTCGGAGTAGAGGATGTTGAGGGCGCTGCCGCCATCCATCAGCACCTTGGTGAGCCGAACGTTGCCGACGACGGGATCCACCACGAGCGGGTACCTCCCAGGGTTTGGCACGTAGAGCGGGTGGTCGTCGAGGTCATAAGTGATGGCCTCGGCCGACCACGGTAGGTACTGCAGCGTGGCAGGGCGCACCGAGAACACCTCTCGGCGCTCGCGCTTGATCTGACGCGGGGAAAGGTTCGTCGGGAGGCCTCCGATGATCATGAAGACATCGTGGACCTTCGGGAACCCGTCATCTTTGTCTTCATCCTCCTTCTCCTCCTTCTTCTTGTCCTCGGGCGGGGGCAGCTTTTGGTAGAACTGGCAGGCCAAGTCACACTCCCCCATGGTGTGCTTGACAGGGAACTTGTGGAAGGGGCACGGCTTCTTGAGCATGTCGTCGAACGCCCCGGGTCCCAGGGGGCCTCGGGGTGCCTTGCGGTCGGCGGCAGCGATGAGATCATCCTCGGAGTCTTCCTCCTTCTTGTCTTGCTTCCCCCTCCGTTTGCCCCTCTTGTTCTTCTTCTGGTTGCGGGTCGCCGCCCCGCTGGCTCCTTCACCCTTCCGCTTATCCTTATCGTTGGCGCCGCGGAAGATGGCCCCCACTGCTTCCTCGCTGGAGGCGAAGTTCGTGGCCACCTCAAACAGCTCGTTGGCGGTGGAGGGCATCTTTCGGCCCAGCTCGTGGACCAGCTCTTTGCAAGTTGTCCCGTCGAGAAACGCGCTGATGATGGTGGTGCCGGCCACGTTGGGCAGCTCGGTGCACTTCTTGGAGAAGCGGTGGATGAAGTTGCGGAGCGACTCGTTGGGCTTCCGGCGGCAACAAGGAGATCAGAGTTCCCTGTGGCGCACGTATGTGCCCCGGAAGTTCCCACGAAGACCTTGACCAGGTCGGCCCGGCCAAAGATCGTCGGCGGGCGGGAAGGTGCTCCAGCCCAGGCCCGAGCGGCATCGCCTAGATGAAGAGGAAGGTTGCGGATGATGAGCCTGTCGTCGTTCACCCCGCCCATTTGGCAAAGCCAGCGGTAGTTGTTGAGCCAAACTCCGGGGGTTCGTTTCTCCCGAGTATTTGGTGAGGTTGGCGTGCCGGGCGGAACCGGAAAGGGAACCGAGCACCGCGGATCTCCCGGCCGAAGGCGCGAGGCCCGGGGGGCCAGCGTCGCCGCGGTCCTCATCGGCCACGCCGCCGCCCGCGCTGGGGCCGGGCGGCGTCGCCCAGCGCCCTTGCCTCCCTCACGATGTTGCGCGGCCGCCATCGTTGAGAGCCGCCGCGTTGTCTCGATGCACTCGCGAGCCGGCCTTCGCGAGGGATCTTGGTGGACTGGAGGCCTCGCGCTTCCCGGGGCGCCCCTCGGGGTCCTCGCCCTTCGAGCGTGAAGGCGTGAGGCCGGAGCTCTCGGCTCGCCTGACCTTGGGCGGTCTGATGTAGCCTCGCATCTTGTCGCGGATGCGGCGCCCCTCCGGGGGGAGGGTTCCAAAGACGCCGGAGGAGTAGGGCCGCTGGGCGCGACGCCTGCTCGCACGCGGGAAGACGGGGAGGCCGCTCGCCCCCTTCATTCGTTGATGATCCTCTCGCGGACGCCGCTGGCGTGTCTTTGCCGTACCCGGGCTCGGGTTGAGCGCCGGGCGCGGTTGTCTTGCTCGAAGCGTCTATCTTCTCGGGCCGAAGCCGAAGACGGTCGCGGGTCGAGCTTGGCCCCGGAGGTCACGCGGACTGCCTCGACGGTGTGTCGACGTGGCTCGCGAGGCGTGGCCGCCTGGGTCCTCCGCCTCGGAGTGGCCTGCGAGCGGCGGGTCCGCCGCTTCCCGGCCCGGTGGACGGAAGCACCCGGATCCACGGAGATACAACCATCGGGGCGGGCTCGGGCGGTGTGCCTAGATCATCCCGTTGCCACCGCCGCTGCCGTCATGTCGCCGGTGCCGAGGTCTTCAACCTCCACGTGGAAGCACTCGCGAGTCGGGTCGCATATGTCGTCCCGGAGTCGGAGTCGGGTAGCCGAAGGCGGCGGCGTGCTCCGGGATGAACCCCCGAGCCTCCGATCCTCGAGGTAGCGCCGGATCGGGTGGACGAAGGGTGCTGGGCCGCTCCACTCCGCCTGCTGATCAGGTACTCCTCGTAGGCGTGGATGGATCCGTCGGGGATGTCCGCGTCGGGGTGCTCCGTGGAGCGCCGGGCGGCGGCGTGGACGCCTCCTCAGGGCTCCCATGGTGGTGGAGACCAACGCCGCCAGAAGCAGCGGTATTGGCCATGCCAAATGGGGGCGTGGTGGCTACGGGTGAGCGGCCCCCACGGGCGGTGTCGCCCGGCCCCAGGCCCGCGAGGTCCTCCTCCCACCGGCCGGGCGTCGTGGCGTGTCCGCCACGCGGGCGGCAGCGAGTGCCACGGGGCGCCTCCCCGCGCCGGGCCGGTGATGGGTCCACCGGGGGCCTCGTCGGGAGGTCCCCGAACCTCGACCGGGAGGAGCTCCATATCGTACTGGACACCAGTCGATACGAACTCAAGCTCACCGAACCGAATCAGGGTCCCCGGCTCCAGCGGCTGGGGTGGAGAAGAGTTGGGACCGGAACGTCCCCACGTGGTATCGTCGCGCCTGCTGGCCATCCGAAGGTTTTGGCGGGAAGAGAGGCAAAACACGCACAGAGCCCCTACCTGGCGCGCCAACTGTCGGTGCTAGAACTGGTAGTCCTAGCACCAACGAGTGAATTTATGGTGCGTGTTCCCAACTCCAGATGGTGTGCAAGATGAACACAAGGATTTATACTGGTTCGGGCAAGAGAATGCCCTACGTCCAGTGGGGGAGGGGAGTTCTTGTATTATCCTGCACCGAAGTGCTCGTAGGTAGGGTGTACAAGCAGTGAGAGAGGGACAAGGTCCCAAGTCTCGTGGTTGATTGAGGGAAGTGCCAATATCGGGCTCGTGTGTGTCTATCTCCTACGGACCCCTGCCTCCCCCTTTTATAGCCGTAAGGGGAGGGTAGGGGCTTACAAGAGGTGGACGTGCTCGCGGCTGGGTCATGGGCTTCTGTCCTCCCACGTCCGAGGCTCCGGAGTGGGCAGGTTGTCCTGGATCGTGGCGAGGCAAAGGCGGGCGCCGCCTCCCGGTCCCGTTGACCGTAATGACCGGACGTCCCCTGTTGGAGTTGGTGGAGCGTGACGGAGGGGATGGCGGAGCCACAGCCCTCTTTGTAGCTTTGACCCGCCTAGAGTCCAAGGCTCGGGGGGCCTCGGAGCTTGTCGCCGTACGGGGAGTGGGTGGAAGAGCTGCGGACGGTCGTTTGTGCGGCTTGGTCGCCCATCCTGGGCTCAGAGAGCACGGGGTGGACTGTTGATTGGCTGGAATGGGCGTCCAGTCCACTCCCGCACGGGGGGTGACGTCGGCTGTCGTAGCCTTGGCGTGGTGGATGGCGCCCCGGGGTTCCGGCGATGGGACCTGTCAGAGAAGTTAGGCAGCACAATGCCTCACAGTGGCGGGCGTGGCCTCCACTGTGGAGGTTTCGTAAGCATGATCACCGGGCGTGGGCGCGACGGGGACGCCCATCCCTTGTCGAGGCGTGGGGACGCCCTCGACACGGGATGAGGACGGGCGGTGGTGGATATGCGTCAAATCGGTGGTACGGTCTTTGACCCTGGGCGGCGCGTCCCGTCCGAGGCCTGGTCGCCAGGGGCTCGGGCGGGACGGAAGTTGGAGACTCGTCCAAAGCCCCCGACGCCGAGGGCTCGGGCGAGGCGGAGAATGAAGGTTCATCCGAGGCCCTAGCTGGGGGGCTCGGGCGAGGCGGAGAATTGGCGCTCGTCTGAGCCCTTGGCGGGGTAGGCTCGGATGGACTGTGGGCCATGCACTCGCTCCAGTGCTCTGGAGTCGTGGCTCAGATAGAGTAGCGGGAGGCCTGTTGGGCCAAGGTTTGCGTTTGTTGGGCTTTCCTTAAGGGGCCCTTATTTTGGTCCCCGACAGTTGCCTTAGCTTGGTGCATGCTAGACTAAGTCTTCCGTTATTTTTGTCTCATGGCTTTCCACTGATCGTGTTGATAGCCATGATGGCCCTAAGTTCCTGTCAAGATTCAGAAACTTCAGATATGGATACTGACTATTAGAGTACAGTGCTCTCTATTTCTGAAGAATCTCATTTGTTATATGTCTTGCTTGTTACCACTGTGATGCTTTGTGCTGCACTTATGAATATGATTACCACTAGGGTGTTTTAAACAACAATTTCAATATATATCGCCCACTTGCACTTCAACATTCATGAAATAGCTTTTGATGAAAGGAACTTCACACAAATGTAGTGGCAGTAGACATTTCTGAGAAATGCAATGCTTCCATCAGGGTTTCTAAACAGAAGTATGCGCACATTGTTCGTTGATGAAACAGACAATGTTTTGGTGCATGACTTTGTATCCATAATGTTACTTTGTGTTGTTTTGAACTTCGAAGTGATAATAGTTCTACTTGGGTATCCATAATGTTACTCCGTTGTCCTCTTAACTTCTGAAAGTTACTTTGTGTCCTCTCGAAACCGACTTGCGTTCGGGGAACACACATTTCGCATAACCGAGCAAAACAACGTTTCAAGAGAGAAGCGAGCCACAAAAACAGAGAATACATGATGAAGGAAATGGTTGACGGATCAACAAAATCTAGACACATGTACCTCCATCCGGCGTACACAACTACGCCGCCAATTTGTTGTCTCTTTCTCGCTTATTTCATCTACTCGACAATCACGAGCTCCATTAGCACATTCTGAAGGCGCTAAGTTTCAGAAGAAGCGGAGAGCAAGAGATCATTATGTTTTTTTCCCCGACGAACCGAGATCATTTAGCATGATTACGATACATTGTACATGCGATCGATCGGTTATTTTTTTTGAACGTAATGGCGGGGAGCTGTCTTTCAATTAAGAAGAATAGAGTTGGCCTAGTTTATAAGGGGAACCAGGCCTAAAAAACTTACAAAGTCACAAATTAAAACATAGAGAAAAACCAACACTAGAACATCACAGCCCTAACGACTAACATACAAAGGTAACACAAAAACTGACAGCGCCCACCGCGCACCCTCAATACCAAGCTGAACACAAGCATCAAAAAGCAGCTACGATTTCGCATGGTGAACAACAACCAAACGCCCTGACATCCTCCCATCATCTGGTCTCTATAACAGCTCGGTCTACCATGGCATGAATGAGTCCTCAACACATACGGTGCAAGGAGGCACTAAGTGATGATTTGCTCCAACATGGCTGGTTCGTTGAGGCCGCCAAGTGCCACTAGTGCCTTTATGACAAGGTCGGACATCGGGCCTTTGAAGAGGTTGACATAGCGCTGCAAGGTCGTCTCCACAGTTTCACCTTCTTCCTGTGTGACGCCCAACCGCTTCATGAGCACTTGCCTAGCTTTGCTTTGCACGTCACCGCGCGGCCAAGCAATGGCTGCGAGACGCGCACTGCTTGCTCGGCCTCTTTTTTTCCTTAACTCACCTATTCACTGTTCATAACAACCAACCATCTCACGTCTTATTTACATACAGAACATAAACTCTGATGGCAAACGAGGTAATAACATTCAGTCGTAAAGGCTATAGGTTTGGACCATCAGACTTAGGCAACCATGGTGAAAACTCAAACAGAGGAATCATAGAAACAATCAGATGATCACAAAATATTTAAAAACACATTCACACATTAAGCTAGCATAGCAGTGGATTTTATCTAAGGATGATTCAATGAGGATGAACAGCAGAACAAGCCGAAACACATATAACTGGTAATATAATTATATACTAATAATAAGTAAGTTCCCTCTCGATCGCATCGCATTGATCTAATCCTCATCCTCAATGAGTTTGAGGTACTCCTCAATTTTGGGGGCGAAGTCGTCCGGTGGCGGATGCTTCTTGGCGATTCTGGCATATCGTTTATTGAGCTCCATCTCTGGATCATACTTGTCAATCTTCCCTGCCTGGCGATACTCCTCCTCCACTTCCTTTTCGGTCATGGCAGCATATTCGTTTAAGTCGTCGATCACTGCCGAAATAAACACCACGGCAGCCCTCTGCTCCGCCGGTGACAAATCCTTCATCTTCCTTCGCCGCCGCCACCGCTGGGGATGAGCTGGGCTAACATTTGGCGTAATCTTCTCACCGACGTCCTCCATGAGCGAGATAGATCTGGATTTGTTTTCGTCGGGGATTATTTGTGCCGCCAGTCTATTGATGTATAATAACAACCTGGTGGAGAACGCAGCTATATTGATTTATCTATTTATTTATTTATATACAATCCGGACCTGGAGGAGAAAGGGCCAACAGGACGACTCCGACTCGATCGTCCTAGTAGACTCAGTAAATTGTAAACGGAGTACAGTACACCGTGTGCCTCTCACACGTTTAGCCCAAACGAACGGCCCACGAAAGAAATCAGTACTAGCAGCCCACGTCGCAGAGGCGGATTCCACGACGGTCCGCCGGCACTCCTCGGTGCCCAGCGTCGCAGAGCCCGGCTCGGGGAGTCGGGGACGATTCTGCTCGAGCTCGACGCCGTTCAAGGGGCTCAGGTGCGGCGCGCGCCGGAACTTCAGCGAGGGATTGTCCTGCAGCAGAAGAATACGCAGATGAGCAGTGGGGTGCGTGCGTCCCTTCGGCCTCTCCACGCGCATCGTCGCCGTCTACACCAAGAAGGGCACGGTGTAGCAGAGCACACCGAAACCCTCGGGGAGCTTCTCCGCCTGGAAGTCCAAAGCAATGCCACCGACCACCGGCCCCAGGCCAACTTGAACTCTATGCGCGAGTTCCTCGAGAAAAACTACAGGGAGACGTCCAGAGAGGGTCATCTCACCATCAGAACACTCCTTGAGGTATATACTCAACAGCACTTGATTATCCAACGGATATACCAGTAGAATATTGCAATCTAAACCAGATTCACATATATTAGATCTGCATGATCTGTGTGCCTTGTAAGTTCAAGTTCAGGAATTTCTTCACATGGGCAAATGCTCTCGCTAGGATCAGATAAATGGCGAAGTTTTGCTTGAAACTTAGGGGATTGCAGCAGTAGATTATGATTGTAAGTTTCCGTGTCCAGGTGCATGGTATAAATCGCAATGATAAAAAAAGGAATTTTCCAGAAATTTGCTTCATTTAAGTGCCATACATTCTCCACACATGGCTTTTAGACGATATGTACGTTTTCTTCCTTGACAGACCAAACAATATTTTTTGTGCAGGGAAACAGGATGCTTGTCATATAGGCAGCACATGTATTGTTGTTTACATTGTTTCTATTACCATTCTGAGTTGTCTATCTCCATTCTTGAGCAAACACTTTTTGTGTAGGTTTCATTAGTATAGTGAAGTTGTGCTGAGCAGCCATTTGTACATGCTCCAGTATACGTCCTTGATTTTTCAGTAAACAGGTTATGTTGTTCTCATGATACCCAGCACCAAAATTTAGTTGCACATTTATTGAAGCAGCGAAATGTCTAATTCTGGAAGTGCTGCTTTAAACTGACAATATGCAACTCTTGAAATTGTTTCTGTGAAGAAAATGGGAAATGGATAAGTTAACTTGTTAAGGTGGTCTGTTTTCACCCTGCAAGAATAGTCAGTATTTATGACTTTCCTGGCTAAGCTTATGCGTTTCTTTCAAGCCATTTGTTTCTTCCTTATCTATATGTTTCTCTTCATGAAAATCTTATCTATATGTTTCTCTTCAGGAAAATGTGATCAGTTAAAAGTCTTGCAACAGCTGGTGGGAACTTTATCATGATTCTCCAGTTCCTTTGCCACCTTATTGATTCAATTCAATGTCATCTGCAGGTTCACTTCTTTTCCATGTTCAGTTGCCACATGGCTCTATAGTTTATGAAATCGTGTCGTTTACTATTGTTTGTGTACTATCAAATTTGACACTTCACAGATAGCAAGGTTCATACTGGGAAACTTCCATTTCTACCCTTTTTTTTACAATTTAATGTTTAGTGTCCTACTGAACCTAAAAATGGGCAATATATAGCAGTATATATAAAAATTTCATTGGAACCGAATCAGAATTTACTGCAGCAGTTTTACATTTTCCATCTTACATAGGCATAGGTAACTATCATGCCACAATATCATGTTTTCAAAGAGCAAGAACTTATAGTTCCTGTTCAGAGTCAAATTCCTCCTTTTAGCTTCTTATCATCTATTTATTTGCCCCTTCACTTTTGGACAAAGGCCGAGGAAGGTCCAAATAGGGGAAAATAATAAGTCCTTTGAAATTTAAATACCTTGGTATGCCAATTTTATTGTTACAATACCCAAGTCGTGCTTGTTGGTTAAGACTATCCTTGTAATTCGTTCTTGGTGGTGCTGCTGGGACTAAACAGTACCCCCTCCCCCTAACAAAGAAGCATGCCAATCCTATAGTGCTATATTGTCATTGCATGCCAGTTATTTATATGAGTGTTCTTGTAATTCAATCTTGGTGGTGCTGCTGGGACTAAACTGTACCCCCTCCCCCTAACAAAGAAGCGTGCCAAGCCTATAGTGCCGTACTGCCATTGCATGCCAGTTATATGTTAATTGATATCCCTACCAACAATTGCCTCCACAACGACTTATCCAAGATCTATTCACTGAAGCAATTCAACTCTGCTTTTCTGAACCTTCACCTTTCTAGTGCAAGCAATTCAACTCTGCTTTTCTGAACCTTCACCTTTCTAGTGCCTATGGACTATAGGAGCATCATTTCAGGTTACAAGAATGTACAATTTGTTGAAGTCTTAGCTGCGCATCAGATATTTTTAATACTATAATAGATGTTCTACTTTAAGGGCATGTTTGGTAGAGCTTCGCAACCCACAAAGTTTTAGGCTCTTAGCTGCACATCAGGATAACTATAATAATGTTCTGCTACAATCAAGTTTGGGGTCAGAAATTTCGGTCGTCCATGGAAGGTAATGCTTGCGTGTTCATGGTCCACAAGGAATTAAAATTAATTAGATTATTTAGCAACTTTTGCAATTTGCTGGGAATCTTGAAATAGGTGGGCAAGTTATTTTGCTTGAATTACTGATGGTTCTACCTAGTTATGTTAATACCTAACAGTAGTGATATATGGGTTAAATTCTTAATTACAATTTATCTCTACTCCATGTTCAGTTGCCAGTTTGCCACATGGTTCTACCTGGTTATGTACAAGATGGGGAACAGATAGAAGGGTGCCATCAGACTGACGAAGAGGAGCGGAGGGAGCACCAGACCCAGTACGTCCTCCCTCCTGGCCAACCCCGACTTCTGACCCAGCTGGCTGGGAGGCGTGCCATGTGGCTGTGCATCACGTGTGGCCCGCTGGCCGTCTCTCCAGTTTGCTAGTGCGGCTTCAAGAGCAAACGATAGACATGACAACTTGCTAGAGATCATCATTGATTCATCCATGGAAGGTAATGCTTGTGTGTTCATGATCCACAAGGAATTTAAATTAATTAGACAATGTAGCGACTTTTGCAATTCGCTGAAATCAATTTATTTGCTTGAATTACTGATGGCTCTACAGTAGTTATATATGGGTTAAATCTTTAATTACAATTTATTTTCGAAAAGAGGGTCTAGAGTTAGAGTAGTTTTCAAAATTACTGATGATAAAGGCTTGAACCTGAGTTGACTCATATTCTAAGATTCATGAAACAGAACAGAACATAGCTCGGGTCAATAAAATAATAAGTGCCGCATGCTCTTTATGCCAGACCACCCTCTGGAGCAGACTGCATTTTGGTCTGATTGCACAATCAAGTATGACAGATATCACGAGTTCAAGTTCATGCAATGTGCATGAATCCTGCAATTATTTAGAAATTTCTTTCTTTCATATCAACATGTTGAGATTGATTAATGGGTGATTTAGTTAGAGTAGTGGATCACCATCCTTGTAGTTTAATTCAACATGCGAAGATTACAGGATTCTAGCCTTTGAGTCTGGAGTACAACAACAACAACAACAACAGAGCCTTTTATCCCAAGCAAGTTGGGGTAGGCTAGAGATGAAACCCAAGAGAGGCGGAAAGCTGGAAGACACAAAAGGGCACACGACAGAAAGAGGTCACGGTTCAGGCACGTTGATTGCCGGTCTCCAAGCGCTCTGTCCAAAACTAAATCCTTGGAGATATTCCACTCCTTAAGGTCTTTCTTAAGCGCCTCGTCCCAAGTCGGTTTAGGTCGACCTCTACCGCTCTTTACGTTATCGGCCCGCCAGAACCCCACTACGCGCTTTGGCGCCTCGGGAGGCCTCCATTTGGACATGTCCAAACCACCTCAATCGGTGTTGAATCAATTTCTCCTCCATTGGTGCCACCCCAACCCTATCCCGAATATCGTCGTTCGAATTCTATCCCTCCCTGGTGTGCCCGCAAAACCAACGCAACATACGCATCTACGCCACACTCAATTCTTTGGACATGTCGCCTTTTTGTGGGCCAACACTCAAGACCGTATAACATCGCCGGGCGAATCGCCGGCCCTATAGAATTTACCCTTCAGCTTCCGAGGCACCCTTTTTATCACAAAGGACGCGAGAAGCTTGGCGCCATTTCAACCAACCCGCTGCAATTCGTGCCTCGACGTCTTCATCTATGTCACCATCCTTTTTGTAGCATCGATCCTAAATACCGAAAAAGTATCCTTCTTGGCCACCACTTGCCCATCTAGGCTAACGTCTCCCTCCTCGTGCCTAGTCGCGCTGAAATCGCACCTCATATACTCGGTCTTGGTCCTACTAAGTCTGAACCCCTTCGACCGTAACGTGTGTCTCCATAGTTCTAACTTCCTATTAACCCCTGCCCTACTTGTCATCCACTAGCACCACATCGTCGCAAAAGAGCATACACCAAGGGATATCACCTTGTATGTCCCTTGTGACCTCATCTAACACCAAGGCAAATAAATAAGGGCTCAATGCTGACCCCTGATGTAGTCCTATCTTAATTGGAAAGTCACCGGTGTCGCCATCGTAAGTTCGGACAAACGTCACCGCATCCCCTCGTACATATCCCTAATGAGGGAATGTACTTAGTTGGTACTTTGTGCTTTTCCAAAGCCCACCACATGACATTCCTCGGTACTTTGTCATATGCCTTTTCGAGGTCAATGAAGACCATGTGCAAGTCCTTCTTCTGTTCCCTATATCTCTCCATCAACTGTCGTAAAAGGAAAATCGCCTCCATGGTCGACCTACCAGGCATGAACCCAAACTGATTTTGGGTCACACTTGTCACTCTTCTCAGGCGATGCTCGATGACCCTCTCCCGAGCTTCATTGTATGACTCATCAACTTAATCCCGCGGTAGTTCGTACAACTTTGAACATCACCCTTGTTCTTGAAGATAGGTACTAATATACTTCTCCTCCATTCTTGGGCATCTTGTTAGATCGAAAAATGAGGTTAAAAAGCTTAGTTAACCACACTATCGCTCTAGTGCCTAAGCATCTCCACACCTCAATGGGGATACCATCGGGGCCCATTGCTTTGCCTCCCTTCATCCTCTTCAAAGCTTCCCCGATCTACGCCTCCCTGGATTCTCCTCACAAAGCGTCGTTGGTATCGTCAAATGAGCACGTTTGGGGTGCCTTGGTGTCTTAGCATAGCAGGTCCCAAGCCCTGGTAAAGGAGGAGGGTTGTGTATTGGTGTGGCGAGCCGGACGTAAAAACCAGCCACTCTTATGGAGATGAGACCTTTGAGTCTGGAGTAATATAAGAATATAATGGTATGAACTACAGTAATGTCCAGCTATAATTACACGAGCTCTCTATTAAGTGTTTTGCAGTTTTAGCATCGCATTTGAGAATTGAAGCATATTCGCCAGTTTATTCACATAGTTATTACCTTCATGATTTGCAGGTGAGAAACAGAGTACTAGAAGAAGCCTTCTACTATCTACGTGGACGTGAGGTACAAGAAATCAAGAATCTTGTTCTAAACCAAGGAAATTATGTAGAGCCGCTTCAAATTATGAATATAATTTAACATATACACTTCCTGTACAGTTTTGAACAATTAACCTCAAAATCAAAGACTATCTTTTCTGGCGCCTTTAAATGTTATAATAAATTGCCTGTTGCGGTGTTGCCTATGGTCTCAACCAAAACTCAGGTTTCTGTTGGCCGATATATTATAACAATAAGTGGTAGATTAACATGATATGCATCATTTTAAATGTGTATGTCCCTTTTGTTCAAAAAGCATTGCTGTAGAGAGTGCAGATGGGTGAATTAGCAAGTAGTCCTATGACCTGACGTCTATTCTGACCCTCCACTGCATAAATATCAATCCAGCATCAAAATAACACTGTTTTCTGCAGTGAATTGTTTTCAAATTGTTCTTTAGCTACATTAATTAATTGTTCTTAGCTCTATGAATTAAAGGATTTTTTTTAGTGCACCTGTGGGATGCCGGCACACAGCCACAACACCTTGCAACATGAGCCCTGCTATTGCCTGATCAAGCATGCTTCCTTCTTCTCAGTCCTCTCCATCTTTACAAATACTGATATGTTCCCTTTGCCCTGTTGAGTTTCCCGTCTCTTCTAGATCGTATATCTTCAATGTCAATGCCGGTATGGCACTGTCTACAAGAGCCAGGTTGAGTGGAGCAACACTGGCTGCTGACCAAGCAAGGCCATAGGTTTCACTGACCCAATGCCAGTATGGCAATGTCTACAAGAGCCAGCTGCAGGAGACTAGCACCACCTTCAATTTTACAGTACTTGAAGATAATGAGATCTCTCCACTAGGCTAGATCAAATGGTTAAAATTAGAGGAAAAACCAATTTAGGAGAACCTAAGTGGTGAGCCAGAACTAAAAATTAGTGGACCAGGAACCAGTTCCAAATTAAATCCAAAGGTAATGGTACTTTCACAGGTAAGGATTTTTCTTCCCCTGGGCTGACCCAAGCATGTCTTTATTATTCACATGGGAGCAATTTCTTTATTCTATGGATGATGGGAAAAATATTTAGTAAAAATTGACCGTTTTACTAGGAAATTGAAACAAAAAAGAAGATACTATCAGGTTAGCTTTGAAACACTCGTGATGTATTTTGCTTGGGAAATAATTTTATCCAAAGGATGTAGGTTATTCTTGTCTTTAATATCAGATGAGGAGGGTGAAACCCGAAGGCACATCGTGAGAGAAAATGGTGCCAACCTATATCCATATCTGCTCCCTCCAAATGCGGCAGTGCAAGAACTGCAGGCCTCGTCCTCGAGCCCTCAGGAACCAAAGCCTGCAGATATTGCCAGAAGATATATCCAGTTAAAGCTTCTTCATGAACCACACCCTAACACCATTGCCAAGTTGGCCCAAGAGGAGTGCTTCATCAACAAATTCGATGATGAGTAGAATTGGCTCGAGAGGAGTGCTTCATCAACAAATTTGATGATCAGTAGAATTGGCTCAAGAGGAGTGCTTTGTCAACAAATTCAATGATGAGTAGAATTAGCTTTGTAGTGAACAAATTGGCTAAAGAGATTTGTTCCCCTTGTATTGTTGCTTGCCCATGTGATATTTTAACTGTCTGTTCAGATCCAAGATATTGAAACATCAATCATTGTCTCATTTTTTTTGTCCTCTCGGTTTGCAGTTCTTTTTTTTTTTAATAACAATGCTGGTTGCCTTTGAACCGTAATAATGCCATCATGTTTATACAACAATGCCAGAATTTCTGAAATATGAACCAGCAATTTCCACCAGGCTTATAGTACCCCATGTCTTGCTGCATATTTGTAGGTTGCCATAGCTTGGTTAATGCTAGACTAAGTCTTCCGTTATTTTTTGTCTCATGGCTTTCCACTGGTTGTGTTGATAGCCATGATGGCCCTAAGTTCCTGTCAGGATTCAGAAACTTCTGATATGGATACCTAAAGTACAGTGCTCTCTATTTCTGAAGAATCTCATTTGGCATATGTCTTGCTTGTTACCACCTGTGATGCTTTGTGCTGCAGTTATGAATATGATTACCACCAGGGTGTTTTAAACAACAAACTTCAATATATATCGCCCACTTACACTTCAACATTCACGGCTTTCCATGAAAGGAACTTCACACAAATGTAGTGGCAGTAGACATTTCTGAGAAATGTAATACTTCCATCAGGGTTTCTAAACAGCAGTATGCGCACACTGTCCTTGATGAAACAGACGATGTCTTGGTGCATAACTTTGTATCCATAATGTTACTTTGTGTTGTTCTGAACTTCTGAAGTGATAATAGTTCTATTTGCTGCATAACTTTGTATCCATAATGTTACTCTGCTGTCTTCTGAACTTCTGAAGTTACTTTGTGTCATCTGAAGTGCGTTCAGGAACACACATTTCAGACAACTGAACAACAACGTTTGTGTAGAGAAGCAAGCCAGAAAAGCAGAGAATACATGAAGGAAATGGTTGACGGATCAGCAAAATCTAGACATATATACCCCTCCTTGCTTGATCCAGCGTGCACAACTACGTCGCCAATATCGTTCTCTCTCACGCCTGTTTCATCTACTCTGACAATCACAAGCTGCATTGGCACATTCTGAAGCCGCTAAGTTTCAGAAGAAGCGGAGAGCAAGAGATCATTATGTTTTTCCCCAACTAACCGAGATCATTTAGTATGATTATGATACACTGTATATGTGACCAATCGGTTATGAACTCACCTATTCACTGTTCATAACAACCAACCATCTCACAAGTCTTATTGACAAAACATAAACTCTGATGGCAAACGAGGTAACATTCAGTCTTAAAGGCTACAGGTTCAGTCATTCAGACTTAGGCAACCACAGTGAAAACACAAAGAGAGGAAACATGGAAACAATCAGACGATCACAAAAATTAAAACACACACACATTAAGCTGGCAAAGCAGTGGATCCTATCCAAGGATGATTCAACGAGGATGAACAGCAGAACAAGCCGAAACACAACTATAGTAATATAATTAATAATTAATACTAAATAATAGGTAAGTTCTCTCTCGATCGCATCGCATTGATCTAGCCCTCGTCATCAATAAGTTTGAGGTACTCCTCCATCTTGGGGACGAAGCCGTCCGGCGGCGGATGCTTCTTGGCGACTCGGGCATACGTTTGTTCACCTCTATCTCGGGATCATACTTGTCAATCTTCCCCGTACGGCGATACTCCTCCTCAACCTCCTCTTCGGTCATGGCTGCGTATTCATTTATGTCGTCGATCGCCGCCGAAATAAACACCATGGCAGCCCTCTGCTCCGCCGGTGACAAGTCCTTCATCTTCCTTCGCCGCCGCTGCTGTGGATGAGCTGAGCTAATATTTGGTGTAATCTTCTTCTCACCGACGTCCTCCATGAGCGAGATCTAGATTTGTTTTTGTCGGAGATAATTTGTGCCGCTGGTCTATTATTGATGTATAATAACAAACTGGTGCAGACGCAGAGATTTATATGACGATAATACCCTGGACCTGGAGGAGAAGGGCCAGGGACGCAACAAGAAGAAGACTCCGACTCGCTCGGCCTAACCGGAGTACAGACTCATCTACAGTTTGGATCCAGAGTTCGGAATTTCTGCCCGGACGACTCCGACTCGATCGGCCTAACCGGAGTACAGACTCATGAATTTGGGTCCAGAGTTCAGAATTTCTGCCCGGTAGCATGTCCATCTCAGATTTTTTTTTAATTTCCTTTTTGTTTGAAAAGAGGTAAATCTCTGCCTTTGAAAACATCTGATACAGACTGGGGATACCAGTTTTAGCCAACACAAACACAGACTATATAGACAAAAAAAAGCGAGAAAGTAACAGAACAACCTCTATCTAAGGTGGTAAACTACTAGAACGTGTTTTGCTAGACTTCACTGACATCAGATAATTCAACCATGCTGGGCTTGAAGGTCTTCAACCACACCATCACGCCATCCATCCCGCCTGATAGGATCCCGATCCACTTCCTTTAAGAGAACTCACGTCTGCACTAATGATATTAATCCACTTATCCATGTCCTTTGAAAAATTATATAGAATAATAATATTAATAATACATAATTAATATCATTTGATAGATCATTGAATATACTTTTATAACAAATTTATTTGGGATATAAATGTTGCACATATTTTCTACAAGATTACGTATCAAGTGCAAACCAATCTCTTTATGAAAATCCATGTGAACCACGGTAAAAAGATTGTCTAAATTCAATAAAAAAATCATATATATAGATGATATGATGATATACAATCTTGTATATTATCTTGTCTAAACTTCGACTTTGTTTGTGAGATATAAAAATAATAAATTTCTAACAAATCATCCGGACAGCTTTCCGGCTTGAAATTTATTATTTTTATATCTTATCTCTCGATTTTCTTGTTTTAGTTTATTTTTTGTCTCTTTTAATTTTACACTAATTAATATTTTTTTTTCCTTTCTATTTTATGTATTCTATGAGATAAATATTATATTCACATAGTATACTTTGTTGTTGTATGATATAGTTTTTTTTATTCATACTACGTCTATGAAATGTCCCGTTTGGATGTTTATTTATGTCATACAAATGGGATGTTCCACATAGTACTCGTGGAGCGCTTTGTGGTGTATTTTAATTTAAAGCTTTTAAATTCTAGAAAGAGTATATCATAAAATTTAAAACAAAAACTAAAGCAAGAAAAATAAAATCAAAAGAAGAATCCATGTGTATTAGAGTGGATTGTAGTGGAAAAATAACTAGTTCACCTCGATTCATTTAATATATGTAGATTCGCTTTATCTCCTGAGGTTCCAAACATGAAGTTTAAAGATTATCTAAAGTTTAGCCAATCTCATAAAAAGTTTAGACCACATAAGTAAACTAAAGTAGTTTAAAGCTTTAGTCTGTAGACTAGAGAATCTAAAGATGCCCTTAGAGTGTGGCTAAACAGGGCCTAGCAAAAGATTGAAAATAAATGTTTTAAGGGTTTGTTTGGAACTACTCCGCTTTATGTTTTACATCTTCGCTCCACATTTTCAACCAAACAAGTCTAGAAAAAAATGGAATTATGAGAGCACACATATATAAAAGGTGCTATAAAAAGTCTAGTTTGTGAGTGTAAACCAAATCTATTTGCTCAATCTCCCAAATCCTAATGACAGATCACCACGAGTCCATGACGAGCGCCCATTTCGCTTCGCATCTGTACTGGTACGAAAAAAGTCCATGTTATCGACTTACCTCCCTTGACTTTTATGAAAGTCCGCTATTTCTTTTTGAACTCCAAAACTAGGTAAACCACCTCTATGAATTTTTTAAAATCATTCGTTTTATCTCCCTAGCCTGATTATAAGTGGGTTTGAAGGTGGTTTATTTTTTATTTATTTTGGATGAATCTTTGAAAAATCATTGTAAACCACATAAAAATCATAAATTAGAAAATTCAATTTTGTGGACTCCATTCATCGTGTAGATCTACTCAAGTGGAGTCCACAAAAAACTGGATTTTTTATTTTATAATTTTTCTGTGAATTACTATGCTTTTTAAAAAATTATTAAAAATAAAAAAAACAAAACAAACGGTTTTTATACTTTCGTAAAAATTAGGAGGTAACGTGGACTTTCGTTTAGCCCAAACGAACGGCCCACGAAAGAAATCAGTACTAGCAGCCTGGAGGACGACGTCATGCTAGCTGCCGACCACGGTGGTTTGCGACATCCCGCCGACCCTCCACTATAAAATCATTTTTTTTTTAGGAAACTATAAAATCATTTGTTGGCCGTGCGTATAGAGAATTGGACCGAATTCATGTCCTTGGGCCTTTAGGGACTGTTTCCGTGCACCCCGCAGCCCAACAAAACACCATGCAATATCCAAAGAAAAAAGTCTACTTTTGCTCCTTCAACTTTCGCGAAAGTCTATTTTTACTCTCTGAACCTCAAAATCGGACAAACAGCCTCCCTCAACTTTTCAAACTATGCGCTTTTTCTCCCTGGAGTGGTTTTGACGGTGGTTTTGCTACAGTAACGATGGTTTTGCCTTTTTCTTTTTTATTTATTTTGGCTAATTTTTTGAAAAATCATAATAAATTCTAAAAAATCATAAAATACAAAATCTAATTTTTCTAGACTCCACATGAGTAGATATACACAGTAAATATATAATATGGTATGCTTTAGTTTAAAGTTTTTGCGAGTATTTTCCTTTTTTATTTATTTCGGTTGAATCTTTGAAAAATCATAGTAAATCATAGAAAAATTATAAAATAGAAAATTCAATTTTGTTGGGCTCCACATGAGTAGGTCTATATGGTGAATATATAATATGGTATGGTTTAGTCCAACAAAATAGTTATAGAATCTACATTTATGAATTATTTTAATTAATTACTGAGACAAGCATAGATCAAAAGATACAGCAACAACTTTGTATTAAAATATATCATATTATATGTTCATTTGTAGTTCTACTCATGTAGAGTCTAAAAAAATAGATTTTCCATTTTTTGATTTTTCTGTGATTTACTATGATTTTTCAAAGATTTGGCCATAATAAATAAAAAAAAAAAAAAAGACTAGCAAAAAATTTGTATTAATGCATACCATATTATATATTTACTGTATAGATGTACTCATATGGAATCTAACAAAATTTGATTTTCTATTTTATGATTGTTTTTGTGATTTATTATAATTTTTCAAAAATTCATCCGAAATAAAACCACTGTCACTGTAGCAAAACCACCATCAAAACCACTCCAGGGAGGAAAAGTGCATGGTTTGAAAAGTTGAGGGGAGGTTGTTTATCCGGTTTTGGAGTTCAGAGAGAAAAAAAAAGTAGATTTTCACAAAAATTAAGGGAGCAAAAATAGACTTTTTCCATATCCAAAACGAGGCTTGGCACATGGCCATGCCATGCATGCACGCAGTTTCGCTACTGCAAGCATGATTATTGTTGACGATTTGTGTATGTGTGTACTCTACACTGTATTTGTACTAGCGGCCGGTGAAATCAGGTGACCCGGCCTGACAAAAGTTGTCCTTTTTTTTAACCGTCAAGTTAGGAATTTACCGCATATATAATGCACCAACTTCTGTTCTTTTTAATCTCTAGCCCCCGTTAATTTGTGGTGACATTTTTCTTCTCCTCGTTTCCTTCCGCTGGAAAGTTGGTATGCACAGGCATCATCAGCAGTAGCAGCAACAGCATTAGTGATTTTATTGGGAGCCAAATGTGAGATGCACTGTGGATTGAACTTAATTCTAGTTCCTGATGACCTGATTGCTGACATCTGTACATATTCCATGTTTTTTAATTAAAAGGACTCATAACTTTCTTGTTTTTTAGACCCCATTATAGACTTAGACACTTATATACACGAGTGCACACTCACCGCTATAAACGTACACACTCATACCCTACCTCTATGAGCACCTTTGAAGAACTGAGATGGACCGGCAAATCTCGAAATTGATAAAATCACCACAGACGCCTCGTTGTCGATAGGCACGTCGCCTACCACTGAAAGCATAGCGCCGTTAAATCAAGTCTAGGATTTGAACCGGGGTGGGCAGGTTCCACCACAAGGAACCCAACGCAAAAAGTCATAACTTCTAAACTAAGTGTTCTAATTAAAATCTGATTGCACCATCGTATTCGTTGCAATAAACTCTTTATAATAAGACCCACATGGATATATTTCGATAATTTTTTAAACGAACATTTTATCTCATGGTGATGAATGTATTTTAAGATAATCATCGAACATCACATTAACCCTACATGAACATCATATGTATACTACATGAATACCATATATCATGAAATATAAAAAAATAAAAATAAAAATTAGTGAAATAATTAATTATAATCAAATAAAAAAAAAAAAAAATGGTAATTAGAACATCACAAATACATCGTCAAACATCATATTAGTACTACATAAACATCACTAAATATAGCATAGAATATTATATGTATACTATTTGAACATCATAAATATCATAAAAATATAAAATAAAATAATAAATTAGTAAAGTAATTAATAATAATTAAATAAATAGAAAAAATGGTACTAAACATCATAAAATATATCATAGAACATCAATGCATACTTATAGAGCATCACAAAATACTTTGTAGAACATCATATTTCTACTCGCGGACATGAAAAATATATGGTAGAACATTACATGTATACTACATAAAAAGTCATGTGTGTGCGTAAACAAAAAAAAGTGAAACATAAAATTACAAATATAACAAAAATAAAAAGAATAAAATAAAAAAAATAGAAAAACAGAAAAATGAAATATCAAAATAACTAATTCTATAAAAGAAATTTAAAATGTATAAATATAAAAAGAAGAAAGATAAGACAACAAAAAAAGAAAGAAAAATTAAAAAAAATAAATAGAAGGGAGGAAATAAAACAAAAAATAAAAGTAGAAAGAAAAATAAAAATTAATAGTTTAAAATAAAAATAGTAAAAGAATAAAGAAAATGAAAAGAATGACAAAAGTCCATAAAAAGGAAAAAAAAGAAAAGAAAAATAAATTAATGAAAGGAAAAAAAATAAAATAAAATCATACAATAAAAATGAAAAGAATAATATAACACAACAAAAGGTAAAAATAAAAATTAAACATAAAAGGATAGTAGAAAAAAGAAAAGAAAAGAAATAGAAAAAAAGAGAAAAACTTAGTACATTACCTTTTTTTTTTGAGAAAGGGTTGGTTTTATTGATATAGAATTCTTACAACCAAGCCCTCGATAGGGTACTCGAAAGAAAACTAAAATTACACATAAGATCATTACGGGGAGCATCCGGTGCCCTTCGCCGTCGCCGACCTTCGGCCATTTCTTAGTGACTGGACCTCCTCCATCTCCCGAAATGAAGAAGAAACGAGAATGAAGCTTAGGCCGATTCGATTCGACAAAGAGTCTTCATATTTGAAGCCCACCAGCAGCACACCGTGCTGTTCAAACGTTGAACGCCCCGGGCCAATCCCACTTTCACCGGAAACAGACGCCAGTCGCAACATCGGCATGCTCCGGCCAACAGCAGCAATCCCACGAAGGGGATCCAAGAACACCTACCCGCAAACAGGGGCAAGTGGAACCCAAACCTCAAGGAAAAACTCACGGGAGGGACAAAAAGTCCCGGTGAACACTCCACCGGTAAAGGCACCAAGTCTCCTTCGAGCACCAACCATGCGATAGTACACGGATTCGGCGACACCATTGACAAGAAGGCCACAGACAACCAAAGAAGCATACAGAAGATTCGAGCATCGACACAGAAGAAAAAAACAAAGAAAACATCGCCGATGCCAAACCTCCTGCAGATGATATTGTCGTTGTGCTCCTCCTGCCCATGGACCACCACAGGAACCCGCCCACCATCGCCATGGCGAACGCTGGAAAAGCTTGGGATAGATTCCAACCCTAACTCTAAAACTACTATACTAGTAGAAAATAAGTACACCCGCCACCGGATCCAAAGCTTCCTCAGGCCACCGGCGCCAAAAAAGGCCACCGGAGGTGAGGAAGACGGTGGATCCGGCGGCGGTACCTGGAATCGCCTTGGAGTCGCCCTTTTCCGCCTGTGGAGGAAACGGGGCGCGAGTCGCTCCTGGGCTGACTGGGCCGGAACGGAGAGTGGACGTGTATTCTACGAGCACGGAATGGGGGTGGTCGGACGAAGGATCGCGTCCGACTGGTCGGCAGCGACGATTCCCGCCAAGCAGATGGGTCTCGCGGAGCCGCGGAGGGGACAGTCCGCCGGCACTCAGCAGTGCGGCGGTGCCCAGGGCCGCAGCGCCCTGCTGGGGGAGTCGGGGACGACTCTGCTCGAGCTCGACGCCGTGGGTGCGTTGTCGTCCGCGGCGCGTCCAAGGGGCTCAGGTAGAGCACGTGCCCACTGTGTGCGGCGCGCGCCGGAGCTTCAGCGAGGGTGTGCGCATCGTCGCCTTCTACACCGAGAAGGACACGGTGTAGCAGAGTAGATCGAAACCCTCAGTTAGCTTCTCCTCCTGGAAGTCTAATGCCACCGCCCACCGCCCCCAGGCAACTTGAACTTACAGGGAGACGTCCAGCAAGGAGAGCGTCATCTCACCATCAGAGCACTCCTTGAGGTATATACTCAGCATAGCAATTTTGATTATCCCATACCTCTCTTTCAGGTAGTTTTTTTAGAGTTTCAGGGCCATGTCCCCTTCTTTTCATTATGAAAAAGGCACAAATCCATTACAGTGCCGTGGTGAAAGTCACCAAAAGTACCAAAATAAACCCAACAGAGGCTGCTCAACGGCTGCAACATCCAGCACAAAAGGGCCTGAAAAGACCAAGAAAGACAGAACCCGCTATAGCTCTCTTTCAGGTAGTCTATACCCTCTAAAGTCTAAAGTGATTATTCGGAGAAACATAGATACTTGAAGAGTGTCAGTTGAGAGTAATTAGCATAGAAGTAGAGAGATCAGTTACTTAATATTAGAAGTAATTTTTTGATTAACTGGTGCAAATGATCAGTTACATTGAAACAAACTTATATTGGCCAAACCAACCACATATACCAGTAGAATATTGCAATCCAGACCAGATTCACATATATTAGATTTGCATGATCTGTGTAAGTTGAAGTTTAGGAATTTCATTCACATAGGCAAATGCTCTTGCTAGGATCAGATAAATTACGAAGTTTTGCTTGAAATATAGGGGATTATAGCAGTAGATTATGATTGTAAGTTTCCATGTCCAGGTGAATAGTGTAAATTGCAATGATAAAAAGAATTTCCCAGAAACTGCTTCATTTACAATGGCAAAAGATTCTCCATACATGGCTTTTAGACGATATGTTCATTTTCCTCCTTGACACCTAGTATGCTAAGACCAAACAATATTGTTGTGCAGCGAAACAGGATGCTTGTCATATAGTGAGCACATGTATTGTTGTGTAAATAGAAGATACTGTGTTTACATTGTTTCTATTACTATTAACTGAGTGTATATCTCCCTTCTTGAGCAAACACTTTTTTTGTGTAGATTTCATTACTATAGTGAAGTTGTGCTGAGCAGCCATTTTTACATGCTCCAGTATGTCCTTAATTTTTTCAGTAAACAGATTATGCTGTTACCATGATAGCCAGCACCCAAATTTAGTTGCACATTTATTAAAGAAGCAGGGAAATGTCTAATTCTGGAAGTGCTGAATATGAACTCTCAAAATTGTTTCTGTGCAGAAAATGGGAAATTGACAAGTTAACTTGTTGATGTGGTCTGTTTTCACCCTGCAAGAATAGTCAGTATTTATGACTCTCCTGGATAAGCTTATGCATTTCTTTCAAGCCATTTGTTTCTTCCTTATCTATGTATTTCTCTTCAGGAAAAATTGATCGGTTAAAAGTCATGCAACAGCTGGAGGGAACTTTATCATGATTCTCCAGTTCCTTCGACATCTTATTGACTCAATTCAATGTCATCTGCAGGTTGCACTTCTTCTCCATGTTCAGTTGCCACATGGCTCTATAGTTTATGAAACCGTGTCGTTTACTATTGTTTGTGTACTATCAAATTTAACACTTCACAGATAGCAAGGTTCATACTGGGAAACTTCTACTTTTTTTTTTACAATCTAAGGTTTGGTATCCTACTGAACCTAAAAATGGGCAATATATATAAAAATTTCATTGCAACCGAATCTGAATTTACTGCAGCGGTTTTACATTTTCCATCTTACATATGCATAGGTAACTAACTATCATGCCGCAAATCATGTTTTCAAAGAACAACAGAGCTTAAAGTTCCTATTCAGAGTCAAATTCCTCCTTTCAGCTTCTTATCATCTCTATTTATTTGCCCCTTCACTTTTGGACAAAGGCTGAGGGAGGTCCAAGTAGGGGAAAACAATAAGTCCTAAAACTCCTAATAATTAGTACTTTGAAATTTAAATACCTTGGTATGCCAATTTTATTGTCACAATACCCAATTCGTGCTTGTTGGTTAAGAGTGTTCTTGTAATTCATTCTTGGTGGTGCTGCTGGGACTAAATTGTTCCCCCTCCCCCTAACAAAGAAGCATGCCAAGCCTATAGTGCCATACTGCCATTGCATGCCAGCTATATGTTAATTGATATCCCTACCAACAATTGCCTCCACAAAAACATATCCAAGATCTATGCACTGAAGCAATTCAACTCTGCTTTTCTCAATCTTTACCTTTCTAGAGCCTATGGCCTATTGCAACACCATTGCAGGTTACAAGAATGTACAATTTGTTTAAGTCTTAGCTGCACATCAGATATTTTTAATACTATAATAGATTTTCTACTTTAAGGGTGCATTTGGCAGGGCTTCGCAACCCACCTAGTTTATACTATGGCAACCCACCAAGTTTTTGGCTCTTAGCTGCACATCAGGATAAATATCCCATATAATAAATGTTCTGCTACAATCAAATTTGGGGGCAGAAATTTCGGTCATCCATGGAACGTAATGCTTGCGTGTTCATGGTCCACAAGGAATTTAAATTAATTAGACTATTTAGCAACTTTTGCAATTCTCTGGAATCTTGAAATAGGTGAGCAACTTATTTGCTTGAATTACTGATGGCTCTACAGTAGTTATATATGGGTTAAGTCTTTATTTACAATTTATTTTCGAAAAGAGTCTAGAGTTAGAGTAATTTCTGAAATTACTGATGATAAAGGCTTGAACCTGAGTTGACTCATATTCTAAGATCCATGAAACTGAACATAGCTCAGGTCAATAAAATAATAAGTGTCGCATGCCGTTTATACTGACCACCGCTTGGAGCAGACTGCATTTTAGTCTGATTGCACAATCAAGTATGACAGATCTCAGAAGTTCAAGTTCATGAAATGTGCATGATTCCTGCAATTCTTTAGAAATTTCTTTTTTTCATATCAACATGTTGAGAGATTGACTAATGGGTGATTTAGTTAGAGTAGTGGATCAACATCCTTACAGTTCAATTTAATATGCGAAGATTACAGGATTCTAGCCTTTGAGTTTGGAGTAATATAAGAATATAATGGTATGAACTATAGTAATGTCTGGCTTGAGTTCTTTATTAATTGTTTTGCAGTTTTAGCATCGCATTCGAGAATAGAAGCATATTTGCCAGTTTATTCACATAGTTATTACATTCGTGATTTGCAGGTGAGAAACAGAGTACTAGAAGAAGCCTTTTACTATCTACGTGATGTCAGGTACAAGCATCTTGTTCTAAACCCAGGAAATTATGTAGAGCTGCTTAATGATATACTTTAAACATATATACACTGCCTGTACAGTTTTGAAAAATTAACCTCAAAATCAAACACTATCTTTTCTCGCCCCTTTATATGTTATAATAAATTGCCTGTTGCAGTGTTGCCTGTGGTCTCAACAAAAACTCAGGTTGCTGTTGCTGTTGGCCCGATTTCTTATAACAATGAGTCTTAGATTAACATGATATGCATCATTTTAAATGTGTATGTTCCTTTTGTTAAAAAAACACTGCTGTAGAACTTTTAAATTGTCCTCTTAACACATTGTATGTGCAGATGGGTGGATTAGCAAGTAGTCCTATAACCTGATGTCTATTCTGACCCTCAACTGCATAAATATCAATCCAGCATCAAAATAACACTGTGTTTTCTGCGGTGAATTGTTTCCAAATTGTTCTTTAGCTACATGAATTAATTGTTCTTTAGCTATATGAATTAAAGGACCTTTTAGTGCATCTGAGGGACGCCAGCACACAGCCACAACACCTTGCAACACGAGCCCTGCTACTGCCTGCTCAAGCATGCTTCCTTCTCAGTCCTCCATCTATCTGTACAGGTACTGATATGTTCCCTTTTGCCCTGTTGGGTTTCCCGTCTCTCCTTTGTCATATATCTTCAATGTCAATGCCAATATGGCACCGTCTACAAGAGCCAGCTGCAGGAGATCAGCACCACCTTCAGTTTTACAGTATTTGAAGATTATGAGATATCTCCACTAGGCTAGATCGAATGGTTAAAAATTAGAAGAAAAAACAATTTCGGAGAACCTAAGTTGTGGGCCAGAACTAAAAATTAGTGGACCAGGAATCAGTTCCAAATTAAATCCAAAGGGTATAATGGTACTTTCGCAAGTGAGGTTTTTTTCTTCCTCGGCCCAATCCAAGCCCACGGACCGCGGACACGCGAACTATAGCCACGGACACGGATGATTCCTTCTATTCGGTGGCGTTAGGCGGCCGATGAATGAGGGGAGGCACCCGCTGCGCCAGCAGCGTTGCTGATGCAGCACACTAATTTGGAGGAACAACTCCAAGGTGCTGAAGTGTAGGAATAGCACAAAGTGTTGAAGGAACCACTTCAACGTGCTAATAGATAACGCCCTAAGGGTGAGTCCGAGTCCACGGACAACAATCCGAATCCACGGATAGTATGAGCTCAATCCAAAGCTCAAGAACAAGATCTAATCCAAGATCTAAGATAAGAACATCAAGTTCTATTGATATGGTGAAGATACAAAACAAAGTTACATACCTTGAGGACATTGCCTCTATTTATAGACTCCAAGGTCCTAGACAACTCAAATACAACTAATATGACAACTATTAGCCTACCAGTTGACAACCTAGCATGACAACTAAGTCATTACTCAATGACACCTAAGAAACAACTAATAGGACACCTTAGTATCTTCTAGTATCATATATATGACATATACTATGACATCACATTACTTCTAGATTAAGCAACTCTCCATGAAACATAGAGGTAAAACTCAATTTGAATTCTTAACCCTAGTAGTAAAATCAGATTTCTTCTTTAACTCTTAGTATCAAAATCCAGTTTGAATTCATATGCTTGAATATACTTGTATGTTCATGATCCATCTCTAGGATGTCCCGCATCATTCTCCTCTACTTGATTGAAACTTCGACCTCGAGTTATCTTCATGAAGTGCTTGGTCTGGATGAAAGAGTGATAGATCAGCCACAGTAAAAGTGTTGGAAATATTCATCTCTCTTGGTAGATCAACAACATAAGCATTATCATTTATCTTCTTCAAAATAGAGAAAGAAAGGACCATATCTCCTTTGTCTTAACTTTCCATGAACTCCGGTAGGGCAATCGTTCCTTTCGGAGATATACCATTACTTGATCACCAACATCAAATGACATAGGTCTTCTTTTCTTATCAGCTAGCTGTCTGTATTTCTGATTTGAGGCTTCTAAAACATCATGAACCTCTTTGAATAAGTCTGAATAATTTCCAGCAAAGCTAATTGCTGATCTTGAATTTTCCCTTGAGGTTAATTTCACTAGATCAACAACATGTCTTGGAATTTTAGTATAGACAATAAGCTCCTTAGGTAACAAATAAACTCTCCAAGTTTTTAAAACTCTGAAAACTGCATATAGCTCTTGTTGATAGGTACTTTCTTCACTTAGTTTCTCACTAAAGAAAGCAATGGGTTTTCTCTCTTGAGATAGGACAGCTCCAATGCCTACTTCACTTGTATCACATTCTAGCTCAAAAGTCTTATTGAAATCAAGAAGGATTAAGACTGAAGCTTGTGACAACTTCTTTTTAATTTCTTGGAAATTTGCTTTAGCAAAGTCATTCCATTGAAATTGGTCTTTCTTTGAACATTCAGTAATTGGTGCCATGATAGTGCTGAAATTCTTGACAAATCTTCTACAGAAAATCACAAGACCATGGAAACTCCTTACTTCTATAATAGTTTTTGGAGTTGGCCAGTCTCTTATTGCAGCAACTCTTATTGTAATCTTGTTAATTGCTCTACTATCCACGCACATACGCCAAGAATCATCCTTCTTTGGTGTGAGCAAGGCTGGTACAGCACATGGACTAATGCTTTCTTGGATATATCCCTTTTGTAGAAGCTCTTCCACCTTCTCCTTTAATATAGCATGCTCTTTTGGGCTCATTCTATAGTGTGGCAGATTGGGAAGAATTGCACCAGGAATGAAATCAATTCTATGTTGAATTTCTCTCATTGGTGGCAACTGTTGTGGCTCCCCAAGTATACTCTGAAATTCAGATAATAGGCCTTGTATCTCTGCTGGAATTTCAGTAACAGGTTGCTCTTCTCCCTTAACAATCAAGGCAGCACATAAATTTGCTTCTTTCACATCTTCTACAAAGTCTATTGACTTTTGGGAAATAGCTAACATATTCTTCTCCTCTACTTTAGAAGTAGAACCATCCAATTTCTTAGGTAGGATTATAATCCTTCTCTTGTTCCAAATGAAAGAGTAAGAATTGTCTCTTCCTTTGTGTGTAGCATCCACATCAAATTGCCAAGGTCTTCCGAGAAGAACATGGCTCGCATCCATGTCAACTACATCACATAGAACATTTGAGCGATAATATTTGCCCAAAGAAAGTGGCAAATTGCATTGCTTTGTAATCTTCATATTCACTCCCTTCTTAATCCATCCAATAGTGTATGGATTTGGATGATCTTGAGTTTCAAGCTTCAAATGGTTCACTAAATTTTGAGAAATCAGATTCTCACAACTGCAATTATCAATCACCAATTTGCACACCTTGCCATTCACCGTACACTTACTCTCAAATATCTTCTTTCGTTGTGTGTTGTCGGGTTGGGGTGTAGAGCACAAAACGCGTTGAACCACACATACTACTTCATCACCCTCTTCTTCACATAGGTCTTGTTCTTCCTCAACTTCTTCATCTTCTCCACCATCATAGTCATCTTCATCGTCACTTTCGTGGCGTGTAGTGTTGACTACCTTCCGCCTAGGGCAATTGCTAGATACATGTCCTTCTTCACCACACTTATAACACTTGACAACATTTTGGTTTCTCTTTGCTCTACTCTTCTTTACAACTTGCTTTTGTGCAGGTTGTGTTGTTTTTGATTGAGTAGATTTACCCTCTACTTCGCTTCTATAGCCTTTTGAAGATCCTTCTATGGGAGAATATGAATGAGATTTAGCTCCCTTCTTTGTCTTGGCATGTCTTTCAGCCTTCAATGCTAGAGTTTGTGCTTGATCAATTGACCAAATCTGTTGCATCACTAACTGATCTTTAATAACTTCATTGAGGCCATTGATATACCTTGCAACTTGTTGATCTTCAGTTTCAGCAAGGTTGCACCTGACTTGAAGCCTTAAAAACTCCTCTGTATACTCCGAAACTGTCGTACTTTCTTGAGAACAATTCTGAAATTCAGTGAAAAGGATTTGCTCATAATCAGCAGGTAAAAATCTCGCCTTCAAAAGTGCCTTCATTTGATGCCAATATCTTATGCGAGGTTCACCCCTTAACCTGCGTTCTTCTTGATGACGGTGCCACCATGCTCCAGCACCTCCCTTCAACTTATATGCAACCAAAGGAACTTTGCGGTCTTGACTAATATTCATAATATCAAAGAACGTCTCAACTTCATATAGCCAATCAAGGAAATCTTCTATATCAACACTACCATTAAAAGTAGGGATTTCAGCTTTCACCTTGTATGTATCTCTTGCATAGCGAGTAGTTCTCTTTGAACTTTCATAAAGATCATCTTCTTCATGAATTTCACTAGGATCTTCATCTTCGGGTTCATCAATAGGCGGTGATTTTCTGCGCTTATCATCTACCTTACCTTTTGATGAATTTCCTTTGGTGGTAGCAGCAGGTTTATGATTTCTAATCATTTCTGCTAGCTGATCAAACCTCCGGTTGAGTGTTTCTTGTAACTCTTGAATTTGCTTTTCCGCAACATCCATCCTCTTTCCCAATTCCTCCATCTTTTCTATACCTTCTTGCAGATTTCTTGCAAGAAAAATGGCAGCCTAGGATGATCGACGAGGCTCCGATACCAATCTGATGCAGCACACTAATTTGGAGGAACAACTCCAAGGTGCTGAAGTGTAGGAATAGCACAAAGTGTTGAAGGAACCACTTCAACGTGCTAATAGATAACGCCCTAAGGGTGAGTCCGAGTCCACGGACAACAATCCGAATCCACGGATAGTATGAGCTCAATCCAAAGCTCAAGAACAAGATCTAATCCAAGATCTAAGATAAGAACATCAAGTTCTATTGATATGGTGAAGATACAAAACAAAGTTACATACCTTGAGGACATTGCCTCTATTTATAGACTCCAAGGTCCTAGACAACTCAAATACAACTAATATGACAACTATTAGCCTACCAGTTGACAACCTAGCATGACAACTAAGTCATTACTCAATGACACCTAAGAAACAACTAATAGGACACCTTAGTATCTTCTAGTATCATATATATGACATATACTATGACATCACATTACTTCTAGATTAAGCAACTCTCCATGAAACATAGAGGTAAAACTCAATTTGAATTCTTAACCCTAGTAGTAAAATCAGATTTCTTCTTTAACTCTTAGTATCAAAATCCAGTTTGAATTCATATGCTTGAATATACTTGTATGTTCATGATCCATCTCTAGGATGTCCCGCATCAGTTGCCCTATCTCGATCAAGCCGGCTCCTTCTGCCCCATCATTCTCAGCCATGACAACCACGTGAGTGTAGTGGTGCTTCGGCAGCCAGGCGTAACACCATGGGCGAGGCTTGGCTCCTGGCACCGGTGGCGGCAGCCACCTGACCAAACCCCTCGTGGCCCTTGAAGCTCATGATGGCGGAGGCCTGATTGCTCAAGCCTCACCCAAGATAACGGCAGCAGGCTTGGCACCAAAGCTCTTGCAGATTCTTGGCCAGATGGGATACCAAAGAATCCAGCAACAGCCTGAGGGTGAATAATTAAATAGAGAGAACTTGATGTGGAAATGCTATTATTCAGGTTGGAGAATCTGCAAGAGTGTAATCTTAAAGGGCACAAGAAAACAAAACTGAAGAACATGATTCGGATGAAAAATAAAAGGAGAGCTGAGAAGCAGGGTTTAAGTGTTTTGTTAGTTTCTTCAAGTGGCTGTGTGGGTGAATCAGATGGGTGAGCTCTTGCAGGCAGCCATGGAAAGACAGCAGCCCCTGGTAGGTGGGCAGCGGCAATTCCTGGGGAGACAGGCAGCAGCGAGCTACTGTCGACGGATCATGTATTCAGGTTCCTGGTCCTTAGTTCGAGGAGTTATTGTCTATTAGGGAAAGTACTAAACTACCTTAAGGGTAATTAGTTATTATTTTTTATCATCAACGGCTGGCATGTGGGTTTCTCCCGAGCACAGAAACAAATGTCACCATCAATAATACCTCTGTCAGGTACCGATTTCCTCCGCTCTCACTTGCTGGCTCCTCCCTTCTCAATTATTTTAGAGATGTCCCGTGTTAGATCCACTAGATTCATCCTGCCAGTAAATGAATTTTGCAATCATTTTTTGGTAATACTGTTTACTTCTGAACTATACATTGATATTGATCCATGCAGCTATTATTCATATCAAGACTTCTGCTGTAGTTATCGATGTCCTGCTTTCTATAGAGAATATTTTTTTTGTTACTGGTAGATGATTAACAATCTCTAGCATTGATTATTCTAGATCTTCTTATTTAAGTCTTTGATTTATCTCTGAGTTACAAGATAATAGTCTTATGATGCATTCTAGAGAGAGAAAACAAGCATAATGAATTATATCACATAGTATCTAAGCATTCTTGCTCCTGAAAAAAGATCTGAATACAGTAGTTTTTATCTTACTATGTATTAGCAGTTTGATCTAAACTATTTACTGAAAGCAGGGGAAGAAAAAGAAACCAATGGAGCATGTCTTTATTATTCACATGGGAGCAATTTCTTTATTCTGTGGATGATGGAAAAAATATTTAGTAAAAATTGACCATTTTACTAGGAAATTAGAAACAAAAAGAAGATGATACTATCAGGTTAGCTTTGAACACTTGTGATGTATTTTGCTTGGGAAATAATTTTATCCAAGGATGTAGGTTACTCCTGTCTTGATGTATATTATAACAAGTTTGTTGAGGGAAAGGTACCCATCTGCTAGACAGAGCTTCTATAGCATCACCAAGGTTTTATTGGTTCATATATTTTTCGATTGTTCTAGTTGCATGATACGCGTTTGCATAAATACCAACTGCATATTAACTAATTGTGGATAATTTCATTGTGTGAAGTGAGCTCAGATTGAAGGCAAACGTCAATTTATTTTTTTTTTAAAAGGTAACACTTCATTTCAGTGTCTCTCTTTGTTGTCAACAGGTTAATGTTTAGGAGGACTGGAGCTTTTTCCCTCTCTGATGTGCTAGGATGCCAAAAATATAGGTGTTATAAGGGGTAGCTTCTCATTTTCAAAGACAATGAACCATTGCATTTCATGTATTGGGAAAAGGAAATTACTGACAATTCTGTTTTGGTCGATTCCTGTAGGATTCATGGTTTTTATTTTCCTTTGGTTCACTGTGTTGTGGGTGAGAATTGTCTTGTAGTTCTGGCCTTATCGCCGTTATATTGTCGTGATATTCAAGATCTGTGTCTTAGGGAAAATAAGCCTGCATCTTGTCTCTTTTTTCTCGAACTTTCATCCAGACATTTGAATGGGATGCATTTTGTGCCAGTCTTACCGACAGAGTGAAGGAAACATTACAGAGGTCTAACAAAACTCCAACTTACCTTTTTTATTGCTTGTACCTTTGGTTTTGAAAAATTTGGGATTGCTCAACATGTCAATTTGCATAACTGATCAGTCATAGGCCACTGTTGTAACTAGAATTATTATTAAAATGGTGCTTATGTATGACTCAAAACACACACACCTAGTGTACAGTCAATTTGGAACCTCGATGAGATTGCAGCTGAAGTACAAAATACACAGCCGTGTGCACAAGAACATCAGAACTTGGGTTTGGAGTTGATCCAAGCAAGCTATTGGTACTACGTGGGCTCAAACCTCATCAAACTTCAAACCATCAAACCAGCCCAAGTTTAGCACTGAACCGTCTGCAAACTGACCTGACTATTCTAACACCAGGCCTACATCTTTATCCTAGTCTCGCCTGGCCTACATTTCGACACCATCATCATCTGACTCATTCAGAGTCGTCATCCGAGTCAACCACAGTTTCTAACACCTGTTCCACGTATGCTTGATGACGCAGCAACTTTCTGCGAGCCTTCACATTTTGTTCTTCGTGATCTGTTGTAGGCCCTGTTGTCCAGGATATTTAAAATTTAGTTAAGGGGACTCTTTTGTTTTTCATCCATGTGCCTAGAGGATGTAATCAGGCAGCTCATGTAATCGCAAGGTTAGCAAATCAGAGTACTGTAACAACTTGGTGTAATGTGGCTCCGGAATCTATCCGGACTATCCTTTGTAACGATCGGTTAAATTAATATATAGCTGCCTTTTTCAAAAAAAAAAACTGCAACTTTTGCATCCCGGTCTTCAGATTGTCTCTGCTTGCATTCGTCCAAGAAGGTACGATGTCCGCAGCCAATACCGAAGAGGGTAGGGGGTCGACGAGAGGATTTGCCCGGTTGACTCGGATAATATTGCCTTTAGTACCTTCCAACAGATGTGTAGGCACTTTTTCTGAAGCTCCTACACCAAAGCATTAGGAAACACACATTGTCAGGGCAGCCATGGCACAATATAAACTCATTCTCAAATTTCGGCATGCAATGCGAATAGATTGACACATTGGCAGAGCAGCAGCATAAAACACACATTTCAGAAGCAACAGAACTAAGATCATAAGGCATAAACATGGCACACTATGAACTTATTGGCAGGGCACAAGCATGGCACACAACGAACTTATTGTCAAATTTAGTCATGCAATGCAAATAGATATCAATCGGGACAACAGAAGTACCATCGCATGAAGGGTCGTCACTGAGGCCGGGTGGCAGCTCCAAGACGTCGATGAAGCGAGAGCTCTGAAGCCTGAAATCTTGGCGATTGTCCTCCAGAGCCAAGCATTCCTCGCAGGCCAGGACTTGTCTCTCGTGCACATCCAAAGCGAACAGTAGCTTGCCGTGGAAGAAGTAGAGTACGCCGTGGTTCTTGGGATCCACGAACGCGAGCTTGGGAAGCTTGCCCGGCGGCAGGTCGGCGGCGATGTACGATGCGTGGGCCCATACCTCGGTGAAAGGTACCTGGTACTCGTGGTGCCAACGCGGGCCGTCCGGGTCCAGGAGGGTCCACATAGAGACCGTGGCGTTCTCTGGGGAGTCCGCCTGCGCCGCCTGGTCGTCGTCGGAGAAGCCCCTCAACTCGACATATCGGAGCTCGCCCTCGCTGGGCCTGATGAGGCGGTTGTTGTCGATCGAACTCCGACGTACGACCGCCTCCAGATCGCAGCCGATCGGTAGCGGAACGAAGCGCAGTTGAGGCTCATTCAGAAAGGGATCGCAGACGAGCATGCCGAAAGCCGGATCAACCCACCATAGGAGGCCGTGGAAGGCGAGGACCCCGTGCGCGCCCCACAGCTTGTGTTCCGGCGACGAGGCGAGCTTCTTGCTCCCCCACGTCTTGGTGGCGGTGCAGTGGAAGACGAGCGATTCGTGGTGCGTCGCCCGGGTTGGATGAAGCTGCGCGACGAGGTAGTGGCCGAAGCGCTGGGGGTTGGGGATCAGCCCGACGTTGCGTCGTCGTCGATGGAGCTCGAGCCGTAGGTGGGGCGGAGGGGCAGGGAGTCGCACGGCGGTGCGGTCGTGTCCGTCGCAGAGAAATAGGCCGTCGTCGAAGTCGAAGATCCCCTCGCCCTGCGTGGCCTGAACGACTAGGCGAGCCGACGAGTCACTGGCGACGATGTAGGGGTGCGTCCCCGGCAGCCGGGGGCCGGGGGCCATCGCCTGGGGCATGAGCAAGTAACTGGGGTGCGGCGGCTCCCGGAGATCGAGCAGGACGTCCGTCCCGGGGAGGAACCTCGCCGCCCGCTCGTCGTCGGAGCCGATGACGACGGGCAGGGAGACAAGTGCCACCTCCTCCTCGTCGGGCTCGGACCGCTCCGGCCGCTCCCCTTCTCTCCGCGTGAGCGCGAGCGTGAGGAAGACGACATGGCCGCGCGGTGGCGAGGTCGGTTGATGTTGTTGCTCGGCGGGCGGCCGGGGGTGGCGCAGCGCTTGCTTGAGAAAGGGGAAGCGAAGGGGATGGATGGGGCAGGAGCGCCGCGCAGTCGTCGGAGAGGTTTATAGGGAGGGGAGCGCCGCGCGACTGAAATCGAAGTTGGTTACGCTGCGGGGTCCACTTGTCCAGCTGGACATTCCAGGGCACACCACGCTGCGTGCGACGCCAACCAGGCTGAGCCCTGTGCAACTCCGACCGAACGGCACGGCACGCACACGCACGGTGGCCCGGCTCCGGCACTTGGATGCAAATGCAGAGCAGCGTCGTTCATCAAGGCCGGTGTGGTCGTCGTCCTTGTGCAAGGCATGCTATATTGCTGTGTCGTGCCGTACATCGGACTTGTTTTATTTTTCTCCATCATTGCGCATCTTAGTAGAGGTTGAAAAAAGTTTTAACACAACAAGCCTTAGCGGGGTCCTAGGGGTCAAACCAATTGTACATGTACGCTAGCTTAGACTAACCTAATATACTGAAATCTACGTTGTTACATTGGACACCGATCAGCTTGAAATGCAGCACCGGCTAGAACCTATGCCTGAGCAGCCGACCGCCCATGCATGGTGCTGCTTGCGCGGCCCCACATTATCGTCTGGCGAGAACAACTTATGAAACGTCTGCGTGTTACCGGGGTTGCCGCGGTAGATTTCTTCGTACGTCTTCATGGCCTAACGTGGACGGAGTCGACGTCCAAGGTTTTTCACGGTGGTAAACCGGCCGGTTTGACCGGTTACCGACCAAACCGGACCAGACCGGTTCGGTTTGCCACCGGTTCAAACCGCTAGGGTTTTTAAAATTTGAAATTTGAATTTTAAAAAAATTCTAGAAAAATTCCTAAAAATAGTTCATGATTTATAGAATCCAATGGTGTCAAAAAAAATTTCAAATTTGAGTTCGTTTAGTATTTGTTTTGACGTTTGCAAGTTTGAAAAAAAAAAAAAAAAAGGCCGCGGCCCATTAAGGCCTGTGAGGCCCAAGCGGCCCCAAAGGCACTTATTGCCAGGGGGGGGGGGGGGGCGAACCCCTCCCCCGAAGCCGATTCCGCCCCTCCTGCTCTCGTCGTCGCCGCCTCCCTTGAAACCGGCCGCCGGTGTGTCTCAGGCCCGGCCTCCGCGCCCCGGCTAACCGGCGGGGGGGGCGGGCCCGGCCCCGGATCTGGTGGAGACCGGGCGGGGAAGCGGGTTAGCCCGGCGGGCTGGTCGGTTAGCCGCGGTCGGTCATGGCGGCCGACCGAGGCCCGAGGTAAAACCTTTTTTTTTTGTTTTCTTTTGTATTTAGAGTAGGGTTTAGGTATGATTTAAGTAGGTAATGGCTTTAGGTAGGTTTTAGAATGTAGGTATCATTTGATTTAGGCTTTAGATAGGTTTTAGCAAACATTTAGTTTAGGATTTAGGTTGAATTTAATTTAGGATTTAGGATTAGAGGTAGGATGTGTAGTTTATTTTGCTTTAGGATTTAGGATTAGAGGTAGGATGTGTAGGTATTATTTTGTAAATGATTTAGGCATATTGTTTACGTACATTTTATTTAGGTGTGACATTGTGTAAATTTTATTTATGTGATTGGTTCCTTTGTGTTTTTTCATGTTCGTTTGCAGGTGCACAATGTCAGGAAGACATAAAAACATTGTATGGGAACATGGCGAGAATCTTGCTCCTGGATGGCGATGCAACTATTGTAATGTTCAGAAATCAGGTGGTGGTTGCACGAGATTGAAACAACATTTGGCTAGGCGGGGGGTGAGGTGGTGCATTGCAACAGGGGTGCCACCGGATGTCCGGGAGTATTTTCAGCGGGATATTGAAAGGACTAAGAAGGCAACTTCCGAGGGCTCGAAAGAAGTTGGCACGAGAGGCGGCCGCAATGAGGGAAACACTTCCCTCGATCAAGATGAATATGATGCTCGGTTGCCAGTGGGAAGCACTCCGCCCGGTCCAAAGAAGAACATGACTACCGACGGGGGGTAGAAGAGAGAGGGGGTACTTATGAGCGAGGAGGGGGTAGTTCGCAGGGTGGTGGTTTGCAGGGGGGAATCCTTTGGGGAGGCTCTTTGGTAGAACAGGTTCACGGAGGGAGACTCCTGTGGTGGTGGAGGACTATAATTTGGCAGCCGGTGGGAGGAGAGGAATGGTGCAACCAAGGATTGATACGGGCAAATGGATGCAAAAGGGTAAGAATGTGAGGGAAGCTATTGGTAAAGCTTGGGGAAAGTGGTTCCATATTGCAGGAATC
Source organism: Chrysopogon serrulatus (assembly GCA_015844335.1). Lineage (NCBI taxonomy): Eukaryota > Viridiplantae > Streptophyta > Magnoliopsida > Poales > Poaceae > Chrysopogon > Chrysopogon serrulatus. The sequence continues at coordinate 229,019 of JADLZL010004180.1, forward strand.
CCTGGACGACAGGCCGATAGTCCGTACTTTGTAAGTGCGGTCGAGAGACACAGAAGTGGGATAAGTAGCTATATTTGGAGAACTTGTTGCATTACCTTTGTTTCTTTAATCTAATGATTTGGTTATTGTTGCAGGTGAAGGTATCACGTCACCCACTGGAAGGGAAATTGATGGCAAGTACCTTGATATGAACGAGCAAGACTTGAAGGCTAGGTACGCAAAGTTTCAGAAGGATTGGCCCACTTTTGGCGTCACGTTGATGTGTGATTCTTGGACTGGCCCGACTAGAATAAGTGTGATCAACTTTCTGAAATATTGCAATGGGGTGACCTGGTTTCACAAGTCTATTGATGCGACTGGATCCCACTTTCTGATATATTGCAATGGGGTGATCAACTTTCGATATATTGCAAAGTTTCGGAAGGATTGACCCACTTTTGGCGTCATGTTGTTTTCCAAATGTTGCAGCTGCTGTCCTAAATCTGAAGCTTGCATACAAACTGGATCCCACTCCAGAAATGTTTAATGCATTGAAGAATGCATTTGCGCGCATGGCGGATGTTGAAATAGCAGTGCAGATATTGCAGGAGGCTGACATATTTCGAAAGAAGCTTGGTGAGTTTGGGAGCGAACTGGCAATGAGAATGGCAACAGACCCAAAGACAACCCCATGTAAGAATTTGTTCGTACGCGTTTTTTTCTTTTTTTTGTATATGTACCTAACATAATGAGTTTCACTTGCAGCGGCCTGGTGGATGCTGTTCGGTAGAAACACACCGTCGTTGCAGCGTCTTGCTTTGCGGCTTGTTGCACAGTGTGTCTCCTCCAGTGGATGCGAACGGAACTGGAGCACTTTTGCCTTGCTCTATACGAAGGTTCACAATCGGTTGTCGCACAAAAAACTAAACAAGCTTGTGTATGTCAACTACAACCTTCGGCTACGTCTTGCAGAGGTCACTGGCCCGGCACCGCGTGAAGAAGGTGATTTTGTTGATCAGTTTATGCAAATTTCATTTTATGATCGGGATAATCCGGTTCGGGAATGGATGGAGTATGAGAGATCGAACCAGGATCCAGTCTTGGATGAGGATGATGATGATGTTGATGTCCCTATGCCTTCCCATATTGTTAGGTATTTTTTTTGTTCATGTTTGAGTTAGCCACTTATGTACCATAATTTATTCATGGCATTTTTTGTTTGTGTTAGCAGAGACCAAATAGACCCCCAAGATCTACGCAGGGCTACGGGGGATGATTGCATCAGTGATTGGACCCGTAAACATGTGGGTGACACCCACCTAGGAAAGAGGAAGTTCTAGACCGGACCAAAGCAAACTAACCCCAAGCGTCACCGAGAAAAAGGAAAAAATGTAGAAGTAGTGAGCAGCGACGCAGAGACGGACGATGAGGGTCAGCGTAGTCCACCGTATCAGGAGTCTCAAGATAGCAGCTCTGGTGACGATGATGATGACGGTGACGGTGGACGGTGACGGTGACGGTGGTGGGTATGGTGGTGGTGGTAGTGGTGGTGGTGGTGGAGGAGGTGGTAGTGGTGGTGGTGGTGGTGGTGGTGGTGGTAGTGGTGGCGGTGGTGGTGGTGGTCTTCACTTCACAGGTATCAATTGCACCTACTTACGCATATTTGTTTCTTTTATATGAGTTCTAATTATGGTTCATTGCAGGCGAGACGCAGTTCACACATGCTACTCAGGATGAAGACCATGGACAGCCGCCTTCGCAGAGGAGAGCCTATGCACCGACGGACTACGAGACTCCACAGTACTCTTCTTCCTCCTACAGCGATACCTCACAGGCTACTTACAACTACCCTATTCCTGACATGAGCATGCAGCTTCCGACTAGATGGGTCTATGAATGGGAGAACCCTAATTTTTACACTATGTTAGTTCAAAAATAGGAGACAACGGCGGCATGGACGGGCCAAACTTGGCAACAATTCAAGGCTGACCTCCTTCGAGTGCGAGGTATCAATCTTATGTCCACCGCCGAGTATGAGCAAGGGTGCGGAATGGGGGTCTTTCCATTCATATCGCAGCGTTGATATGTGCATGAGACCATGTATTTGTATCGGACTATTTGTTGTTTCGTTGGTGTGACTTTGTTAGCCACCGGTGGGTACCGACTATATATTTATGCACTATGTATTTATGTGACAATATTTATTATGGCTTTGTGTGCTCTTGGACATGAATTTCTGCAAAGGTCATACCGAAAAAAATAATTTTTCTAGCCAAAAAAAATAAGACACCAGACCGGTTAGGATCGGTTACCATTTAAACCGGTCGGTAACCTCTACTAACCGGCCGGTTAGCCGGGCCTTACCGTTTGAACTAAGTTTACTTTATAATTCGAATTTGACATTTGAATTCGGCCGGTTTTTTTCGGTAACCGTTTTAAACCGGCCGGTTAGCCGAAACCGCCCACCGGCGATTTTTTTAGACCGAACGGTAAGAAAAACCTTGCGTCCAAGATGCTTTAAGACATGGTGCTCACCTCTCTTGTGCATCGGGAAATGTGACAAGTTCGGCGCCGCTATCCTCCTACTCCTTTTGGGTAGCGTGGGCGGCACCAGTCATAAGCCGCATCAACTCAGGACAACTCCAGGAGAGGTCGTTGCCTCGCCTCTATGACTCGCTCGGTGAAGCGCTTTAGGTGTATGTTGGCGGAGGTCATATTAGGGGATGGAGTATGGTTGATGGAGCCCATGGCAACCATGACCGTCGTGTCTCCTAGGGTGGCGACCCCGACCAGTGATAAGTCAAGGCAAGCCTCATCCATGACGTCGAGATGTTCCCCACGTGGTGGTGTGAATTGCGGTGGCCCCAATGTGAAGTCTTCACCAGAGAACGGGTGTCCACCATCGATCCACATCCTGAGAGGCGAACGCTAGGGCAATGGAGCACCTAGGCACGGGTGCCCCCTGCTCGTCCAACATTGGGTCAACCCAGGCTAGGGGGCCCGAGCATGCACACCACTCCAACGCTAACGGATCTGGCTCGTTGGCTAGAAAGTAGCGTGCAGTAGCGGGACCAACACAAGTGTTTTCGTCGTAGTCAGCTCGCGCGCCGAAGCTACCATCCCTCGCTGGCTTACATCGGCGTCACCATCGCCTTCGTCGTACTCCCCTTGCGCTCCCTGCCACACTCTTGCACAGTCCCCTCCGAGGTCAGAGGCCCGTCGTGGGACGACTGATAGATGGGTGGCTAGTAGGTTGCTGCCCCGGTGGGGTGACGCATCTGGTAGCCATCCTTCGTCACCGATGCATCAACAATCTTGGACCGCTTGCATCCCTAGCGAGATAGCGGAAACAGTGGCAGCGCAGGCAACGCCGTGGCAACCTGCAAGTCGCTACCTGGTGCGAGTAGGACAAGCAATTGAAGCATCTACCGTGAAGCTCCACGGGCACCCTCTGGGTCTGCAGAGATCGCTTAGCGTCGCAGACTCATAGTGTGGTTCCGTCGAGGCGGCCTTAGGCCACGCCTCCGGCCGAGCAAGAATCAGCCGACCCGTCGGTATTGGGGGCAGAGACCCACCGCGGCAGCCAAGGCGCTTGCAGACAGGGATGCGACCGTCCACTGATCGCGTGCGCGCAGGCAGATCGTGCACCAGCTGCGGGCGCGGCCGGCTCCACTTCCGCCATCTTCACCTAGAGCTCAAGATGTGCGTGGAGCGGGTTGATCCAGAGGTTCATCGAACTGATCCTAAAAGGCGAACCAGATGGGCCCCTAACCGCCTAACGTAACCCATTACAAAGCAGAGGGGAAACGGATCAGAACCTCGCGAACCAAAGGATCGAGTGGATCAACCCATCGACCATGGGCGCGACAGTGATGGTGGACTCGTGAACGCGAGCAGCTGTAATGGCGGCAGCATCGCATCCCCGCACCGGAGCGAGGCCGTACCCGCGGGTTGTCGGAGTGCGCGGCAAGCACGAACACCACCGACGTCACGTACTGCAGAGCTGCAGCCATAGCACACTGCCGGGGCTGAGCCTGCCGAACTGCTCCAGGTTGCTCTTCAGCTCCGCAGCGTTGCTGGCGTCAGCCAACTTCCCATGGAGGATGAGATGCAAATAGCAAGATGAATTAATAGCGAGTTCACCGTGGTTGTTAGTATCGCCGTGTAAGCCACTAACCCGCCAGTTATCTACTTGCGCCGCCGATCTGCAGACATACCAGCACACAAGCCAAAATGGAGCGATCCGTAGTAACCATTGGTCTCCATAGGAGCACCAGCTAATAAAAATGGAGCAACCGATGCTCCTCCGTTAGTCAGATGGATCGCTGGATCGATTGCGGTTCGCACCGTGGATGACCCACCCCCATCTTGACCTAGAGCCCTGCCACCTTCGCTTCGCCACAGCCTAGAATCACGGCTGGACGAGTCTGGGCACGCGGCGGGAACACGCCACGGCGACCGGCTTTGCCGAGCGACGTCGAGGTGGTCGTACGTGTCGGACTCGTGAGCGAGTGTCATGCGTGCGCGTGGCGTTCAGGACGGAGAGCAGGCGCTATGGCGCACCTGGCGTTGCCAATGCACGTCGCTCGCGCCCGCATGCGGCATGCCGCAAGGTGCATGCTCCGCCGCAACCATCCACGCGGTCTAGTCATGCGGGCGCCGGAGAGCCGGCCACGTTGGCGGTTTTCGTGCTCCTTCACGTTCACGATCGAGCTCCAAGGCGAGGCGCAGTTCCGCCGCCACTTCTCCGTGCAGTGCAGGGTGACTTGGCCGTGGTCGGCGCTTTCTCTATCCAAGATCTACGATCCATGACAGAAAGTCAGAAATGATGATGCATGCTCCAAGTGAGTTTAATTTGTTTCGGTTCGTCTCCTAACCTCCCGAGTCCCGACGTGCGAGTCTAAGAAAAATCCATACGCGTCACAAGATGGGCCCTTTTTGGGCCGATATTAGCAGCCGAAGAGGCCATTTTGCATGAGTTGGAATATATGCTGAAATGAGCAATGAAAGTGAATTGAGCCCAAAAGAAAAATGTGAGAAAACAAAATACACATGTACTACTCGAACCGTTCTAAATTATTATATATAAATCGTTTGGCTTCTTTAAATTTATGTCTTTTTTCTATGTACTATATCTAGATGTACAATGAAAACAATGTATTTAGAAAAGTTAAAACGTCTTATAATTTTGAATGGAGAGAGTAATAAAACTGTGATGAAACATATTGTCTGTTGGGTTCCTTGACCAGACTACTTGAGTACCCCACGTTCAGTACTAAATGATCAATTTCTGTTTTGTCTACTCTATTCTTATTTTTTTGACGACCTTTCCTGTGCATGTGCTTATTTGGGTAGTATATGTAGGCAGACTTTATTTTGAGTTTTTATATGTTGTTTTCTTTATCTAAAATCTTTGATAAAAGATATAACGTTGCATACGCAGAGCACGGGAAATTTCATATGAATCACATAGGTGGGCTCTTTTGGGCCGATATTAGCAGCCAAAGAGGCCATTTTCCATCAGTTGCAAGTGGGCTTACCTTTATTGCACGAATGTCATGAGTAGACTTTTTTTTTCTTCCTTTTTTTTTTTTGCGATAAAATCTCTTTACGCTGTCAAAAAAAAAAGGTGTCTGCATCTCCTGAAAACTACACCATTGACTTCTCAAAGAAAAAGACAGTATCATTTTCAATTTAAAAATCATTTAAACAAACGAAGACAATTCATATAGGTCGTTCTGTCAGGAAAAGAAGATTAGCGCTTATTGACCCCCAATAATGGTATAAGTAGTTAACGTCATTTAAATCGATACTTTGATCTGAAAAAATTCCTAATGTTTTACAGCACCAAAAACCCTAAATTACGATCGAAAATCTAAGTGACCAGCATGGTGTTGGATATATACACATATATGGCGATGCAAGAAATTTAACTTAAGTTGTGCTAAAATGAGCTAGATCCACAGCTTAATTATGAGGATTATTAGAGATGCCAGGTCTACGCATATACCAAACCTAAAATAACAGTACGATTTTCGGTTCAGAGGCACAACACAGCCGTGTAGTAGCACTAAAAACACGTGCGTGTTCGATCGAGTTGTCTTCTTCTTCCATCGATCTGTTTAACTTATCCCAAGTCCCAATAGATAATTAGCGCATGCTTCTACAAGGGCCTGCAACTCGTGTTCACTTCAGCCATGCATATGGCTCGATCGATCTCGCAATGGACACGTGCGCATTTTTCTGGGCAGATATATTCTGCTCACGCGCAAAACGTGCGGTTCCATTCCATCCATGCATGGTGGCCGTGGTCGGCCAAGAGCTAGCGATCGAGCCCAAGCCAACTGATCTGACGTTAACGTGTGCGTGCGTGCTGCATCACTTCGAGTTGAAGTTAAACATGTTCCGTGTACTGCCGAAACTTTCCTTTTTCGTATGTGTAGGCTTGTCAGTCAGCATCCAAACAAACGGTACGATGTCAAACCGAAGTGAGTGGTCCGCATATACAGTAGTTCGGATAAATCTTGTTGATAATTCTGCTAGCTGGAACTGAAACTAGAACGAACCTTTGCTTGCTTTCCTTTTCCTTGAGTTTTTGCTTGGATTTCCAAGTTTTAGGACACCGTAGAAGGAATTTGACGTGGCAACCAATTAAGCACCAAACCAAAAACCGGTCGTGGTAGGAGATCCTACGGTGGTCCCGACTTCCCCGAACAGGAAAGGGCCAGCGTGGCCTCAGTCGCCCAGGCCCAGCATGCACATGCATGGTTGCTCTCCCACCATGACGATTGACGACGACACCACGAGGAGTCGAGGAGGTCACGTCCCCGTCCCGCTCCGACGCCGACGCGTCGCGGCCCCGCGCTCTCGGCGCTCGCACTTGCACCAGCCTCGTACGTGAAGCGGCGGCAAAGGCCACTCCGCCAAGCCTTGCCATTTCCATGCAACTGCCGACTGCCAGCGCCGGCCAGCCAGCCAACCGTGCTACGCCTACGCGCTCGCCGATCTCGATCTCGCCCCGCCTAAATTTTAGGCGCAGCCGCAGTCCGCTCAGGCAGTACACACGGGCATTTCCGCTCGTGGCCCAAATGCGCCGCCAGCAGGCGGCAGCTCGATCGATCCGTGTTGTGTTCGGGGACGAATGGCGACTGAACACGGGCTAGCTAGCTGTCCCGAGTAGCTCCAGATGGATCGTCCTGCTTCGATCTCTCCCTTGGCATGCTCGTCGTCGCGAGTATTATATATACCTGGCCGTGCTTTTGGGGATGGCAATCGATCCCATTATTGCCATCTGCTGCTGCTCGTGAGTCGAGAGGGGTTCTTCGAGAGGGTCGTCGTCGTCCATGGACAGCGGGGGCAGCGGCGAGATGCCGGCCGGGAAGAAGGCGAGGAAGCCCTACACCATCACCAAGCCACGGGAGCGGTGGACCACCGAGGAGCACGGCCGCTTCGTCGACGCGCTGCTCATGTGAGTTGTCACAGACTGACACAGCTAGGAGAGACTTCTGGTTCAGAAGCTTACTATCTCTGAATAAGTTGAGATACTTTTGCTGCCGTCTTTCAGGAAATGAACTTGACGGTCATGAATTAATTTGTTTTCCCAGGTTCGGACGCGACTGGAAGAAGATCGAGGAGCATGTCGGCACCAAGACAACCATCCAGGTAATTCCAATCCTCAGTTCCTGATCGAAGAAGCTGTATGTGTTCGTACTTGCATCTGGGCATGCAGTGTCTGTGTCTAGCCGAAGAACTCAAACTCTGAACGCGTGCTGCAGATACGGAGCCATGCCCAGAAGTACTTCCTCAAGATCCAGAAGCTCGGGCTGGCCGCCGGCCTGCCGCCCATGTACCCGAGGCGCAACGTCGCCATGCACGAGCAGCAGCAGCAGCAGCAGCAGAGCTCGGTGGCCGGTACCAGCAGCGCGGCCGCCATGCCATTGCTGCACGGACACGGGCAACCTTCGTGCGTGCCGGTTGCTATCCCATGTCTGCCCATGTCCGACGCCGTCGCCGTCGCCGTTGCTCACGGTTCCATTGGCTGGAACAGCCCCGGCGTCCTTCCTGCATTCAGCAGCGGCAAGTGCTTTCTTTTTCCTTGTTCAGACTGCAATTTTCTTTTCAGAATGGTTTCTCACGCCGCTGAATCTAGAACGGTGTTCAGTCTCCTTACTTTGCTTTGCTTCTGAACATTTTGCAGAGATGCAAGGCTTGGACTGGGCAGGCCCATCGGCTTCTGGGACAGCAGCAGCAGCACGGGTGATCACCGATGCGCAGAGCCAGAGTGAACCGTTCGCCGGTAATTTTTGCCTGACGAAGAATCCTGATTCCTGGCTACGGTTCTGCACCCAAAACCTCGTGAAAAAAAAATAACCTGCTCATGCTGCTGATTCAGGTGGCAGCCGGTTCGTTGGGGCGCCGAGCTTGAGCAGTGCCACCATGGATTGGGCTGGCACTGGCAGCAGCACAAGTGAAGCGTCAGCAATTGTTGCCATGCAGGACGAACAGATCGAGCTTCCATTGTCACCTGGTAAGTACCAACTACTCTCCAGCATCAAACTCCTTTCGCTAACTGAACTTGAACCGGTGAAACAAACATGATCGCTTCAGAAATAAGCGTGAGCTTGGTCTATTTTCTGCAGAGGATCTGCCGTTTGCGCAGGTGTACAGGTTCGTCGGCGACATGTTCGACCCCAAAACACCGATCCCGGTTGAAACCCATCTGCAGAAACTGAAGGAATTCGACGACATCACCGTCAAGACAGTGAGTAGCTCACAGCTCAGTACTGCGTTATTCCTTTCTCCCATCTTGCGTTTCAGAATTCACACGCCTTGCTCTCCTGTTGACGTGTTGAACCAAAACCATCTCCTGCAGATCTTGCTGGTGCTGCGAAACCTCGAGAACAACCTGTCAGCGCCTCAGTTTGAGCCTGTGGTAAGATAAGAAGCGCTTTCTCTGAAACTGAAGCTGCCCTTACCTCTGCGTCCTCCTAATTCTTTCGACTTCTGTTTGCTCTGCTTTCAACAGAGAAGGTTGCTGTCGACGTATGATCCGACAAGAGGCCTGTCTGGCCAATTGTAGAGCGGGACACCTGCAGCCTGCGAAGTGGGAGTTGCAACTAACACAACACAGATGGACTTTCAGGTGTTCCACGAATGACAGTTGACAGAAAGACAAGCTGAAAGGCAGATAGAGGGCTAGACAGTATGCCTGGTTTTCTGGCTGACATACACTAGCAGGTCTCAACAATTCTTTTGCCATATATACTTATCTAGATAAAGCCTAATCCACTGTCTGTAAAAAAACACTCGTATACTTTCCATGTACCGGTCATTAAGGACCGGACTAGTACACATTCTTCAGATGAAACTTACGAGATTGTCCGATACTACATGATGTGTGTCTGGTTATCTGAGTTTGTTTGGCGACACAAGGATCCACGTCTGAACTGAACATGTGGCAGAACAGAACAATAATGCGCGTATTTCCCACACCAAACTTGTTCGGCGAACTTGCTGTGCCTGTGCCCTGTGCTGCAGCCGCGTTTGACATGTGCCTTAGAGCAACGCTAATAATACAGGCTGCTGCTGGCTGTATGAATCTTTACAGTCCACCTCTCAGCCCACTCATATAATGGTTTAGCTCTCTACTTAAGATATATGACCCACTTGTTCCTCTCACATGTTTCCTTGGTTCTTGTGCCCAAGCTAGCTGTAAGCTTACAGCCCACTTCTCCTCTCTCTCTTCTTCTCTCTCCTCCACCTCAGCATTCAGCTTTCTTGCATCCCTCTATAATACTTGCTCTTATTGCTCGATCAGAATTATGCACGTGGCAGACAGGATGCCTGCTGCTGGAGTAGTACTGGAACTTTTGTTCTTGCTCCTGGCCATGGCCGGCTGCAGCAGAAAAAGGCATGCGTTGTCGCTTCCCCCGGAGGCGAAGATCGTACTATGGGCCCAATCTTATTATGGGCCGGATTAATTTGGCGCGGATTCGACGCTGGGCCTAATCTAGTGGCTGATTTGGCTGTTACTACTTCGGGTTCTTTGTTTTTTGTTTTTTTGAAGCGTGTCATTTCGGGTTCTGCACTTAGGCGCTTATTAGCAAAGTATTATGAGATTCAATACACAAACTGTATTAAACACTCGGCTTGTGCATAAGACTGGTATACAATACTGCATCTGCATGGTGGTACATACTCCGAGCGAGTTACATGAACATGACTGACACACACACACGTGTCACTTATTCCGTATACAAATTAATAACGACTACATACGGTCACAGCCGCACTCGTATTGAACGTATACGCACGTAGCCTGCTTGCACTTTATTTAATTATTATTATAATATATAGGAAGTGTGTGCAGTGCATGTCTAGCAACGGCTGGCAGAGTAGCGTTGGTTGGATGGATATGATTCACTTCCACTTCCTGGATTTGCCGCCGCCGAACATGCCGCCCTTGTGCTTGCCGCCGTAGCCGCCGTGGTGGCCGCCGCCATGGCTGTGGTACGACCCCATGTGCCCTGATGCATGATGAGCCACGCAACACACATCATCAGACACAATAATCAATTTTAATTTCACACAAGAAAGTAAACCCGGCCGAAGATAGAAATGTCAAACAAACAGTAAAGGGTACGGTCACAGAATTCAGAAATAATACTGTACCGTAGTGCGCCTGTTGCGCGGGGTAGGCGGCGGGCGGGTAGCCGCCGTACTGCTGCGGAGGGTACGCGCCGGCGGCGGGAGGAGGGTACCCGTGGCCGCCGTATCCACCATGCCCGTTGCCGTATCCACCATGCCCGCCGCCATGGCCGTAGCCGCCGTGCCCATGGCCACCGCCGCCGTGGACGAGGTTGGACACGTAGCCCTTCACGCCGCCGTTGTGGCCGTACATGTCGTCGTGCCCTCCGCCCATGTTAGTTGATTGCTCAGGTAGAGCTCAGGTAGCTAGCTAGTCGATCTGCACGATCGAGAGAGGTGCTCTCTACCTAGCTAGCTATGCGAGCCGGTGATGGATCGAAATCGAATGCTCTCCTGTCTGCTAGCTAGCTCTCTGCCCTCAGCTGGCTTCTTCTCTGCTGCCGGGGTGTGGTGTGGCTGCGCCCGCCCGAATTTATAGCGCCACACGGCCGCGCGGCTTTCTGCGCCTCTCTCGCGCGCCCGCCACCTTTCGAGGTGTGCCGAATCCGCACACGTACCATACCACCCCATGCAATAATAATATAATATTCTTCTTCGAGCAGCTTCATATCAGGCTGGTGATGAGGTCGTGTCGTGTCTATTGGATTCCAATTCCCTTGCCCAAATCAGGCTGGCAAGGTCGTGTCGTGTATTGCTTGATTCCAATTCTCTTGCGCCCAAATGCAAAGGGCGAGCGCTGAGATGCTCCATCATATTCCACGGTTAACATTCCACGGACACACAACCGCACACCTGGCACGTCTCATCCCCGTGAAAACTTGAGGAGGTCTTACTTTGTTACTCCCTCCAAATCATTTTAGCGTCTGTTCGAAATCAAACACGTATACATTTGATTATCAGTTTCAAAAAACTCTATGTGATTTCACAACATGTGAATTATATATATTAGAAAAAATATGGATTTTATATATATCTCTAATCGATTTTAAATTAACTGTTAAATATGAAATGTTTCAGTTTGGATAAAGCTAACACATGTGAGAAACACGGAGAGGGTAGACTCATCAAAAAAAAGTTAGACCTGATTGGTTGGCAACCAATTTTTACCCAACTAAAATCATGGCAAACCAAAATAGTGGCTTACCAAAATCAAGACTGTCAAAGCTAGGACAAAAAACTTAGGTGTGCATTTGGTTGATTACCAAAATCAAGGCTTCTCAATTTTCTCTTTTATGTCGTTTAAGAACTTTCTAAAAATTTGTCAAAACTTTGATCATAAATATTGGTGTGCTAATTCTTTGGTAATAATAAACCAATTGAGACTAGAAATTTTGGCATGTTATAGTTTTGATGACGATTGAGCAAAAATTGGTAGCAAACCAATTAAACCTATTGTGAACAGGCCTCTAGTATTTTTCATGCTAGTCTGGGCTGAGTGGGCCTGTTTAACAACAGGACTTTAACAGGGCCTCAAGTTGACTAGTCCTCATGGGCTTCCAAGCCCAACAAAATACAAAGTCCTAAATCTCGTACAACCCGCCGTCCCGCCTCCTCCCGGTGCCCACCGTGGCCGTCCATGACTCCGACCTGTCGAATCCCAGCCGTCCAACCCTCAATCCCCGTAGCCCGGATATAAAATTAGTGGCTGACGCCGCCAGCGTCCCGCCACCAAAATTTTCCCCTCCCGTTGCCCCCGCGTCGCGTGTGCTCTGTCTCGTGGCGACGAGCCGACGACTGAGCGACCGCCGCCGCCGCCGCCCCCGCTCGGCCCTTCGCCAGCCCTTCGAACCCGGCGACGAGCACCCACCAGGTACGCCCACTGTTCTCCTCCCTTCCTTGCTGTGCGAAACCGAGCTCTCAGACCCTAAATCACGCTATTTATGCTTGGATCCGGACATCCGGTGCGAAAATTAACGGATGGATGTTTATGTATACATATACCAATGACCTTTATCGTGTCCGCCCTTGATTGCATGCAGATGGGTTTATAATTCTTGCTAGGTCAAGTCAAGTTTTACTCGATTGTAGGGCAGATTTTGCTATTAGGTAGTAGTAGTAGTACTACTCGCATCTGGGAAAAAAAACTGACTCTGGAATGCACCTGTGGGGTGTTTGTTTCGGGTGGTACAGATTACCTATTTTACCATGAAAATTCATGCCACGCGCAGCGGCGCAGGTGTTTTCTGTGTCAATGCTTCACTGTTTTATATTCTTGGTACAGATGCTAATATAAATCGTTTATGTGTTGCAGTCAAGATGCCTCGCTACGACGATCGTTACGGTGGGAACACACGGCTGTATGTAGGTCGTGTCTCCTCCCGTACGAGAACACGGGACCTTGAAGACATTTTCGGCAGATATGGGAGGTTAGCATGCTGGTTCTAAGCCTGAGATGTCTTATGCACTTTCATGAAACAGAGTTTTTTTTTTTTGAATTTTGACGAGTCAAGGCTGCTTTTGATCTGTACTCCATTGCTTTTTAGCTCTGTCTAATTTACAGAACCACTTAAGCAAATTAGGCCCTTTTTAGTTTCCACTATATTGTGGAATCCAGCTTGGGATCTAAAAGCCCAGCTTCTGCAATCCCCAAGCTGTATGTCCCTAGCGTTTTGGATCTACCCTATCGGCTAGTAGATGGCATTTGACCTGTATGCCTATATCATATTGGCATAACCAAATTCCACGAAGAAGGTAGCAGGAAGGTTTAAAACCTGTTTCGATTGCAGGTGTGAATGACCATGAAATTCCCTTGCAAACTATTCCATCTTTGGGATTGGACCCTTAATTAATTTGATGTAACAATATATCTGCATGGTATTATTAGCACATAACATGCCTTTTCTCACCTCCCTTAATCAATTGGATGTAACAATAAATTTTGCATGGTATTAGCACATAACATGCTTTTCGCACCTGGTTGAAGTGACATATATTTAGACATGATCCTACATAACATAATACCAACTGAGTTACAAGAAAATCATGGTCAGCTGTTCTACTTTTTTCCTTCTGGAGGTTTGTACTCAATTGATTGAAATGAAATAAAGTACTTTTGTTCTTTGCTTTCCTTGATCTTTAAATATAGGGGAAAAAACTCTTTAGAATCTCTGTTAGCTGTTGAGATTGGTATCCCAGGCTGCTGTGTGCTGTCATTCTCAGCATTGTTTCTATTAGAATTAGATCCACATGCCCTTCATGTTTTAACTTGGATGATCTTGTTGAAGGTTTTGGGGGCCTACCCAACCTCGGTGTCCATGGTGGGAGCCTGGGAGGGTGCCCTTGGTGCAATTGCTGGCTGTTCTCCCAAAAGTTGAAACTTTGCTGATTCTTTTGAAAAAAAAAACCACGTTTTATTGGAAATTCAGTCATGACTGGTTTAGTTCCTTCTGACCGGCGATTCATTTCTCTACCTGCTTCTTGACGGTGTTACTGTTTCTGGAAACCATTTCCGCAGAGTACGTTATGTGGATATGAAGCACGAGTTTGCATTTGTTGTAAGTGGCCTCGCTCTACTTCAAGCTCATGAATCATTTTTGTCAACTAAATAGTTTTTTTTTCTGTTTTCACATATGAGGTCTACTTTTTCTGAATTGTATTGCAGGAGTTCAGTGATCCCCGGGATGCTGATGATGCACGGTATAACCTTGATGGTCGGGAGTTCGATGGTAGCCGATTGATTGTTGAGTTTGCAAAAGGGGTAAGCTAAAAGAGCCCTCTGCAATATATAATTTATTCCTTTTCTGGCTTTATGTTTTTTATTATCTGATTCCCTGTTCCACCTGAATGCAATTTTCATTGCAATTTAGGTTCCACGTGGCCCAGGAGGATCCCGTGAATATATGGGCAGGGGACCGCCTCCTGGTTCTGGCCGCTGCTTTAACTGTGGTATTGATGGGCACTGGGCTCGTGACTGCCAAGCTGGTGACTGGAAAAACAGATGCTACCGCTGTGGAGATAGGGGCCATATAGAAAGAGACTGTCAAAACAGCCCTAAGAATCTGAGGTGCCTCCTGTGATTTTTTCTTCTTTTTTTTCAACTAGATCATTTCATGCCTGAATGTAAGTTCTCTTTTTCAAAGTAGGCGGGGAAGAAGTTACTCAAGATCACCATCACCTCGTCGCGAAAAGGAGCCGTGATAGAAGTTACAGCAGGAGCCGCAGTAGGAGCTATAGGTATGTGACTTTGTGTATTCGATTTAACCAATTGGTTACTATATATATTATTACTTTCATTTTATTTGTCATGATGGTGATGTACCATGGAGTAATGGTTGAAACTTTTTATCTTATAACACATCTACCTAATCTGAATCAGAGAATTATTGTTTTCTGGCTGTGCATATCCTTGGCTGCCATAATAAGATGTTCTGGCTGAATATAGAATATACTAAACTAATCAGAATGCTAAATATATTTTTAGTGATTTATGATATGACAAAAACCTGATTGTGGATTTGGTAACGTATAAAATGCTTTTTAATTTGATTAAGGTTCTGTGTTCTGATTCGGTTATTTCTTCCTCTGCTCATCTTTGTATAGTTTTTAGTATCAATCTCTAACATTGTATTCTTTCCTTTTCATAGTCGTTCAAGATCTCCAAGGCAGAACAGCCGTGACGAAAGGAGCCCTCGTGACAGCCGCAGCCCAATGAGGAGCCCTTCACCATCTAAGGGTAGAGACCGCAGCCCAAGCCCTAATGGTAGCAGGAGTCCTGCACCAAGGGAACGCAATGGCTTGGATTACAGCATGAGCCCTAGGAGGGATGACAACCGTAGCCCAGCAGACCGCGAGCGCCGTGAAAGCAGTCCAGCAGCCAATGGTCGTAGCCCTAGCCCAGGGGTCAATGATAACGGCAATCACCGCACATTCCCCTGAATATGTTTCTGGGATGGTTCCGCCCCTATGTTTATGAACCATCCCAAACATCTTTATGATCAGGAGTGGTTTTTTGGTTTTTTTTGTGTTAATTATGCATTGGATAAACCATTCCATCTGTTACTTATAACCTTAAAGTGCACATGGATCATTTTGCTTTCTCTTATTTATTCTATAAAAAAAAAAGAACTCTGTACGATTGTTTTTGTGGGACTGTGGCTGGATTGCATTAGGACATACAACATAGTCACTTTTTTGTCTGATATCGCAGATGAATAGATATTCCCTACATTGCCACATTGGTGGTGTTGGCTTCTTAGTTAGTCAAAATGTTAAACTCTTAGCGGGTACTTTTCAATACATGTATCCTTTTTATAATTTTTTTGATTATTATGTAATGTAGAAACCTCGATCTTCCATTATTCATGCATTGCAGCCTGAAGCCCTGAACGTTTGTTAATCTGATGATTGATCTTGATCAGGTTGGAGGTGTACTACTCATAAATCTATCATCAGATTTCCTTATTTCGCATTCTAGCATTCTGTATGCTTCATCTGCCGCCCACATTGACCATCTGCCAGAAGACACCTCGCATGGACACATCGACATCAGTGAAGTTGTCGTCAGTGACACCCTCTCCCTCGCAGCCAGCTTCGTTCTCATGCGAGCTTGTTGTCCGATGAGAATCCAAAGGCGGCGGCATCAGCTCGCGCACCAGGCTCAAGCTGTTGACGTCGGAGAGCTCGAGGCCACTGCCGTCCTGCAGCCGCATCACGAACTGGAGGCTCCACACGACGTCCTCCATCGCCGGCCTGTCCGCGCCGCGCGGCGCGAGGCACCTGGCCGCCGTCTCGCCGAACTTGCTCAGCGCCTGGGGCCTCACGGCGGCGGCGATCCGGCGGTCGACGATCTTGTCCAGCTCGCCCCTGCCCTGCCAGTGCAGCGCCCACTCCACCAGGTTCACCATCGGCTTGGGCAGCCTCGGGTCCACGGCGGGGCGACCGCAGAGCGCCTCCAGCAGCACGACGCCGAGCGAGTACACGTCGGACTTGGTCGTGAGCTGCCTCGTGCGCACGTACTCCGGGTCCACGTACCCGAAGCTGCCCTTCACCGCCGTGCTGACGTGCGTCTCCTCGAGCTCCGGCCCGGCCCTGGACAGCCCGAAGTCGGCGACCTTGGCGGCGAGCCCGCCGTCCAGGAGGATGTTGGACGACTTGACGTCGCGGTGGATCACCGGCTTGGGCAGCGCCGTGTGCAGGTAGAGGAGGCCCCTCGCCGCGCCGGCGCAGGCCTCCAGCCGCTGCGCCCAGCCGAGCGCCGTGGCGGCGGCGGCGGCGCCGCCGCCGTACAGGCGGCTCCTGAGCGAGCCGTGCTCCATGTACTCGTACAGCAGGATCATCTCGTCGCCGTCGTCGCAGTAGCCGACGAGGGACACGAGGTGGCGGTGGCGCAGGCCGGACAGCAGCTCGATCTCCGTGCGGAACTCCCGCGCGCCCTGCCGCGACTCCGGGCTCGCGCGCTTCACGGCCACGGCGGCGCCGTCCGGGAGCGTCGCGCGGTACACCTTCCCGAAGCCGCCGGCTCCGATGACCAGGCCCTCGTCGAAGTCGTTGGTCGCGTCTCGCAGCACGGCGAGCGGGTAGCGGTAGCTCGGGACCGGAGAGGCAGCGACGATGGGGATCATCGCTCCTGGCATGTCTCCTCCGTCGACGGCGAATGCTCCGCTGGCGCCCGGTCGTCGGCTGCGCAAGCTCAGTCGATCGAGGAGCGGCATCCATGGAGTAGTCGGCGACGGCGACTGGCTCCGGGACGACGACGACGGTGTGCTAGGCAGCATCTTCTCCTCTTTCTTCCTAAGGAAAATGACAAGGACAGCAGCAGCAACGGACACGGCGGCGAATGCTCCACAGATTGAGCCCAGAACAACGGCCAAATGCTGCTTCTTTGATCCTGCCGCCGCCGGCTCGACGACGACGACAGAACCTGAGCTAAAGTGCATCTTCATGATCTCTATCCCGTTCAGGATGGGGGGAGCTTGCAAGGCACTACCATTACTCACGTTCATCACCGACGACGAGCCAACATAAATTGCGATCTTGCCGGACGGGTCGACGGAATCCGAGACGAAGTCCCTGTAGTACGGGAAGGCCAAAGCGCCGTTACCTATCGTGGAGAGATCAAGATCTTTCACCACCGTGTAGCTGTCCACGTACACGTCGACGTGGAGGAGGTGCGGCGCCCTGCTCACGATGTCGCACAAGTGGAATCTGATGAGGTAGCTCGACGGCGGCCCGTCCACGCCGAATTCCCACGTCATCTGCTTCGACGAGTCCAGCCAGCTCGACAGGGTCAGCTCCCTGGCCGTGGCGTACACGACGTCCGGCGCGTCGTCACGCGTCGCCTCCCCGTCGTCGTCCCCGGCGAGGTAGTTCAGGCTCCCGTTATAGGCCTCCTCTCGGGTGACGGCCGAGCCGACCAAGAAGCGCTCGTCGGTGGTCCACTCCCGCGTCAGCGTGTCGCCGTCGGCGGTGACGGCGGGGCCGCCAACGTTGACCCTGTACGCGGTTTGCAGCGGCATCACGGCGGGGTCGAGAAGCTGGTCGGACGACGACGTCTGGACCGGGCGAGCGATGAGGTCGTCGGGGGCCGAGACGACCTCGACGGCGTTGACGAAGGCGAGGCCCCCGGTCACCAGCGGCACGAACGTGACGACGAGCGTGTCCCGGGTCACGTACAGCAGGAACTCCTTCCGCACCGGCGAGGTCGTGCCGTTCGCCGTCTTCTCCGGCGCGAAGCCGTTCATCAGGACCACGTCCTGCGTCGACACCTTGAAGCTCGCGTCGGCGGCGAGGTCGTAGCCTTGGCACGAGAAGGGGAAGAAGTGGAGGCGGACGAAGTGGCGGCCGCGGCGGCTGATGCGGAAAGAGTAGGACGACGGCGCCGTGAACACCCTGGCGGTCTGGTACAGCGCGGCCACGGCCGCGGCCTCGCCGGAAGCGGAACCCGACGCCGCCGTGTCGGGCGAGGCTTTCACGGCGGCGCTTGTGGGCGCCGTCAGGGTGACAGAGCCGGAGTTGCCGTCGGCGACGAAGACCCTCCGGCCGACTCTCGTGTTGACCGACGAGCCGCAGCTGATGAGGTAGTTGTCTGCCGGAGTGTACGCGGTGCAGAAGCGGGAGAGGATCGAGATGATCGCCACGAAGCTCAGAGCTGACAGGAGCTTAGCCATGGCGGTATTCAGAGTCCGATCGGCAAGATCGTGGAAAACTTCACATGATTTCAACAAAAGCACAAAGTTGATGTAAATATAGGCGGAGTGTCTTGAATGAAGTCAGATTAATTGGGTAATCGTAAACAGACGAACTTGGAGTCAGAAGTACCTTGAGAAGTATTGAAGTATTCTGAGTTTCTGACTGATTGGTGGACTTACTGCTGCACAGGCACAGCAAGCTTGCTAATTTACGCGCATGCGGCATGCCAGCATGCAAGACATGATCAGCTCTGAAGAATCTCAATCCCACGGACGGACAAGAACTCAACTACATGATACAATAGAAGTCACAGAATACCGAACTGGCAGATTCGAGCCAAACTATAAAAATCCAAACAGAGAGCTCTCAACGATGGCAACTCCCCCTGGGGCCTGGGCCCTTGGGTTGGGGGGTTGGCAGAAGCTTTACACTTGGGCAAGTCGAAGAAGCGCAACGACGAGTGCGTCCTATTCTGAATGAAAGGAACACTGCAGTCCTAAAGCCAGTACTATCCAGTAGGACCGATAAATCGGCTGATGTTTTATAAAAGATAAATACTGTTTGCAATGGCTGATAAGATGAAATCAATAGAAATGGGTTCAATCATTCGGCAAGCACTCCATGGCTGAGTGGATATACACATGTAATGTACAACTCCCTGCTGCAGCCTGCACAATTAGTCTTCAGTCTTGAGTTTTCAGAGGTCGGACTAGGCTTGGGGGATTACAGGAAGGACACGACACTGGTCAGAGGAAAGACTGCGACTGCGAGCGAGTCTGCCGCCGTTCCACGGCAGCCGGAGACTTGAGCGCGAGGGAGAGGTCGTTATTAAAAGCGACCGACCTGGATTAGGATGGAAGCCTCCTCCTGCTTTACTACACTGTATGTAGTCCTGACCTGTTTTGTTTTGCTGAGAACAGGACATGTACGAATGTACTATACTACGTATTTTTTAGCATAACAAAATACCGGTATAGCCTGACACAACATTTTTTAAAGGAAAATTTATAGAGCTCTGTCTTGCATTTAAAGTATAACATACAACTATGTGTTGAATAGGATTCAGCTTGTTAGGATTCATTATATCACACTTATAATTTTCTTATTTTAACCTAGCATACTAGCATGGCTTTGGCTAAACATGATATCTCGAAATTTTGCTTAGGCAGACCCACTCGGTCCGGAGATGGGCTGGGAAGCACCATTTCGTGATCCAGAACATATGCTGGGCTGAAAGTCTATCGGGCATTCCCGGAGCCCAGTATGAATTGGGTCCAACACTGGCAGGACTGCCTCTTTAGTGCGAATCACTGCAACCTTTACCTTTCTGGACTGGATGGATAAAAGAAACAAAAATCCATTCGTTTGCTTTTAGTTGTATCAATTTCGCAAAAAGGAGGAATAAGCACAATGAATCAATGATCATGTGATCAGCAAATCATAAATCTATATTAGTATAAATCTTATTCCAGAACAATACTCTCTCCTCCTTTCAAAAAATAAGAACAATACTCTCTGCATTTTAAATTATAAGTTATTCTAATTTTCTTGAGAGACAAAACATTTCAAATTCCACCAATTTATATAATAAAATACTAATATTTATCTTATCAACTATGTATTATTATATTATTTGTTAATTATATTTTTGTAGTATAACTATTTGATTTAATAATTTTTGTAATTTTTTATAGATTCTGTTAAACTTGAGACGTTTTAATTCTTAAAAAAGTTAGAATAACATCCAATTCGAGTACTTTGTAAATCCAAGCTCAATCACATGTGAGATGAACACATGACCTCATCCCTTTTCATGTGGGCCCCAGGTACTATTGCTATCCTTCTGAAACAGACAACAGAACTGCTTCGCTTCTTGCTTAACTGAACAAGAACACCGCCCTTTTGCTTTTATTTAATGAAAAACCTTTTTGCTTTATTTAATGAAAAATAAATATATTAGTGAAACAGAAAAAGACAGAGAAACGGAAAAGAGCAAGCCGACCAGCAGTTGAGGTGTTGAACTCTGAAGAAAGCCTGAAGCGCCTGCCTCCCTGAAGACAGAAGCGACCGCCCCGGCGCGCCCCCCACCTACTACGCCTCCCCTCGCCGTCGCCGCCGTGATCCCGCGATGTCCTCGTGGCTGCGGAGCGCGGTGAGCAAGGCCGTGGAGGCCGGCGGCCGCAGCGGCGTGGCCCGCACGGTCCTGGGCTACGCCGACGCCGTTGCCCACCACGCTGGCCAGGCCGTCGCCGAGGGCGCTAAGATCATCAATGAGCGCATGGTGAGCGGATTCCTCTCCGTCCCTTGTCCCCTTTTCCAGAGCCCGTCCAATTGGCCTGGAAACGTGTTTTTGTCTTTTGTTGCTGATGAGGCGACGCCAATTGGGAAATAAATCCAACTTGTCCGCAGCTGCGGCTCGCCTGTAATTTGAGCTGCTGTTCTACTATCTTCTTGTTCAATCTATGTGATAGCTTCTAATTCGAAGTGAAAATGGAGTAATGAGTGACCTGTCAGTTTCAAACTGCCATGTTCTAGGACGGGGGTGGCTCCTAAAAAGGGGAAAACAGCTAACTGTTGGGGCATTTGGGCATTTAGGGTTCACTCTGGTGCAGTACGCATAGACTGACTGTCTTTTATACAGAAAAACCCTTGTCTACTGATGATGACTTGATCTGAGGAACATTTGTATTATGTTTTTTTTTGTTGTGGGATTTGTAGAGCAATCAGAACTACAAAAGTGTCAAAAAAACAGTGAAGCTATTGGAAGAGGTAGCGGTTTCAGCGCGTGGGGATGAGAGAATTCAAGTGCTAAGGCGCTGGCTCAGGGCCCTACAGGAGGTTGAGGCTGAAGTTGGAGGTTCGGGTGGGTCGCCCAGACAGACTGTCCCTTCAAGCGAACCAAATTCTTTGAAAACATCGTTGGCCAAAGTATGCATCTGCCTGTCAGATTTCATGTTCTTGGCTCTTGGGTTTTGCCTAATCATACAGGGAGCCCATTCACTTTGAATTGTCATTTATAGCATATAGGCACCACACGTATGTGCTATTCTTGTTTTCACCCATGATAATATCGTAGACACATCTCTGCAGGTTTTGTTTTATGATGCTGATATCGGAGGGCCTCCTATGAACTTCCGAGATGTATTCCTTTATAGCCAAGCACTTGAGGGTATTACGTTGTCCATGGTGAGCTAGTTCAATTATTCTATACTGGCTGTCAAGAACTCAAGATACCATCTGCACCTGTATTTGTTTTACCCAACAAGAAAGTGCTTGCTGTAATAGATCTCTGTTGTTTCTTGTACCACGCTACCACCGCTATAAGCTAAGCATGGCTTATCTTTTCCTTGTACAGATTCTTGAAGCTCCTAAGGAAGAAGAGGTTTCCCTTCTTCTAGAAATTTTCGGGTGAGCTTATTGTCCAAAGGATGTGCCAAAGATTTTGCTATTTTTCCAATAATCCAAGCAATTTTCATCTCAGTTTTCATTTCAAGTAGAATGTCTAAGTACACTAAGAAATTACTCTGAGCTTGAATACTTAAACTCTCTCCTGCAGTTCCCGTATGATAAACATATAATTAAATGCACTTGGTCTGGATAGAACAGGGAAAATAGTCATCTAAACTATAATTGTTGACTGACCTGGAAGCAATAACATTTGCACTTGAGTACTTGACTTTAGGATATACTACTATACTAGTGACTCTAGAAACTTACCACTTTGATGTGAAGAATCATACTTCACCTTCAATGTTAAGAATTTATTTTATGATTTTCTGTTGCAAGTATAGCACTGCCTGCTTGCTATTTTTCCTTATGTGGCTGTAATTTGTCATGTGATATTTTCCTTTTGATGTTTCATACTCTTACTGAATCTGCAGTTAGATTTTACTTTGGGCTCTTATGAAGGCTCATATGATTGTACATGCTAGCTTCCCTGAGAAAACAATCTTTCAGACCATCATTTTTTTAATCATTGGTTTGGCTGTGGCTGTTTGGCGTGATTCTATCTACTACTCTACTCTTTCTTGAACTTGAGTCTCAGTATTTGTTTTCTTCATGAGTATCCTCTCCGTTTTAAATGACAGTCATTTGCTACAGAATATGTCTTACAGGGGGGAAAGAAGTTAATAATGCTATAGTGAGCAGTATACAGGACTTGGCAAAGTCATTCTCAAATTACCATGATGAAGTCCTGGTATGTCTGCTAGTTGTCTGATGTAAACTTATAAGGCTAAATTATCATGTAATGTTTGGCGCAAAGTGTTCTAATTGTTCACTAGTTTTTATGTATTTGATAATCCACAAGAATGTAATTGCAGTTCTTGTATACTTCTAGTCTTCTTTCCTCGTAAATTGGGTTTCTTTTTCTGTTTTGTGCCACATTTTTCATGCTGCTGAAAAGGCATAGCTACTTATCCTACCTTACTTCTTTCTTTCACAAGCAAGCACTTGATTAGGGCTACATTCCTGGAGAAAGAATGGTGTATTCTATTTCCCTGTTTTCAAGACCAAATTTTGCATATATTGATTTCTCTTGTGAAACGATATTTACATGTAGGTGAAACGTGAAGAGCTACTTCAGTTCACCCAAAGTGCCATTTCAGGTCTAAAGAGAAATGCTGACATTGTGAGGTGACTACTATTCTACTGAATTTCTCATGAAGTCTAATTTTTCATGCATGTGTGGTCAAGGATCGACCAGCCTGATATGATGTAAGTAAGGTTTGCACATGGGAATAATAGATTGATTATGAGAGTACAGGGTACTAGATTACATAGGGAAGAATGTCATAAGGTTTAGTTTTTATAATTAGCACCAACCAGCACAATGTACGTGGGCACGTCCTGGGTCCATCTCTCTGTCTAACAGTAAACATCATCTATATTTTATGTGATACGAGATTACATTGAATTGTTCACCTGTGCCAATAAGGATATTTACCCAATCAGGTTGTTACCCATGCAATTGTCTAATATGAAATATCCTTAGCCATCATTACACTGTGACTTATAGTATTAACCTGTAACATATGGAAAACCTAAAAGGTTAATTAGTACACTTGCCTTTGTTTTTGGGCTATTACAATTTCTTGTTACTCTAATATGTTTATTTCACTTCAGGATAGATGCTGAAGCTTTAGAATTGTGGAAGAAACTAGATGAGAAGGAGGGATCACGAGTTCAGTCAATTGGTGATCCTGATAAAGTTACAGAAAAGACTCCAACTGTTGAGGTCTGGACTCTATGATATGTTCTAATTAACTACTTTGTTTAACTTGTTTCTGCAGTACAATTTTTCAATGCTTGGTTAGATGTTCACAAAGGCGTTTGGGATCTATCTATAAGCAGGCAGTGTCATTATCAAGATTTTAAATCTCCAGCTAGGCAGGTCAAGCTATTTGGCTATAGACTCAAGTGTCCTCATTTAGCTCCTCTATTAGCTGTTTGAGAGGCTGTCCGCTAAATGCCTTAGCCGGAGATTTGAAACATTGGCCATTATGCAGATATACACTTGGCTCTAAGCTTTTAATTATTTCATTTAAATTTAAATTTCTTATGATCCCAGGCTCGTTAAGCAATTTGTCAGGCAATTTCATTAGGAGATGGCTTCTTCCTCGAACTAATGTTGTGCATTCGATGCCAACCAGTTTGTTTTGATCTGTTGCATCCTTTTATCAGTGACTTTGTTCTGCCTCCATAATGCTTTTAGTTTGAAACAGGCTAACTCTATTTTTCACCTTGTTTAGTCTTTCAAAGAAGCACTCACCGAAGTTCGATTCTGCTCGAGAATGGAGGAACTTCTATTGAAGAAAAAATCAATTAATACCGGGGACTCCTTAGAGATCCACTCCCAAAAGGCATGTTTCTTTCATTATTTGTGATTCTATGGGAATTTCATTTTCTGTTAGATATACTTTTATATTCTGCTTATATTCAGTCTCACTCATAAATTGACCAAACACCATAGTTGCATGGACACTTGAACAAAAACAAAGGTTAGTGATAGTTTAGTAATCTCTTTAGTGCTAACCATTTTGATCATGCATACTTTACTGTTCTTTGTTTTGTTCTTGGATCTTCATTTTCTGAACTTAACCCTTTGAAGAAAATGAATTCATGAGCTATGGGACTCTGAGCTCCAAGAGTTTTCTCTTTTACATTTACTTTGTGTTAAATTGTTGCATGGTCCAGGTGAGCAATCACCAATGTTGTGATGTAATTGTGTCAAAAGTTTCATCTTACCTGCTGCATTATTTAGACTTGTGAATAATAACTCGGTAGTCATTCTGGATGAATTCTGCTTATATATATGTGGAGATTGGTGAAAATATGGTTTGCTATATGCTAACATAATGGACCAAAATGTTGCAGGTTGAGAAATTAAAGGTATTGGCGACTTCCCTTGCTAATTCATCCTCCAAGGCAGAGAAGCGTATTTTGGATCACAGGTTTAGCTTAACTTTTCTGTAGGCATATTTCTAAATCATCATTTTGTTGATTCTTGTTAGAATCCTGAATCTTGTACACATTAAGGACGCTGCTTTCCCTTTTAGTTTATGTTTCTGGCAGATGAAATATTATATTCTTCTAACATGTATGATTTCCTAGTACATATGGATTAATTTTCGGAGATAATGATTTGGAAAAGGAACACTGATATTAACACTTGATATAGGAATGTTTGTCTATGCACACATCAAACTTCAACTATATTCGTTCTGACAATAAAATCTGCAATCTGTGTACTTACCAGTTCAATTTGCATTGGCTCAAATTATAATGTCATAGTTGATGTGCTTTAGTTTAGATATTAGTTTATGTCTCTGTCACTAAATTAGCATGATTATCATTAGTATGTAAGTCATAGTCTATGTGATATTGGTTCACTAGTGAGTAAACCATGGATACAAGTCATGTTGTTCACTCGCCACTATTGTGGCTTTATGATTTTGGTGCATTTTGGAACAAAGAAATTAATACAGAAAACTATCCAATGATCTTTCAAATTTTACTATTTCAGACGCCAGAAAGAAGAGGCTCTTAACTTTCGTGCTAAAAAAGGAGAGCGAAGTGATTGCTGTTGAGAAGGTAAGAATCCAAGCTCATATGTAGAATCTGTTTGTAGTTCTTATATACTATGAAAGCTCACATGACACATAACGTAGAACTCTGATTGCATTTCCCTTCTAGCATATAATTATAGCTATGCACCATTATAAGCTTTTTTTTCCCCCAACTTATTTCATTGCATCTGATGGCTGCCTGGAAAGCCATTCTACGTGCACAACGCACATGTATATCTATATATGTGGTACTTTATAAAATGGATGCACATATAAGTTCTGATTTGTTGTAATATGTTGGTGTCACAAACAAATCATGTTTTCTAATGTGTCTCATGTAGGATTTGACTACTGAGATTTCTGCATTGGAGAAGCAAAGGGATGAACTTGAGGCTCAGTTGAAGAAGGTACCTTATCCTGAGACCTCTGTGGAAGATTTTGTTTTCTCATTGTTTTCTCCTGTCTCCTACTATTTTGTGAAAGTAACATTTGTTCTGATCTTGATTTGTTTCCAATGTTACATGATGAACAGGTCAACATTTCACTGAATGCTGCTGTTGGTCGACTCAAGCAGACA
This sequence comes from Chrysopogon serrulatus, assembly GCA_015844335.1. Lineage (NCBI taxonomy): Eukaryota > Viridiplantae > Streptophyta > Magnoliopsida > Poales > Poaceae > Chrysopogon > Chrysopogon serrulatus. The sequence continues at coordinate 255,416 of JADLZL010004180.1, forward strand.
AGGGAAGAGAGGGACCAATTTCATGAAGCAAACAACCAGATGATATTTAGTTTACAAGCGAAGGTGGGTACGCTTATCCAGTTTCAGTTTTGATCCTGCTGTTTTTTATGGGATTGATGTTTATTATCTGTTTTCAATATATTGACTAGCTTGATATTTTGTTTTCTGCATCACCTCAGGAGAATGACCTGTCAAAATCTATTGACTCATGTAACATGGAGGCCAGTGTAGTCAAGACTTGGGTAAATTTTCTCGAGGATACATGGCAACTTCAGTCGTCATACAATGAACAGAAGGAAAATAAAACAAAGTATGTAATTACTACAAGTTTCCACACTATTGTGAAGTTACGATCAGAACATGATCCATTGCTGTTGTGCTGAATATTGTGACAAAATAATATGCTTGCCTGATTCAGCTTTACTTTCTGTTTAGTGACGAGCTGGAGAGATGCACAAGCAATTTTTTGAAGTTGACCAAGCGTCATCTTTCTCATTTCAAGGTTATTGATATATGCTGTTCAAGCATTGTACTATTGGAGTATATATTTGATTCAGTTTCTCATATGCATTAATGCATCCTTTTTTTTGGGCAGGAAGTTCTTAGCCCATCAATTGAGCGGATCCGCACATTTGTGGATAATTTGGCAGTACTAAATTCTAGGTTGTTTAATTTTTCTTTGTAATGTCTTACATGTACTCTTCCTTTTTGTGAAACAAAAATAGAACTATTGGTTTTGCAATCTGTATTCTGAACCAAATCTTACAGGGAGGAGTCAATAGATCATGGAGGGGATGATGAGGTTTCTGAGAAGACAAGTCCACAAAAGTCCCTTGAGGAGGAATATTTGGAAACTGAAAAGAAGGTTCGTTTTTAGTAGCTAACATTGATATTACACCTGAACTCTTAACTAGATGTTGTTAAGGTCACGAACCTGTTCAAATAAAGATCCCTAGCTGTCTTTGTATTATAATTGATGCTATATACATATATGTTTTTTTAGCCTATTCAGCTTTTTATAGAGAATGGATAGCTGGTTGACAATGTTCCCACATCTTCAGATCGTAATTGCCTTCAGCATTGTAGATCGCATGAAGAAGATGTTTTATTCTGAGCAAGGGGCTAATTCTAGGTACTCCTGACTCTTCTCAGCTTTACTCTCTTATTCGTGCTTGTGATCCCTGCAGTTGCACAAACCACCTTTCCCTCTCAAATTTTCAGGCAAGATGATGCAAAGATTAGGACCTTATTTTCTGAGATTGAGAAACTGAGGGAAGTATTTGAGTCGGTAGAAAGGCCAACACTAGACATTGAAGTCCGCAAGGCAAAGGAACCAATGAAGGAGAAGTCTGGATCAAGTCGTTCAACCAACGACAAATCTGAATGGAGTCATTCACCCGTTCAGGCACCCTCTTCCCCGAAAGATGTGACTGTGGACTCTCCGAAATCTCCAGCAAAATCTGAGCAGCTGCCGGACCCAGATTCAGAGCTTGCAAAGTTCGAATTAGAATTCGGAAAAGTTAACAAAGACAATGAGGAGATAAGCGGTTGGGACTTCGATGAGCTTGAAGAGGAGCTGCGAGCTGACATATCTAAATCAAACAATCCAAAATAAGCACGCTCATCTGATATTTGTGAAGGCATACCACCCCGAATCCCTGTGCTGGCTTTTTCTGAAAATTTGTACATACTTTGAATTGTTGAATGTACATAATGTTGTTTCATTGTGTCCATGGACGTTCTATATATTATACCCACTGCATGAGAGGTGGAGAACCGGAGATTATATTACACTGTAAACTGACAGAGCATTAGCTTATTTGTTTGTTCTTACCATGTAGGTTCATACATGAATGAATGAATGAATGATGATGAGCATTATGTATCATTTCCACATTTTGGACTTTGGAACTTATATTTATAAATATAAAATGTGTTCCCTGCCAAGTTTTAATTAAGTAGAATTGCAAGAAATTTTGTGTGTTTAAAAGAAGCGAAATCTACAACGATGGCAGGTTCTATGCTAGCGTTGTAGCGAGGCGGCTGACCACTAACGCATCCATTACGGAGCTGCGTGCGGGTGTTCGAGAACGTTGGTGCGCGGCTGGGTGTCTGGAGTCTGGACTCTGGAGTGAGGACATCGAACCGGAACCTGGATAGGTCTCTGGTTAGCAGCTTATCACTAAACACTAAACAGAATTATAACGAGTGCTCTCTATTTAGTTACGTCCTTGAGATTATGAAATGCAGTTCTATTTTTTTTAACAGGAAAAGCTTTATTAATTTTAAGACCGTTTCAGTTTTCACCAAGACGATACAGAGACTTCAAAACATTCCTGACCTGCGTAACAAATATATACACACAGCCTTACAAATTACAAAAGGATTTTGTAAGATTCAGACACAAGTAATAATATTCAATCAATAGCTAGATTGTCAAATATATGGTCAAATAATAGCCACCTGCACCAATTGTTAAGATTTCATTGCGACCAAGTTTATGGTATTGGCTTATATAGTTCATGGACGAAGACAATGCATAATCGAGTAAATAACTTGCAAAGAAGAGGAATTGTGTTTTTTTTAAAAAAAAAAAATCGTGTCCTTGATGCATAACCATATTTGGCCAACATGTAACTGCTACATTTCGCAAGGTTAACAGTCAGTTCTTTACTGTAGCTGCACAACCACAAGCTTGATGCTGCCTAAATGGCATACCAGACAACATGAGTAAAATGACAATTATCTGTCCTTGTGACCAAAAAGAGTGTTTGCCGCTTTACTGGTTTTCTTTAGCTACTAAGCTGTCTTTGGTTAACACTGCGTCCCTAGGAAGGTAACACAGGAAGGCATTGATTTTTAACAGCGCTTTTATTTCCAAATGTGTTTATTATTAGGACATCATTTTGAATCATAGCTAAGTACTGAGATTTAACTGAGAAATGTGGTGACACATAGAGTTGTTTGATTTAGCACAAACGTAGCTTATATTTAGAGTAGATGGGAGTATGTCATATACGTATCATAACAACCTCTGAAAGCTAAGTAGAGTAGCATGGTCCGTAGCAAGTAGAGTAGTACTAGTCGCTAGTGAATAGTAGTGATACATCAAGTTCTGCATGCAACTCATTGCTGCGTCACACAACACACACATCATCCTCAGTTGCACGCACTTGTCGCTCCTTAAACCACAACACCTGCGGACGCTCATATTATTAGACGAGGAACACGGTGAACTGGAGCACGGTCTCGACGCCGTCGGTCTCGAGCAGCGCGCCGGACGCCACCACGCCTCCGGGCCTCACGACGGCCACCTTGGCGAAGCCCTTGGCCGCGACGTACTTCCCCGTGCCGCCGACGATGGCGAGGTGCGACTCCGAGTCGACGGTGCGGTGCACGCCGAAGAAGCTGATGGTGTCCTCGAACCCGCCTTCCTTGAACATGGCGGTCACCGCCAGCGTCTGGCTGACGCCCTCCTCCGAGCTAGCGATGTAGAACCCCTGCGCGCGGCCCACCGCCGCGGAGCCCAGCTCCGGCGCCTCCGTCAGCTCGTCGTCCACCACCGTCATGGTCCCGAACAGGAGCTTCTGCAGCGTGGTGCCCTGCGGGAGGCTACCGCCGGCGAAGACCGGCACGCCGCTGTTCCCGTTCACGTTGCCGTTGCCGTTGCCGCCCATGGATTTGGCCGCGTTGGTGGCGCCGCCCAGGCCCGTGAGGAACGGGATGTTGTTGTTGTCGATGGCGCCCGCCGCGCCGGAGTTGACGTTCACGCCGCTGTTGAGCGGCAGCACGGCGCCGTTGGGCCGCGCGAAGGGGAGCTGCGCCGTGACAGCGGCGTTGTCCACGATGCCAGCCACGATGCGCGCCGACGGGTTCGTGCCGCCGAGGATGTCGTGCATGAAGAACACCATGCCGTGGCCGCCGTCGGCTGCGCCGTTCGCCGGCGCCCCAGCTGCTGGCGCCCCCGCTCCCGCCCCCACGGGGATGGTGCTGGCTGCGACCGGAGCTGCCGCAGGAGCGCCACCAACAGCAGCAGCAGCAGCAGCGGGGATGGCATTGGCAGCGACCGGCGCGTCAGCTGCCGCGGCGCCTCCGGAGGCCGCCACACCGGCCGCCCCTCCTGCCGCAGCCGGGATGGCGCTGGCAGCAGCGATCGGTGCGTCGGCAGCCGCAGGTGCTACGGCCGGCGCGATAGCTGGCGCCGCAGCACCAGTGCCGTCGTCGTCGTCGTCCGAAGTCAGCTGGCGCGTCGGTCTCGCCGCGGTGGCGCTGGGCGCGACGAGGACGAGGAGGAGGAGGAGGAGAAGGGAATAAGTGAGCCCGATGGCTGCTTTCTTGGACGCCATTCGAGCGAGCAGAGCCGGCTCTCGATCTGTTTCTAGCTCGTCGCACTGGTGAGACTGCTACAACTGCTTGTGCTCTGGGGCCTGAGCTGCGACTGTGATGGATTGAACCACTCACAAGAGATCTCTCGGAGTATATATATGGACATGTTGATGGCTTGATCGTAGAGTAGTTGGCTGTGTGGTCTCGTGGAGTTGCTCACTTGCTCATCGGAGGACGAACCAATGGTTTAGTTGCACGCCACGTGTGGTGCTGAATCTTCGTTTTGGCGCTGAACAGCAGCAACCTGCTCCATGTTTCTGTTCATGTTGCCGCTCAGAAAGAAAACGGAGGCCCGTGAAGGCCCACAGGAAGATCCATTCCGTGCGAGCATCGATCAGCCCAGGTTGCAAGCCCGGCCCACCACCGCCGTACTAGCAAAGCAGCCAGCAGCAGATAAACTCACTTGGGCACACAGTGTGCCCAAGTGAGTTACCCTATGCTGATGCAGAGACGCACGTCACTCGTGGTGACCGATGCAGACTCTAGAAGACGCATCTGGACCGTCGCGCAAGTCGAAGCACCTTCTCTCCATTTTGTTGGTGTTTGGCCGGTTGACGACAGGACGGGAACACAGTGCGTCGCGTGAAAAAGCTTTTGACTTCCACGGGCGAATGGAAGAACGGCCACGGTGAAAAGGATGCAGAGCACTGGACACCATCAACCACGCCGCTGTGGCGCTGTCGTCGGCGGCGGCTAGACGAACGCGGCACCATTCATTAACTAGTGTCGTCGCCATCGGCACCGAGACGACGGGTTTTCTAGTCTGCGCGGCCGGCGGCGGCTCTGCCCGACTTGATTTCTTCTCACTCCACGCCTCCGCCGCCGTCCGATCGAGCTACCGTCACTTCATTTGGGGTCCGTCCGACCGACCGTCCGTCCTGCCGTCGTCTCAGCCGCGGCGGCGTTGGCACGTGGCTGCCCATGTCCACATGTTAAACCCCCGCTGCCTGCGTCCTTCCTCGTCCCGCACGCGCAGCTCGTCGACAGCTCGCTCCCGCCGTTTCACCAGCCACCATGTCTGTCGCCCTGCCATCCACCACCGTCGTCTTCATCGTCGGGCTCCTCGCCCTCCTCGGCGCGTGCCGCTCCGCCGCGACGCCGGCGACGGACACGCTCTCGCCCCGCCACGTGCTGTCCGGGAACGCCACGCTGGTGTCCAACAACACCAAGTTCACGCTCGGCTTCTTCAAGGCCCCCTCCGGCGCCGCCGCCGGCTCGTCGCCCGACAGGTGGTACCTCGGCATATGGTTCACCGCGGTACCCGGCCGGACCACGGTCTGGGTGGCCAACGGCGCGAATCCAATCATCGACGCCGACACCGGCTCGCCGGAGCTCACGGTCTCCGACGACGGCGACCTTGCCGTCGTCAACCAAGCCACCAAGTCGGTGACTTGGTCCGCCAGGTCGTCCGCGCACAACACCACCCCCACCACCGCCGCCGCCGTCGCCGTGCTCCTCGACAGCGGCAACCTCGTCCTCCTCGACGTCTCCAACTCCACCTCCTCCGGCCGCACGCTGTGGCAGAGCTTCGACCACCCGACGGACACGCTGCTCCCGAGCGCCAAGCTGGGGCTCAACAAGGCCACGGGCGCGAGCAGCCGTCTCGTCTCCAGGCTGAGCTCGGCCACGCCGTCGCCGGGGCCCTACTGCTTCGAGGTCGACCCCGGCGGCGCTCCCCAGCTCGTGCTCAAGCTCTGCGACTCATCCGATCCCGTCACCTACTGGGCGACCGGCGCGTGGAACGGGAAGTACTTCGGCAACATCCCGGAGCTGGCCGGCGACGTGCCCAACTTCCACCTCACCTTCGTCGACGACGCTGCGGCGGAGTACCTCCAGTTCAACGTGACGACGGAGGCGACGGTGACGCGCAACTTCGTCGACGTCACCGGCCAGAACAAGCACCAGGTGTGGCTCGGCGCGTCCAAGGGCTGGCTCACGCTCTACGCGGGGCCCAAGGCGCCGTGCGACGTGTACGCCGCCTGCGGGGCCTTCGCGGTCTGCAGCTACACCGCGGCGCAGCTCTGCAGCTGCATGAAGGGCTTCTCGGTGAGGTCGCCGGCGGACTGGGAGCAGGGTGACCGGACCGGAGGATGCGTCAGGGATGCTCCACTGGATTGCGCTGCCGGTAGCAGCAATGGCAGTCGTAGTGCACCGTCGTCTTCGACGGATGGGTTCTTCTCCATGCCCGGCGTTGGGTTGCCGGACAACGGGCGTGCCTTGCAGAAGGTGACGAGCTCGGGTGAGTGCTCGACGGCGTGTCTGAACAACTGCTCGTGCACTGCGTATTCCTACGGTGGCGGCCAGGGGTGCGTCGTTTGGCAGGATCGGCTGCTCAACGCGAAACAACCGCCGCAGCAAAGCAACGGCGGCGGCGACGCAGTTTCTGACGTGGGAACTCTGTATCTTCGTCTCGCTGCGAGAGAATTTCAGACATCATCAGGCGGAGGCAAGAAACGGGGAGCGATCATCGGCGCCGTCACCGGTGGCGTGATTTTGCTGGTGCTGGCAATAGCGTTGATCGTCTGGAGGAGGAAGAGAACCAAGAACGGTCGAGGAGCTGCCGCCGCCGCCGGTGGTGGGCTCACGGCGTTTTCATACAGAGAGCTGCGTTCCGCGACGAGGAATTTCTCCGAGAAGCTCGGGCAGGGCGGCTTCGGCTCCGTCTTCAAGGGGCAGCTGCGCGACGCCACCGCCGTGGCGGTGAAGAGGCTGGACGGGAGCTTCCAGGGGGAGAAGCAGTTCAGAGCCGAGGTGAGCTCCGTCGGCGTCATCCAGCACGTCAACCTGGTGAGGCTCGTCGGCTTCTGCTGCGAGGGCGAGAGCCGGTTCCTCGTCTACGAGCACGTGCCCAACCGGTCCCTCGACATCCACCTGTTCCGCAGCGGCGTCGGCGGCGGCGGCGGCGGTTTGTTCCTGGACTGGCGCACTCGGTACCAGATCGCCGTCGGCGTGGCCAGGGGCCTCGCCTACCTCCACGACGGCTGCCGGGACCGCATCATCCACTGCGACGTGAAGCCGGAGAACATCCTGCTGGGCGTGTCGCTGCTCCCCAAGATCGCCGACTTCGGGATGGCCAAGTTCGTCGGGAGGGACTTCAGCCGGGTGCTCACCACGGTGAGGGGCACCAAGGGCTACCTCGCGCCGGAGTGGATCAGCGGCACGGCCGTCACGCCCAAGGTCGACGTGTACAGCTACGGCATGGTGCTGCTGGAGCTCGTCTCGGGGCGGAGGAACGCCGCCGGCGGCGAGGAGTACCGCAGCACGACCGGTGGCTCTGATGGCGACGCCGCCGGGGAGGAGGAGGAGGAGCTCGTGTTCTTCCCCGTGAAAGCTGCGAGGGAGCTCGTCAAGGGGCCGGGCGTCGTCAGCGTCAGCAGGCTGCTGGATGACAGGCTCCGCGGTGATGCCGATCTCGTTGAGGTGGAGAGAGCCTGCAAGGTGGCGTGCTGGTGCATCCAGGACGACGAGGCTCACCGGCCGACCATGGCGGAGGTGGTTCAGGTGCTGGAGGGCGTCTTGGACTGCGACATGCCGCCGCTGCCGAGGTTGCTGGAGACCATCTTTGGGAGGCCACGCGCGTCAGCGGAACAACAGACAACGACGGCTTCAGGCACGTCAACGTCAGCACCATTTACTAGTGGATCATAGAATTAGTTTGAACGTATATATGCTTTTGTTTTCATTTTTATCCAGAAAACAGTTGTACAGTTGACCTTGGGAAAACATATGACTAGTGTTCTGTACGAAACTGAAGTTCCACCATTTCATTTTATTTTCTTCATCGATAAACTAGAATATAAGAGTCCTTTTTGACTAAACAAACTGATCTCTGCCGAGTGCCGATTGTAGATAAGTGATTTATAAACCCAAATCCTTGGGTGTGTTTGAACACGACCAAACCAAGAAATTGTGGTCCTGGGCATTTTTCTTTTCAATATTTCTGTTCCACAAAATCATCCTAATTCAGAAGTTTTGCTCTGAATTTTATTTTACTAAAAGGCAAATCAAATTTACTTTTTTTCTAAAATGGCTATTAAAATCCTTATTTAATTAGCATTGTTTCACTGTCGAAGAGAGCTTCTTCCGTTACTTTTTATCTCTAGCCCCTCCTTTTAAAGCTTTTATGAATAGTAGTAAATTATAGGTTTGTTTAAAAAAAGAGAGCACATTGCAGGGTGGTACTCCATATTTCGAGTAGCGGGGAGAAAAATTTAGGGTCTGAAAATAGGATTGAAATTTAGGACCTCTTTAGCGTAAAATAAAGCTCCCATTACTAGGGAGAAAAAGCTTATTGTGCTGGCTGGGTGTCTCATTTAAATAATGATCTGATTACATTTGATCCAATACTCATGAACTAAAGAAAATTAATTTTGACTTTTCCTGGACCCACCAAATGTCACTACCAAGTCGTCGACTGAAACCATCTTTGGGAAGAGCACAATAAAAGACATCCAAAAACATTGTATGGTTACCTTGTGCCTTGTGGAAACGGTTGTGACTTTAAGGACTCAGACTCCTGGTAGTCCATCTAGAATTAGCTGAAGTGGTTTCTCTACAGCCATGTGTGGGTTTCGTTCGCGAACAATGTTCGACGTGCGTGACTGCAACTCAGCCTTCGCCTGCTGTGGTTTTTACTGCCTTATTGAACTAAAAGGTTCTTTTTTACGACTTGGCGCTGTAGCCTGTAGCAGACCTGTTTCTGTTGGAACGGGAAGCGGATGTTGGTTTCACAGCTATGCTATTGTGCCTCGATTAGTTTCAGAAGCAGAACTGCAGAAACAAACGCTGATTCATAGCCTGAAACCCTGTTTCAGTTTCTGCAGGAAATAGAAAAACGTCAAAAATATACCAGATGTTTACAACCAGCAGCGCCCCTAAACAAATCTAGAACCGCCTCCCACCAGACAGTAACAATCGTGTCAAAACCTGAATCAGCAAGTTAAACCTGCTCACAATGCATCAAGAAACCATTTTTTTTTTTTTAGAAAGAGGCAAAGCCTCTGCTTTTTAGAAAGCATAGCGTAACAGGACAGAGTCATACTGGGGATACCAGTTTACAAGTTTTGGCACTAAAGAAAAGGTAAAAAAAAAAAAAAAACCGACTCCCAGACACCCGAGACTAGATAAACCCGCTAGACTTCCACTATATCCGACACCAGCTGTTGAGACGGCTTGAATTGCTTCATCCAGGAATTCACACGTGCAACCACTGCTTCCAAGCTCTCCTGCTCCTTGCTCTTCAGATTAACCTTCCACTTCTGCAACAGAGATAATGCAGTGAAGATCACATCAGTTGGGGCTTTAGGAAACTTCTTTTCAATAGCCATCTTATTCCTAGTAGTCCAAATAGCCCAAGCCAATCCTGCAAACAAGAAAATGGTTAAACGTATGGATAAAGGCCCCTTGCCTTTCAACCACCCACTGCACAAATCATCAACAGATCTAGGTAACTCAGTTAGACTGAACACCTCCTTAATAACCCCCCAACACAATCTCGCGAGATGACAGTTAAAGAGCACATGGTCTACAGATTCAGATACATCACATAAGCAACATTCAATCTTCCCTTTCCATTTCCTTTTAGTTAAATTCTCAGCCACCTGTAACTTGTTATGAAAAATTTGCCACATAAAGAATTTAATCCTCATTGGAATTTTGCTTTTCCACAAGTGACTCGCTATCTGACTAATCTCCCCCCCATGGGATGCATCAAGAAACCATTCACACTGCATCCCTAATAGCAAGAACAAAACAAGAGGCACAGATGACAGTATCACATGGCAGTAGGCAGACATTGCAAGAACCAGAAACCACAATCACAGTGCATTGCATTCACATCATCCAGAACATTTCCACTGCAAGCTAGCACACGACAAGGAACGAACGAACGAGTGTCCCATCTACTGGTAGTTCTTCGCACGGCAGAAGAATCAGAAGGGGAAGAAGCGGCGCAGCTCAGGCCCTCTCGCCCCTGATGCGGCGGGCGAGCTGGATGTCCTTGGGCATGATGGTGACGCGCTTGGCGTGGATGGCGCAGAGGTTGGTGTCCTCGAACAGCCCCACGAGGTACGCCTCGGCGGCCTCCTGCAGCGCGGCGACGGCGGAGGACTGGAACCGGAGGTCCGTCTTGAAGTCCTGCGCGATCTCCCGCACCAGCCGCTGGAACGGCAGCTTCCGGATCAGCAGCTCCGTGCTCTTCTGGTACTTGCGGATCTCGCGCAGCGCCACGGTGCCCGGGCGGAACCGGTGCGGCTTCTTCACGCCGCCCGTGGCGGGCGCCGACTTGCGCGCCGCCTTCGTCGCCAGCTGCTTCCGCGGCGCCTTCCCGCCCGTCGACTTGCGCGCCGTCTGCTTCGTGCGGGCCATCGCTGGGGATTGGGAGAGCGAGCAAGCGAGCGAGCGGCGAGGGAGATCGGAGGATTTGGGGGATTGCGAGCTGGGATGCGGTTCTGCCATGGGAGGAGGATTTGGGTTTATATGCTGGTGGCAGAGGGTGTGTGCTGGGCGGGACGGCGAAAAATTTCGGGAGGCGTTGGCGCGGGCGGCGGAGAAGTTTGGGCCGTTGGATTGGGATGGACGGTGACGTTGCGCTGCTGGCGGGGACGATCCGCGTGCTGGGTGATCTGCGATCTGATTGGCTGGGAGGCTTCGGCGAGGATCGCTGGCCCCACCTAGGATTTCGGCCACGGGCCACGGGCCACGGGCCACGGCTAGCGTCCATTTCCGAGCTTCCATGAATTGTTAACGGGCTGTCTGCTGGGCTTCACACGGCCCATTGTGAAGCGTGATTTCCGGCCGAAATGGTAGCCCGCTTAGCCACGTCACACTCTTCTTTGAAGCCCAACACTTATGCCTGATGAAATACTAGTCCTTGTCTCTTTCTGCTCCCCAAAAAAAAAAAAAAAAAAAAAAAAAAACTAGTCCTTGTCTCTTATGCTATTTGACAACAAATTTGGCCGCACCCACAGTTAGCTTTTCTGTCTGATCACGTTGAACTTGGCAAGGAGATTTTAGCTCGAAATAATGATGTGGCATTTGAGCAGTCAGATTGCTTACTTGATCATTTAGAGTTCTGTGACTATTTTGTCATACTGATACACATGCCATGAACAATCGAGAGACTAGTCCGTCGCGACGAAACACCACCTGTACAGGGAATACAAGCTGCAATAGAGAGGAATAGCCACTCCCTGTTGTGCAATAGCCATACTTTTGTCAAAATCTCATCATAGCAACTTATTGCAGCGATTTGATCATGAGTCATGGCACGGATTTACAGCCCTTGCTTGTGCTTGTGCTTGTACAAGTGGACAGTGGAGGGCTGGAGGTCAACCTCCCTAGCTACAACCATAATTTTAGCAGAAACCTCACTTCCTGCACAACCTTGTTCCTTGTGCAGGTGTGTGAACTAAGCTAATAATACATTTGCAGATGAACCAAGAAGGAAAATGGAGAACAGCAGGCAGCAGCAATTGTCATGACTTGGGCTTTCTGATGGCGCCAATGATGGATCGGAAGACCTCGGTTGTGCAGGGGATGTGGAGGATTCCCTGCTGCTCGTACCCGAATTCCTGCACCGCCAGATCAAGGAGCTCCAGGAAGTAGGGCTGCTTGAACTGCTCCATATGCACGAGGATCCTCTCCCTCTCCTCCCCCTGTCCTATCAGAACTGGTATGAACCCTCTTGGCACCTTATCCTTCCTAGCCATACCCTCCTTTCTCTTCTCCCTTGTGGCATAGAATGGATCCTACTGTCCCTGCATTATATACAACCTTGTCCTGTGATTGCATCACGTAATGGCATTCATGACATGATTTGCATAAATTATGAGGTAGGCGGTCGGCAGTCTCTATCTGATAGAAATACCGGCCTGCACATTTAAATCCTTGGAGTGTGATGCACATTTGTTTAAAACAACAGGCAGCATTGCAGATAAAAGCCCCAAGTACAGTTTTATTCTGCATGACTCCTGTGTTCTATGCCAATAACTGACAGATATTTTGCGTGTTTTTGTCTCTAAGTGCTATAGTTGTGTGGTATGCAAGTATGTCATGTCCTTGTACTGAACATTATCTTTTTGTTTACTCGGTAGCAAAGCTCATGCCATTTTTCCTTAACAAAAACTTTACAGATTCTTCCGTTGGCTTGATGTATTGACTTCGTCTTGTTATGCATGCCACCTGTCTTCTTCGATGATGTGTCAAACACTTTTGGTGCTGCATTATGAAGCTTAACCTGCTGAATTGAATAGGTCAACTAGTGTTTGAGGAGCTGCTTGATGAATGGCAAGTACACGAGGTCCTAGATGTGATTCTTCTTACGAATGGATACAAACAGATGTGGTTGGGATGTATCTGATGCTCCTTCTATAATTTGAAGATTTCATTTGTTTTCGCTCATTATTGAGCCGATCGCACGGCAAGTAAGAAGTTTAATAGAGTTATCTTTTGTTTATGATGAGTCAACGATATGATGATATTGATATTTTGCGTGAATTATTGCAGCTGTTTTCTCTAATTTATGTCATTTTAACGCCTTATTAGTTGTCTCTAAGTCAACCCTGTAGTAACCTTTGCTATAAGCTCTGCTGTATATGATGCAGTAGACGCCAGTGCAACTTGTCCTTCTGTAGGATAACCCAAAATTATGAGTAGCTAATAACTGTCACCTTAAGGTAGGGTAGCTCTGACCAAAGGGGGGAAATGTATTAAGATAGCAGTCTGAACTTACCTGTGATCACTGATCAACTGACCACGCTCTATAGCAGTTCATTAACCTATCCTGTTATCCATTTGGCTAGCCTGTTGTATAGTGTTATTCAAGCCCGTATGTTGTGCCGCTCACCCAAAACTAGCGTGGACGGGCTGATGGGCAACCCAGTGGCATGGATGGCACATGCTTTAGGCTTCAATATTTTTGAACTTGTAGAGTTGTAATGTAATCATCTTTCACGACTCATATGCATTGGATTTCGTTAAATAAACGAGTTGATTGCTCGTCAATATGCAGTAGAGTTTAGAAATCCTAGAGACACCGCACCCAAAAGTTCACTGACAGATCCACCTCTCGCACGTCTCTGCACAACTTGCGTGCATTGTTACACAGAAAATCCCTTCCTTTTCGATTTTCTCTTAAGCTATACATATACATACAGCAATCGCCATGTCGGGTGAGAAAGCGCCGCACGTCGTGGAGGATTACCGCGGCGTCCTCCAGCTCCTCAGCGACGGCACGGTTATCCGCTCCGACGCCGAGGTCCTCCGGCGTTCTTCCCCGACGTCCCGGGCGTCCAGTGGAAGGACGTCGTGTACCAAGCGGCGCACGGCCTCAGGCTCCGCCTGTACCGACCCGCGGCAGCCGTCATCGAGGCCGACGGCAAGTTGCCGGTGCTCGTCTACTTCCACGGCGGCGGGTTTGGATGATATGGAAAGACACGGTGGTTTTGTTGACATTTTGGTTGGCATGGGCTCTCTCCGCGCCTTTTCTTTTTTGCTGCCTTGTCTCTTGCAGTGACAAAAAACTCCTCCGTCTCTCTAGACCTGTGTGTGTTTTATTTTAATGGAAAGCATCATGCATGACCGAGAATGCACCATTGCTCCATTAGGCCTTGTTTAGTTGCACTCGTAAAAGTGAAAGCTTGTAAATGTACGAAGTAGTGCGCAACGGAAAAGTTAGATTGATATATTATAGGTTTTGTGGGTTTATACTTTAGAGTTCATGTGCAATTCAGAGCGGTTCATTGTTTGTTCTGCACATCATTGATATCTTTCATTTTAATTTGGACATGCATGCATGTTTGCGTGCATGCAATGCAACATGGCAATTAGCTAGTACTTAGTGGCATGCATCATCACCAAATGAAGAGTTTGTCTCTTGCAAGCTAATATAATAAAAAGGTAGATTAGATTTGTATTTGTGTGTATTCATCGATCGAACTCTTTGTTTAGGTAGCCTAAAACAATAGACTAATTTGCTGTTGATCCAGCACACATATTGTGAATAATCATATGCATGCCAACTTAGCTAGCTTGTGTATCTTTTGACTAGATACGCCTGCATGAACAGGACAAGACGGTTTAAAAGCATAAAAATTTCTCTCAAGCTAATAAGGACACGCTACTAGGTGATGTCTCAAACTCACGAGTGTCTGTTGCTTCATTGCTCGAAGTCGAAGTGTTTCAATGTGCTAGTAGATTGCAATCGATCCCTAGACAACGTTGCATATATGGGTCTCCTTGCTACAGTTGCCTGAATAATTGTAAACTAATGTGAGAGAGATTTGGTTCCACGACATCAATGCCAGATATGTCGATACGTTTGCATAAAATAGTGCGACACACTACAACACACAAGATTTGTAGGGGCGGCTCCAAATGCTTTCTAGGGCGGTTTGCAATTTGTAGCAACCCTTGCTTATTAGCCGCCCGCTTCTACAAATCCGATTTGTAGGACAGGTGATAATTTGTAGGGGCGGCTGGATATAGAACCACCCCTACAAATAATTTTCCAGAAATCATGATTTTGGATCCAAAAATACCAAAAAAAAAAAAATTAACGTTGAGAGGCCCCGCCCCGGCAAGTCGCGCATTTTTTCGCATAAAATCGCGTGGGCTACTGCGACGCCGCCGTGATTCAACCCCGCGACCTCCCCCAAGGTAGCGTGTAGCCTCGTCTACGACTGTACCTCACACTCACTTGAATCTATAACTGATTTCGGGTCTCCTAATATTAGTTTAAATTGAGTATTTGAGGCCCTAAATGAATTTAAATTAAAAGTTCTCAACTATAAAGTTTCTTTTCGAGATCTATAACTTTTATTTGGGTTGTTTCTCCATCCAAGGTCATTTATAAAATTTGAATTTCAAATTTAACAAATTCGAACATAGATTTCCTTAGCAAGATGATTTCAAATCAAAAGTTGTCAATTATAAAGTTTCATAACTTTTCGAGATCTACAACTTTTGTTTTTTTTGCTGTTCGTCCATCCGTGATTGTTTACAAAATTTCAAATTTCAAATTTTTAGAAATTCAAATTTAGTTTTCCTTGGTAAATGAATTCAAATGAAAAAGTTGTCAATTACAAGGTTTTATAACTTTTTGATATCTATAACTTTTATTTTGGTTGTTTCTCCATTCGAGGTAATTTGAAAAGGTCACATTTCAAATTTGAGAAATTCAAACGTATTTTACCATGACAAAATGAACTCAAATGAAAAAGTTATCAGCTACAAATTTTTATAACTTCTTAAGATCTGTAACTTTTTATTTTAGTCATTTCTTCATATGACAAAATGATACTAATATTGTTCACAAAGTATACATATCTCTTGTATAGTTTCATAAAGTATATGAGACATATATAAAATTTATGAACAATGTTACTATCAATTTGTCGGATGAAGAAATGGCCAAAATAAAAGTTATAAATCTTAATGAGTTCTACAACTTTTATGTTCATACTTTTTTCAGCTGAAATCATTTATTGCCGCAAAATATTGTTTGAAGTTGCCATTTTTTAAAAATCAAATTTTCAATTGATAAGACAAAGTCACATGAAAAAATCATAAAAATAATAGCTGTAAGAACATAATAAATTGATAGAGCATAATTTTACAAAAAAAAATAGAAAAAAATCATCAAATTTGAAGTTAGTATGACGGCGAAAAACTAGTTACAAGTTTTAGCCAGAGAAAGAGAAATCAGGGTTCTTCAACAATCTTAAAACTAAAGTTCAAAAAATAATTTGAAATAGTAAATAATTTCAAA
>JADLZL010004181.1:0-59993 GCA_015844335.1 Chrysopogon serrulatus
CTCTGGTCTGGAGGCGAATGCTGACGGAGCCGCCGTGCAGGATGCGGTGAACCATCCACGCGACGTTCGTCGGCTCGCGGCGACAGCATAGGGACACCACCATCCCGTCGGCGGCGGCGTGGAGGTACCCTCCGTGCACGCGGCTCCGCAGCTGGTCCCGTCCCGTGGAGTCGCAACGCAACAGCAAGCGTCAGGCGTAAAGGTCGGTTGTTCGCTTCCTGTGCCATTGCCACTGACTGACAGATGGGGCCGCATCGGTGAGTTTGACCAATCACCTGCTCACGGAGCACTGGCACGTGGGGCCAGTCAAGTCGATGGCTGCTGGCCTGGAACCGTGAACGCACGCCGGGCGCGCGCCGAGAACCGCGTGGTGCGTGCCGGCGCGACGCCGAGGTTCTGCCCTTTCGCAGATCAGCACGGCGGCTTGGGGTCGGAGAAGAGACTAGGCGAACGCTGCCTAACGCCATGCCGCGTTCGAAGCTAGCTCTGCGTCGGCGCGGACACGGTCGGCAAGGCAGGGTCGCCGACGACGGCGTTTGGTCCAGCGAGGAATACAGGGTCATGCCAAAACGTGCATGGGGGCCGGTGTGGTGCCTTGGTTCGCCGCGGACACGGCGAGCTCTGGACGGAACGCAGCCGCGTGGTCATTGTGGTTGGTCCGAGGGCCAAGTCGGAGCGGTGTCGACAGGGTCGATATCAGCTCGAGGCCCGTACGAAGACGTCGGTGTGCGCCTTGGCTCGCCGAGGAGGCTTGACGTCGAGGCATGAGCGTTAGCGCGGTGGACAAAACGCAGCTAGACCAGCAAGCCTCGTCATGCTACCCCGGAACCGTGCACTAGCTCGTGCCTCCTCGCCTGGCAACTGAGCCCCGAGACAATCTGCATGCCGGGACATACATGGCCACTCGCCATGACCACCTTTATATTGCCCCCTATCCTGTGACTGTAAAGAACCTCTTCTCTTCACTGGAGCTCCTGAAGGCACACCCGCTCACAATCACCACCGAGGGAATAATGCCACCCACAGGGCCGCTCGCGCTTCATCGCCACGACACACACTGCGCGGTCTTCACCATTGCCTAGGTTCATGGAGCTGCGATGGACGTGTTGCCCCGGTGCTCCTGCTCTCCTCTCCCTAACCTCTCCACCTTGCGTGTGCGGCGCGGCGCGGCGCCACCACGCGCGCTCACCACGGTCTCGCACGCTATCGCGGAGGATGCCGCGCAAGCGACACACGACATCGCAGGCAACCAGCGCGCACCATAGCCACAAGCGGGCTCCTCCGTAAAAACCTGGTAGAGGTTTCTGCAGCGGCCTATCCCTTTCCGGCTCTCCCTGTTGTTTGGGTTGGGCCAAAGGCCAGCATCAGAGGAGCCCGCTAGTTGAGTTAAGCTCAATTTGGCCATGTCCCTCCTCTCGTTTCGGCCCAGCCTTAATCTCTCCGGCCTTCCTCTTTTTGGGCCATAACCAAACCTAGCTGTCCAGGAGAGTCAGCTTGTGCAGCAAACCAGCCCGAGTTGGCAACATGCCACTATTTCCCTCCCTTAGAGCCCAACAGACCTTGGCCTTTTTTTTTTTTGGCATTTCATACAAGTTTTTTTATCTTCATAAATTCATATATATTTCTCTTCTACTCCAGTAAAATGAGTGGCACACACGTCAGCAATACTGGGGAAGGAGGCAGGGCAGCAGGCAAGCGGTGGGCGAAACGTCTGGCGATGAGGTCCCCTTGGACGAGGCAGTGGATGAGGCAGCGGCGGTTAGGGTTTCACTTTTGCTACTAGTCGGCGGCGCCCTTAGAAGAAGGGGCCCAGGGCAGGTCAGCCCGATGGTGGCGGCAGGTTGAGGGCGGCGAGCAAGGTGTTTGCGGTGTCACCGAGCAAGTGGTGGAGTGCTGCCTGCGGCAGTGAGGAGTCACCGATACGCTCCTCCATTGGGATTAGGGAATGTCAGATTTGTTTGGTGGAGAAAGTAGGTGGACGGGGAGGTTGCTGGTAGCCTGAGCGGTGGTCGAGGTAGGTGGGTCACTCCGCTAGGTTTGGGTTTCTCATATGGATACACTTTTGATGGGTAGGAATTGATTGATTTACTTAGTGGGTTGGGTTGGATTGGGTTTGACAGAAAATTGGGTTGGATAGATTGAGATTCTGATTCCTTTTTAGGGGTTTGAATGGATTGAACCTCTAGGTTAATGTTCGATTTTCAATATATTATAGCATAAATGAACGTTTGAATTAGGTTTAGTCATGAGTAACATATTATACTATATATTAACTTGTTGTTGGCCCTACATGTTTATCTTAGCACACTAATTAGTATAGAGTAGTTTGTGAAATTTTGACTCATATTTAACAAATTTCACTTAATTTCGATAAAATTTTAAGGTGTGAACGTGAGCTTTTATTTCTAGGGTTTGGCTTCGATGTGGAGCCTACATGCAAATTTTGATGTGCTAACTAGCACGTGATTATTTTCACGCTATTTTAAACATATTTAAAAAATTCAGTCAATTTCGATAAAATTTGAAGGTGTGAACGCGAGTTTTTATTTCTAGGGCCCGACTTTGATATGGGACCTACGTGTAAATCTTGATGTGTTAACTGACACAGATTATCTTCGTGATATTTTGAAACATATTTGAAAATTTCAGTCAATTTCGACAAAATTTTAAGGTATGAACGCGAGCTTTTATTTCTAGGGTCGCTTTGATGTGGCGCCCACGTGCAAATTTTGATGTACTAACTAGCACCGATTATCTTTATGATATTTTAAAACATATTTAAAATTTTCAGCCAATTTGGACAAAATTTTAAGGTGTAAACGTGAGCTTTTATTTTTAGGGTCCAACTTCGATGTGGTCGTGCAAAATTTGTTGTGTTAATTGGCACAGATTAGCTTCATGATATTTTAAAACATATCTTAAAATTTAAATCAATTTCAATGAAATTTTAAGGTGTGAACATGAGCTTGTATTTCTAGGATCCGGCTTCGATATGGGGCTCACATATTGATATGGCAGTGCTAATTGATATGAAGCAGTTGCTTATTGCATGAAATCATCTGCAACAAATTTTATTCAATTTTGATAAAATTTTATAATGTGGACGTGAAATTTTAAATCTAAGGGTTCGAGTTTTAATGAGAATACATGTCATGTTACGTAAATCTATAGGTTTTTTAACAAGTTCACGGATTTAGTTGGTTTGTGACTTGAAGTGGGTTGGTTTGAACTATGAAAATTTAGAGTGGGTGGGTTGAAAAAAAGAGGTAATTTGTTATACATTGGATTGAGTAAGGGATAAATTTTAGCCCATTACCAGGGTGGTAGGTGGAGGCGGGGATGGCCAAGGAAGAAGAACAATGAGAGTGCGGAAAGAAGAAGAACAGCGTGCGCCTCCTAGCATGCGCGCGTGGAATAGAATCCGAGGCCGGTTGCACGATAACACCTTGCAAAAAGACAAGAAAGACAGACAGATAGAGAGGAGATGTTAATGTTAAATTGTCCACTGTCGAGTTCGATTCAGACACGAACACGGCCGCCGCACGCACGATATATGTATCCATATATACTAGATGGGGATCCCGTGCTTCGCACGGGTGTGGAGAAGCGTGGGAAGGAGGGAAGGGGGTTGGGCAAAAGGAAAAAGGGAAAAAATTGGAACAGTGAACAGCAACGGGCCAAGTGAATAGTAACGGGTTGGTGCTACAGTACAGAGCATTACTGTGGATGAACAGTGCAGATGAGTTTTTAATGGGAACCGTTACTATTCATGAACAGTGATCTTCACCAGGATTAAAGATCTACTAGATGGGGACCCCGTGCTTCGCACGGGTGTGGAGAAGCGTGGGAAGGAGGGAAGAAGGTGGGGGCAAAAAAAAAAAAGAAAAAAAAAGAGAAATGAACGGTGAACAGTAACAGGAGGTGGATGAACAGTAGCGGGCGATGCTGCAGTGTGGGGTTGTACTGTGGATAAACAGTGGAAATTATTATTATTAGTGATCGCACTGTGTCTGTATTTAAAATTTTACGTATCACTGTACACGCGCCACATGTATCTAACCGATGGGGACCGGGTGTGGAGAAGCGTGGGAAGGAGGGAAGAAGGTGGGGGCAAAAAAAAAAAAAAAAAAAAAAGAGAAATGAACGGTGAACAGTAACAGGAGGTGGATGAACAGCAGCGGGCGGTGCTGCAGTGTCGGGTTGTACTGTGGATAAACAGTGGAAATGAGTCTTGAATGAGGACCCGCTACTATTTATCAACAGTGATTTTCACCGGGGTTAAAGATCTATGTAGATGTAGATGTAGATATCGATATCCCCAAAGGCCCTCGCCGCTACGATAAGCAGTGCATCGATCTAGTTGACTAGTTCCCCACATCTACGGAAACGATCGGGCGATCGAGCCCTAGCCGCCAGCCGAGCCCTGCTCATGGACGATTCGACGGCGGAGGAGACGCGAAAACGGAAACGAGCAAGGCTAGCTAGCCCCACCACCCTCACCCGGCGACGTCGTCGACCTCGACCGGATCAGCGGCCTCGGCGACGACTTGCTCCTCCATATCCTCGAGCTGGTGCCCGACGCGAGGGACGCGGTGCGCACGGGCGCGCTCTCGCGGCGTTGGCTCGGCCTCTGGAAGCGCGCGTGCCCGCGCTCAGCTTCGCCTCTCGGTCGGTGTGGGAAGCCGGCGCCGCCCAAGAATGGGCTGCCTTGCAGCGCTACGTCTCCTCAGTTAACAGCATTCTCGCCCTGCGTTCCCAGTCCGCCGGCTGCGCCGCCATTGAGAGGCTGGCGATCTCGTACACCACACACTCACCTCACGCTGATCTCGTACACCACTTGCTGCCAACCGTGGATGCTTTCCACAACGGACTGGGAGGCATCCGCGAGCCTTACGGTGAGGACTACTTGAAGCTACTGATGCCGGCGTCCGTGGTTGCCATACAAGGGTGGATCTGGTACGCTTTTCAGCACCGGGTCAAGTCCTTCAGCGTGGACATGCGTCTCCCACATTTCTGGACATATTTCATTAATGGATCGGACGCGATGATGAGGCCGAGAAATGTCCACGACGAATACGAGCCAGTTGTGTTTCTTGATGTGCTTCCTGCTGGTGGTAGTCCGGTAAGGTTGGAAGCCATGCGATTGGCATTAGGCGGCGCAAGACTCTGGCTCCCCACCACCGCCATGGAATTCGCATCACTGACGGATCTTTCGCTCGAATGGATCATGATGGAAGTCGGCAGTGTTCATCTTCTGGCCCGCCTCCTGTCGTCGGCGAGCTGCCCGCGTTTGCAAAAGCTGCGCATGAGGAATCTCTGCCTTGACGCGTTCGAGAAAGAAGAGATGCTGCTCGAAGCCGACATGCTCGGACTCGGAGCTACGGATACACGACGTCAAATTTCTGTCGCTGAAACTTAGGACACCTAGCCTGAAAGTTTTCCACTTGCACCAACCCTGGCACTGGCCGCTTACTGTCTCGGCTCCGAGGCTGGAAGAACTTGAAGTATCCTTTCCACAAGGATCCCCGCTTCGATGGCTGAACGTTGATGGCGATTTGCCGTGCGTGCGGAGCCTCAAGATCTGCATGAAGTCGCATCGTCCTCGCAGAGCGAGCATGCGATGGTCAGGCCGAGGCCGAGATTGACACTAACGTACAACTTCTCAAGCGTTGTAGCTCTCTCACGCGCCTGGACGTGACTCTCACAGGTCCAGAGGTACGTACATCTTCAAAATACATGTTGTTTTAGTTTTGTCCTGAATCAAATTTATCTAGATTTGATCAAGTTTGGAAAGCACACTAAAATATATCTACATTGTGTGGTCAACTGCATCAAATTCACCATGAAATTTGCATTGATATTGTTGTTATTTGGTGTATTATTGTACATATAATATTTTTTTAAAGAAAACATATTAAAACTTAGAGAACCTTTAGTCATGAAAAAACTAATTAAAGCGGCCCATATTTTAGAAGGGAATGATATCTCTTGAAAGCTCAAATAAGATACCATCGAATGGGCAAGTTCATCAACAAATAGACATGGGTTTTATACTATGCATGAGGAATATGGTTGGTAATAATACTGCTATATGAAACTTTCATGTAATAGAGTTATAAACTTATAGATATCATTTCTGAGTTGATTATTTGTTTCGTTTATTATACATCTCCAGTAGTCCATCCCTTAAAACATTGAACTTTATCTCCTACGTGTCCTTTATAATTATATAATTAGATTAGATCGACTTGCTTTGTTCCACTTGCTCGATTTGTTATCCATTTTTCATAACAATCAATTTATGGATTACTGTTCTTTCCTCTGATAAGCCGTTCACCGAGGGGGACGTGGACATCATAAAAAGCAGGGTACCACACCTTTCTCATATCACATTTTTGTCCGTGAACATTTCTCTTTGGCTTGGACGTCATGACTATGGAGCTAGCGTGGCAAACCTCCTCACACGATTCGACAATCTTAGACGCCTCTGCCTACATTTACCCATCGAAATCCTGGTACGCACATACTTAATCCTAATCACATTAATCATACTCTCTCTATTCTTAAATTTATTTCATTTAAAATTTTGCTCTAAGTTAAACTTAATTAATAAACTCAAGTTATTCTAAATATAGTCAACGAAGAAGCTCATGAAACTAATGTGATGTCCTATAAACTTGATCAAATTAAAGTTAAAGAAGTTTGACTTAGAATAAAACCAAAATTAACTATGATTTGGAAGGGATGGAATATTTTATTAGCAGCCTTCAAGAATATGGATTTGTTTCCCCAATCTACTATAAACCTATATATATTTGTATTGCAGGACTATGAAACCGCAGGATTACATCTCTTCTGCGATCACCAATACCATTGGAAATACAATAAGTTTTCCATGGCTCACCTACGTGAAGAAGAGCTCACAGGTTTGACAGGAACCGATTGTGACTTCTGGTTCATGAAAGCCATACTTGCAAGAGCCAAAAGCCTCCATAAAGTGGCTATAAGCTTCAACCCAAATTGTTGGCAACATGAGCACAATATGGATGCGTTTGAGTGTATCCTACTTGACGAAGGAATGTGGACTTCCCACCGTCACACATTTACACTTACTTGTATTAATCATTCAGAGTGTAGTCTCGTTTAGCTTGTCTCATTTAATTTCATTTGTTGCTTTTATCACCCAGCTTATTACTCTATTTATTGTGTGAATAAGTATATTCATATGGTTCATTCATTTTTCTCCTCAATTTGATGTTTCTAGTGTCTACTAGGAGATTCATCATGAATGGACACTTTTGTATAGGTAGAGATTTATATAAGAAAGAATGGACACTTTTGTATAGGTAGAGATTTAGATAAGAAACTAGTTAAATTATATTATCTGTTCAATTAATCAAGTAAATATATATATATATATATATATATATATAATATATATATATGAGTAAATTATAGGGCAATTATCATCCAATTTTTTTTGTGATATACAAATTGAAGTGATTATTATAAGCATAAGATTTTGTTCATCTTATTTCCAAAAGTCTCATTTCTTACATTAAGTTTTCCCTTTACTCTAATTGTTTACTTAATTAATTTAATGCATATGCATGTTAGTAGCTTATTGGTATAATTTTGATGATTGTGTGACAACGTAACTGTCAATGTTTCGATCAAACACCTACTAATAAATTTATGAGATGCACGTTTATGCCCAGATGGTTCGTTAAGAGGACACAAAGAAGTATACTGGTTTAGGCGTGAGGCCCTACGTCCAGTTCGAAGTGATCTGTGTAACTTAGTGGGAATTTGCAGTAGTGGGTACAAAGGTTTAAGAGAGGGAGGGCTCCCAAGTCTCTGGGTGATTAAGTGGAAGTGCCAATATCGGTGGTGTGGTGCATCATGCTATGCGAGTTGAGCTTGTGTGTTTCGGGGCGTGTCCGAGTTGGGGTGATCTTCTCTCCCTATTATAGATGAAGAAAGGGGGTCAGATACATAGGGGTCAGAGAGGTGAGAGAGGCCGTGGACATGTAAAAAGGAAAAAGAAAGATAAAAATGACGAAAAATGTGGAGTGGCTCGTCCGCCTTCTTGAAGGTCGGGGCGTCCTTCTTCTCCCTTGCGTGACGTTGCTACGAGTCGTCGCCGGTGTTGTCATGTCACCGGTAAGCTTGTCCATGCTCATACAGTGCGAGGAGAGGTTGAGCCATTGATTTGGACTTGTGTCATACGCGGTTAGGTATAATAGTGCCACGCTGTGTAGGTATGGCTCGCTGCATGCGAGTTGGCTGCCCGGGCTAGGCGTACTAATAGTGCGGCTAATAGCGTGCCATACCCGGCGCGGGGTACAGGCGGAGTGGGCACAGGTTGACCGGCGCGCTGTCCGTGGGGGAATCGCTGCTACAGCGCTCCCTCTGGCTTGCAACGTAAGTATGAGGTCACTTGGTGTGGAAGGGAGAGCGGGGCTGGCGCCTTACATAGGGTCTTGCAGATCGCGCATCCCCGGGATCGGAGTTCCTTGTGAGGTCCACCCGTTTGGGGGATGCGTCGTGCGAGCCACACGTCCCCCGGGGTCGTGGCTCCGACTCCTCGCGCGGGGCCGTGTGGCGTGTCTCCGCGCAGGCCTCAGGCTGTGGCTCGCTGGCCTGCCCTTGGACCGATGCTGAGTGTGATATTGGGCCATGATGGTAGCTCGGTTAGTGGAGCGTCTAGCCAGGGTTTAACATGTCATGTGTTTTACCTCTGACAGTAACCAGTGAGACTAGTAATGTTTGCTGGTATACAAGAACTTAGTCTCACGGTTGCAAATACGTGAACTTTGGAGAGTTCACCTCAAAGAAAGACCAAGTGAGTGTGACCCATCCTCGAAGACACTGAAGAAATAAAGGATTGTATTCGCAAAATAAAAGAAGAAATAAAAATTGAACAAAACTTCACAAACAAACAAAGTGAATCCTGAAAACCGTCAACAAGTGACCATGAGCAAATAATGCGGTGAAGTTATCTATTGATTTTAGTGAGCCATAAAGGACCATAAAGGACCAATACGGGGTGGAGAACAGTTCGCCTGGGTACTGAGAAACAAACCTATAAGAACTTTTCTGAGCCTGAACTATATCTTCTATAATTGTTTTCCATTGACCAAAAGCAGGTGGCTTTCTTCGCATTGGACGTCATTGGACACGAAAATTCGACCTGAAAAATCCTAGGTACTAGAAGATACCCCGCGCGTTGCTGCGGGCATCGTAAAAGACATAGAATGAATTAATTAGAGATGGTATGGATGTTTGGAATAAGATGTTGAAAATTAGTTGGGTGACCATGTGACTTAGTGAGAGATAGTGTTGATAGTCTATAGAGGTGATGTGGATGGTTTGTATTTGAGATAGATTTATAGTATACATTAGTTTTATAATAGCTATAGATATATAAATAGACATATATATAATCTACTATGAGTTTCGAAATACATGTGACTTTAGTAGAGAAGGAAAGGAAAGAATATAATATAGTAATATTCATTGTACACTTAGATATATCGGTTAAACGTAATAATACTTAAATTTAGAAAACATCCAAGCTTATAAAAGCATAAATATGTATGATCACATCAATAAATCCAAGCATTTAAAGGATCAAAGGTTCTTGAAAACCTAGGAACAAACATATATAAGGATTAATAAAGAAAAGAATATAGCTACTATATTAGTTACTAAACTAAACTTACTATCAACCACAGGGAGAGATGGGTATTATTTTATTGTTTTATCATGTTCATGTCTCGCCGGGGACAGTATCACCGCCTATAGGGAGCCGCCGTGCCGGCTGCAGCCCTCCGTGAGACCGTGACCAAGCCAGTGACACGCTCTTCGCCCTGCACGCCGCACCGGCCTATGGTGCCACACTCCATCACGCCGAGGGTGTTCACCGCTGCGCCTCACGTTGAGGTTGTGCTCTTCACCACCCATGCATGCCAGCAACAGCAAGGCCCCACTTCTCCGACGGCAGCAATGAGGTCCACCATGCCTCCCGTGCTATCGGAGTAGTCATGATGCACTTTGCTGTTGTTGTCCATCGTTGTCCATCCTCGCTCCTATAGGTGCAAAGGGATAACCTTTAGGTGCACCTCCAAACCTTATTAGTTTAAATATTTATACTACTTTTCAAAAAATTTTGGAGAGGTAGTATAAATATTTAAACTAAAGAGGTTTAGAGGTGCATGATACCCTTTTGCACCTCTGCCTCGGCGACCATCGTGATGATCGCTCTGCCGGCCGCCGGGCGGCTCATCTCTTCCGTTTTTTTGTACCGCCTCCTTCTCGCACGCATGTTGGCCGAACTCTGTTTGCCTAAAGCTGACGACCGATATCCTCATCAAAAGGCATGCGGCTGCCAAGTCCGCACCCGCTCCCGCAAGCCATCAACAAGGGGCCACGGCAGCGGAGGTCAGCTATCTCAGTGCCATCGGCGTCGATGAGCACACAGTAGAGGATGTAAAGGGAATAGGAATGGAAGTGTAGGCAAGTACATGAATTATAGCATGCACACAGCTATTTGAACATAAAGGAAGCAACGACGGTTCTGTTTCTTTGCATGAGTTTACATTGATGTGGGAGGAATCAATGTGGATAATAATGGTTTGTGACTGTTCGTTTGGACTTTGGTGCATAATGCGTCGTGCGCTGTGTCGTTGGTGGATACTAACGAAGGGAGTCGAAGAGATGCCGCTGCATATGAGAAATAACGATGACGTCATTTCTCAGCTCTCAACCAATCAGGAGGCTGAGAAATAGGCTAGTGGGGGTTAGGATTATAAGAGTTATAGATTCTTTTTCAGCTTGGTACACAAAATGTTAGTCTAGTTTTAATGAAAAGACTTCACCATAAATTTCAGTGCTCCATTGGGAAGGAGCGCCACCGTCACCTGCAGTTGGGAGTAATCTAGTGCACATATCGTAACATGCTGAGCCGCCAAGGCTTCTAAAGTTTTTGACGATCTAATGCCGCAATATCGCAACCAAGGCTTCTAAGGTTATTGCTCCATGCCTTGCCTCTAAAGGTCCTTCTGCTTGCCTCTGCCCCATGTCACTGTCTCGATTATAATCATATGCTTTGCGCTCCTTCACCTTCGGACATCAATGAAATGCTCGTTTCAATTGGAGAGCTACATGGAGTTCTCGGTTGCTGAGAGAGGTGCCATCATCTCTAGTGGCTAGCCGTGCACTACATACGCTGCTTCTTTTAGAGTTAATAGTAGTTCTGTTGCTAATTGTTTGTATGTAATGGCTCAATTATGAATTCTGTTTGATCCTTGTGGGACAGGTTTCATAAGGGTCATGTTAGTTTTATCAAGCCTTGACTTACCAAGACAGGTTTCATATGTTGCAACTCTTCTTTTCTCTTAATGAAAAGTATGCTTAGGCACAGTCGCAAAAAACATGGTCTTCGATATGAATCTATTTAGTTTTGTTTTCAAATATCTAGATTCATCACTAAAAAGTTGTTGACAACCATATATGACATGAGAAAGTAATATAACAACACAATATATATTTTCACTATCTTTTTTTGTAACTTTTAAATTCAATAACGATAGCGTTAAAAAGTCCGGCACCCAATTAGAACCGGACAGGTGCCGCACTCCACTCCACGCAACACGCCTGACTCCGCCTCCCGCATCGCGGCCCGTGACCCCTCCTCCTAGGCGCGGCCCGTGACCTGTGACCCCCTCCCCATTCCCAATGCGCAAGCCTGTTAGCGCCCTGGCCACCTGCGCGGCAACACGCCGCGGCTTCGTGCGCTCCGCCCTCCCTCCCTTCATCTTCCCTTCCCAGCAATGACCTAGGCCACCCCGGAGTGGGGGCGACGACGCCCGCTTCCGGCGAGGAGACCACGCCTCCTCCCCTGCTCTCTCTCCCTCTTACCTCCATGCATCCGGATGGAGCACGATGGCGTGACTCCGACGGCGTAGGCGGCTGGGGATCATTCAGGCCTCCCTCTCCTTCCTTCTCCCTCTAGACATGTCCCTCCTCTCCTCATGCTTCTCCTTTTCCTCCCCCTTCGAATCTATGGGACGTGGTGTTGACTAGGGTTCTGGCGAGCTCTTGGGGGTTCAACTCTCACCATGTTGCAACAAATGATTTTGGAATGTTGCAATTGTTTTTTTTTAGGTTGTTGCAACAGACGTTTTTTTATGTTGCAGTAGTAGTACGAGAGATGTTGTAATAGTTGTTTTTGTTTGTTGCAATAGATTTTTCTGATATTGCAGTGTGTGTTTTTGAATGTTGCAACAAACATTTTTTTATGTTTCAGTTCATATCTTTGTTTGTGTTGCATTAGTTGTTCTTTTCATTGTTGCAAATAGCTTCTCCCTGTTGCAGCTGATTGACGGGCTATGGAGACGAGTTCATGGCAGACATAGGTGCTGGGGCCGACTAGGTTGGGTGCGGGCGGATCACGTGCACGTATGGGTAGGGTGGGTTCCTAATCCTTGCGCAAGGGGGCGGAGGACGGGTGAGCACTTGTGCGGGGAGTGGAGGAAGAGCGAACAGTTTTCCTTAGAGTCACGGGATGGTGGTGCGCGGGAAGGACGGAGTGTAATATGGGCGTTCGGACATGGTATCTATTTAGATGTCTGGGCACTAGTTGGAACCGTTTTAAATCTGGTAAAACAAAATACTACCCAACTACTTGTACAAATTAGTAACTATGCGTGCAACTGTTATTTTAGGGACCACTGTGCACATGGGTCGAATGCACGCGTGTAAAAAGACGTCTTTGGAAAATAAGGCAAGGAAGGTGAGGAGGAATTCGGCCAACTACCAAACCTGAGACATGCAGACAAGCACACGGCATTATTTCATTTATTTATATTAAAAAAAGAAAAAAATGTGTGAAAACTGAAAACCAACCACCACATGGCCGACCTGTATGATTGAGTATGGGTGTTTTCCTTTCAGAAAAACCTGAGCAGCAGGAGTCCTCGTCTTCCACATCGCGTTTCTCGCTCACCTAGCTTTTTATTTATTTATCAAGCAGCCAAATCGACCGAGGCGACGAGGACTCCTCGAGTAGTAGTTGAGGAGTTGGAGCAAGCCTGGCCGTCTGAGATCTTTCCCCGCCAGGCATCTTCAGAGCTTTGGTCCTGACCTCGGCACAGATCGCCATGGACGCAGCGGCGGAGGTGGACCACCACGCGGACGAGAGGGCCGCCGCGCGCTTCGACGTCGAGGCGATGAAGGTTGCCTGGGCTGGCTCGCGGCACGCCGTCGACGTCGGCGACCGCATGGCCCGGCTCGTCGCGTCCGACCCTGTAAGCGATTGCTTCCTTGATCCCCGTCTCCTCCCCCGATCCCCAATTCCACCTGCTTCGCATAGATCAGGATCAGATGCGCCTCCCCTCCCCTTCCCATGGCTTGCTTGCGGCATCTGTGTAGCTCTTCGCTTGGTCTTTTCCCCAACTTTTCAGCTTCATTCGATAGTTGACCTCCACAGATAATCCATGATTTGCCTTTTCGGCTCCCCGGATTAATCCCAATCTCCTTCTCCCTTTAAAACAGCAACACGTGTCGCATCTGATTTCCAATAGTCTCTCTATGCAAGGCAGAAATCGCAAACCATGATTTGCCAACTCAATTTTCAGCTTTGAACGTTTCACCTCATCATCTTTTCCTTAAATTATTCGGATTTGAGAATATTCTTAGCTCCACAGCTGACTAGTACCATTTTTCTCAGTGTTTCCTTTGACCTCACGATGCTGACTCAAACCGATAAACTTTTGCCTTAAACAGTAGCTACGTGTTGACTTATCCTAGCACACAAATTGCTTTCTGGTTTCAAACTGGGCAAACTTGTCCTTGTGCGAAATTGTAATACTGTTTTTCCTGTTAAAAAAGCAATAGTAAGGTTGTAACCGTCTTTCTTTTCTCTCTCACTTCTTCTTGGTTCCTCAAGGTTGTTTTTAATGTAAAGGCTAACATTGAACCAAATAAACACCCAGCCTTTGGTTCTCAAGACAAGATATTGCATTAAGATATATATTGCCTGAGGTTACAACAGTGAAATTCCCTTCCGGAGAAGTTCACTGACAATTACATCTACTTAATACATAGGTCTTCCGCAAGGATAACAGGACCATGCTCTCCAGGAAGGAGTTGTTTAAGGACACTCTAAGAAAGGCAGCCCATGCATGGAAGCGTATTGTCGAACTACGTCTTACAGGTACCAAGTCACGCAGATTCCAATACCAACCAAAGAACTATGGAGCCATTTTTCTACTTACAATAGTTTAACTGAGGCTCTACTGTCTTATATTGCTGTACATTTGACAGAGGAGGAAGCAAGTATGCTGAGGCTATACGTCGATCAGCCTGGTTATGTTGATCTGCATTGGGTATGGCTATCAACTTTTATTGCATCAGTATACATACTTATCATACCATGACGAATCCTTTGTTGTCCATGCTGTGTGCTGATGTCTTCTAGAGTTAATGCTGCTGGATGCTCAGCATATTTATTCTTGGGTTTCTATTAAAATCAGGGGCTTTCATTTAATAAGAAACAAAAAGAAGACTCCTGCCATTGAATAACAGATGGTTTTTGTACAAGCTTCGTCTATATTTTTCACTTAAAACTTACATGTTACAAAAACAATGCCATCCTGCAGGGCATGTTTGTTCCTGCTATAAAAGGTCAAGGTACTGAGGAGCAGCAGAAGAAGTGGTTGCCTATGGCTTACAAGTTCCAAATAATTGGGTGCTATGCTCAGACTGAACTTGGTCACGGCTCAAATGTTCAGGGCCTTGAAACAACTGCTACATTTGATCCAAAGACTGATGAGTTTGTCATCCACAGTCCAACTCTGACCTCCAGCAAAGTAAAGTCCTGTGGATCAACTGCCTCCATATTGATTTATTAAAAAAACTATTATTTATCCTTTCCCTTTTTATGTTACTTTAGCCATTTGTGTCTTGTTTAAGATCTTGTCCACAATTTGTTACATCTATCTTCATGTTGGCAGTGGTGGCCTGGTGGCTTGGGGAAAGCTTCCACTCATGCAGTGGTGTATGCTCGTCTGATAACTGAAGGAAAGGACTATGGTATACATGGTAAGAATGTTTCGTGTTTAGGTGACATTTAAGTGTTCTCCTAGTCTCCTTTGTTGCTTATACATGTTCCTGTCCCAGGTTTCATTGTGCAATTGCGAAGCTTAGAGGATCACTCTCCACTTCCTGGTGTTACCCTGGGTGATATTGGTGGAAAATTTGGTAGCGGTGCATATAACAGTATGGACAATGGTGTTCTGCGATTTGATCATGTGCGCATACCAAGGGATCAAATGTTGATGAGGTTTGTCAATTTGGTTATTATACTTTACTGTGGCACTTTATCTGTTCCTTATTCTTTTTAGCTTAACCATATTCAAACTTATTGTTTCCTTTTGTTTCTAGGCTTTCACAAGTTACAAGGGAGGGGAAATATGTTAATTCAGATGTCCCAAAGCAGCTGCTTTATGGGACAATGGTTTTTGTTCGTCAGACAATAGTCGCAGATGCTTCTAAGGCTTTGTCCCGTGCTGTTTGCATTGCTGTACGATACAGCACCATCCGGAAGCAGTTTGGCTCTCAAGATGGTGGCCCTGAGACTAAGGTATTCTAAATTTCTAATACTTAGCCATTTGTATTGCCATTTATTCATATTCTCTATTAATTCTCAATGAACTATCTTTCCGAATATACTACTCTGCTCAACTCAACTCAACTCTACTCCGCTCAACTCAACTCAACTCAACTGGGCCAGTGTAAAATAAATAATAAATGCAATATATGCACCAGGCAGGCATCAAAGCAATTGGACACCACTATCTGGTTGCTAGTAATAAATTGCTGACTGTTTACACAATAAGTAGCTCAGCTGTTTCTGATTGAATTTGACTTTTGTGTCGCAACTTTGTGGATAAACTATCCATATGCAATTTAAGGTTTCCAAAGTTATTTTGACTCTGTAGTTGTTCAGTATATGCTGCAGATTCTTCATAAAATAACATGCTTGTGGAGCGTTCATGATACAACTTTGTCATTTATTTACATACATATGATGACCATTTTTTTTGAATCATCTGCCCAGTGTTACTGCCTGTGCTTAATGTTGGTGAAAATAGTATATTGTAAGAGGACATTATGTAAAAAGGATGATAAATGAATAGAGTGTGTATGTGTGTGCTTCCTGAGCAGCACACCAAAAACTTCCCCAAAATCCAACACTTAACATGATAATTTCTAACATATTCTAACTGGTTACAGGTCCTTGATTACAAGACTCAACAAAGCAGACTCTTTCCATTGCTGGCTTCAGCATATGCATTTAGATTCGTGGGTGACTGGCTCAAGTGGCTATACACGGATGTCACTCAGAAACTGGAAGCTAAAGACTACTCAACACTGCAAGAAGTTCATGCCTGTACTGCTGGTTTGAAGGCTGTGACAACATCTGCAACAGCTGTACGTATAATTAATGAATTTCAGTATTGCCTTCTCTTATTTTTTGCGGATTGAACTTGATGGGCGTATTTTGATTTGCTCTCTT
Organism: Chrysopogon serrulatus; assembly: GCA_015844335.1. Lineage (NCBI taxonomy): Eukaryota > Viridiplantae > Streptophyta > Magnoliopsida > Poales > Poaceae > Chrysopogon > Chrysopogon serrulatus. The sequence goes on from JADLZL010004181.1 coordinate 16,583, forward strand.
TACCTAAGTGGTTTGTAGAAATCTTTATTACACTATAAATGGGCAAATATTGCCTTCATCAATTCATCTTTCAGAGATAGTTTTAGTTCATAAACTCACAATTTACCCAGACTGTCACTAGATGTGAATTCTGTTGATCTTAATGTTTTCCTGAAGCTCAACTCCATTTTTTAGTGGAGTAAATTCTGGTCTGATTATCAAGCCATATGCATGTTCTGATGGTCTAGTCAGTATGTATAATGAAGGACTTTTGAAAGTTCATTGTTCTTATGGTGATTCCTGTATTTTGTGCAGGATGCCATTGAAGAATGCAGAAAGCTCTGTGGTGGACATGGTTACTTGAACAGCAGTGGACTTCCTGAATTGTTTGCTGTCTATGTTCCTGCTTGCACTTATGAAGGAGACAATGTTGTTCTGCTTTTGCAGGTTTGTATGTTTCTGGCAATACTAGTCAATAATCATAGTTGTGGCTACTGTTACTGGTCGAGTATGTGTGGCATGACAGATTGTATTCCACTTTGGATGAAGAAAAGATATAGTATCTGTTTTGCTTTTCCTCTACTCCATTTTGGTCGATGGTATAGTTATAGGCAGCCTTTGGTGGTACCTGCAGGTTGCAAGGATTCTAATGAAGACAGTATCTCAATTGGCATCTGGAAAACAACCTGTTGGTACAATGGCTTACATGGGCAATGTACAATATCTGATGCAATGCAAATGCTCTGTTAACACAGGTACTTATTTAGGCTGGCTTATTATATTATCTCATTCTCAATTGTATTTGATATTTGTTCCAGTCCTCTTGAGGATAATGCCTGTATTGATGATGGTAATAATTCATGTTTGGTGACTCTCAACAGCCGAAGATTGGCTTAACCCTGCTGTCATACAAGAGGCATTTGAAGCCAGGGCTCTCAGGATGGCAGTAAACTGTGCCCAGAACATAGGCCAAGCAGCAAGCCAAGAAGAAGGTAGTATTTGTACCAGCCAATACCACGTTCTGTTTTTTTTTACCAAATTTTTGCTATAAATTGAAATTAGTGTACTAACGATGATCTGCCTTGCAGGTTTCTATGAGCGGTCCCCGGATTTGCTCGAGGTTGCAGTAGCTCACATCCAGTTGATCATTGTAACCAAGTGAGTATTGATTCAATGCTGTTTATGTGGATCATGCGCTGTTCCTTTCCTTCCATGGTCTCTCTTTTTAAAAGAATGATGATTCATCTGCTATTCTTGTGTTATACTGCCAGGTTCATCGCAAAGGTACAGCAGGACATTCCAGGACATGGAGTGAAGGAACAGCTCCAGAACCTTTCCAATGTTTATGCCCTCTACATTCTTCACAAGCACCTGGGCGACTTCCTGGCAACTGGGTGCATCACACCGAAGCAGGGAGCAATGGCAAATGAGCAGCTGGGCAAGCTTTACGCACAGGTATGCTGGTGTCTTTTTGTCTTCTAGTAGCAGTATTGCTGTATGATACGAAGTGTAAGTTGGTGTTGGACATGATCTGCAACAGGTGCGTCCAAATGCTGTTGTGCTGGTGGATGCGTTCAACTACACAGACCACTACCTGGGGTCGGTGTTGGGACGGTATGATGGGAATGTGTACCCGGCACTGTATGAGGAGGCGTGGAAGGACCCTTTGAACGAGACGGTGGTGCCCGAGGGGTACCATGAGTACCTCCGCCCCTTGCTCAAGCAGCAGCTCAAGATCTCCAGGCTCTGATCTGTTTGGCTACCCCCTGGAACTCTCCATGGCAGTCACCTTCTCAGATAATCTGACACGGTGACCCCCACTCCGAAGAAAGGGTGAAATAAACTACTAACGATTCCTGTTATAGCCAAGGAAGAGGTAGATAAATATAAATGTATTCTGTGGTGAGGATCATATAAGAAGCACGTTCAATTAATAAAGAGCGAGTGGTTGAGCATCTATGTGCTGTTGCTCAAGTGTTGTACGTAGTGCAAGCAGTAGAATGAATATGTTCAAGTGCATGTATGGTGAGTTGAAGTTTCATTTTTTTGCTATAAGTCTATCAGGAAACCTTGATTTGCCTTGTGCCCAAATTGAAAGCCAGTTTCCCAAGCACATAAAACTAAAGGCATTTTGCGCCTAAAAATTGAAAAGAACATTTTTCCGTACAAGATCATGAATTGTGGCGGATGTGGTGTGATTGTGAGATACATTAAACTGTAGACCAAATTTAACCTTGATTTGCCTTATGACCAAATTAAAAGCCAGTTTCCAAACACATAAAACCAAAGGCATTTTGCGCCTAAAAATTGAAAAGAATATTTTTCCGTACAAGATCACGAATTGTGGCGGATGTGGTGTGATTGTGAGATACATTAAACTGTAGACCAAATTGGTTTCCCGCTATGACTAGCTGTGCTTGTACAAGCAAGAATCAGGTTAAGGAAGTTAAATGAAACATGTTTTTTTTTCAGCGTGGTTTTCAATTTATGATTTCGTGGCAACATATCAAATATAAGGTGAGTTCTGCTTTGATGATATAACAGTTATTTCAGGTCATGACTAAAAGCTGAAAACATTTACTGTAATATCTGATGTACTCACCTTTATGATCTAAGGGTAACTGTTATTTTCAGATCATATCTAGAAGTTGAAAACATTTACTGTAATATCTGATGCGTCAGGAGCAATGGGGCATAGTAAACAGTAAGCAGTAGTAATATCTATTCACGATATCACTAGACATAGATTAAGGTGGCAACTACAACCAATGTTATAGTGTACAGAATCGTTCAAGCGTTATTTGCACATAATTCTTTCAGAAAATTTGTAGCTCTGAAACAAAGGCCAATTCACAATGCATACGATCAGCACTTCAGCAGAACGACTAAAACATACAATCAGAGCCAGGACGGATTAAAACTCCAAAGCAATACTATGATTTTTAAAACTATAAAATTTGTTGCACCCAAACACTTACAACACTCTAAAACCAAAATATGTTATAAAATTGCAGTAGTTTTCTAAACTCTAAAAATACTAATACCAAAGGATACGCCTTGTTCGGTTTGCAAATAAAACCGATGAATAGTAGTTTCGTTTTTTTGACAAATAAACTAGGCTCAAAAAAATACTATTTATAACTAAAACTGTGTAATTAGTTTTTTTTTTTACTAACATTTAATACTCCATATATATGGGTAGAAATTGATGTGATGGAGAGAGAATGGAAAAACTTGGAACTTTGATGCAAACCGAACAAGGCCTTATGTGGTAAACCACACCACATCGGCGATCACCAAGATGGCGAAACTGCCGGGGACTTTAATGCTCACTCTTTTTTGAGGGAAGCCATTTGGCGCACTTTATTAATATGCAAACAAACATAGTACCAAAGCTTCTAGAATACTTCTAGGGGGTTCATCATCCTAAATCTATAACTCCTATAATCCTAACCCCCACTAACTAATTCTCTGGCTTCTGATTGGTCGAAACTTCAAAAGTGATGCCAGCTGATATTATCAAAGGAGTTACCTCCACTAACGTTCATTATCTCCCACTAGTTTTTTCTTTTGAAATAGAAAAAAAGTCGTAGCACCTAAATCAAATATCGTAATTAAAATTCAATTGCACCATGGTATTTCTCGCAATAAACTCTTCAAAACAAGACCCCACATAGATATATTTTGATAATTTAAACCGTTTCTAAGTAAAAACCCGTTTGTAAGGAAAAACCTAAACATGTATAATTTTATGAAGGAAACTCCTAAATTTTGGGAGAGAGATGACCCTCAGGTATAGGATGGGGGTTCGAATAGATGAGATTTGGGTGATGGTCAGTTCAAATAATCTAGAAAATGTATGTTAATGGATACAACCTCTGTAATTGACCTACTACATCTATATATATATCTACTAATTTATAGTTTCGACCATTATAAACTCTTTACATTTCTACTTCATACCCGCAGCAACGCACGGGGCATCTTACTGGTACAAGAAAAATTTGAATCCATAGCTAGCCTAGCTAATTCATCGGCAACCTTATTTACTCTTGGCCACGGGGCTTACTCGCATGCTACAAAGACTATCACGTTGACCAACTGCGTCTACACAAGGCAAGGGGAGAGAGCAGATACCCCTACCGCTAACCGGTCGGCGGTAGTTCTTGTCATTATTGCCTACTTTAATTTATATTTTCTCCGTCCCAAAAAATCTGTCCGTTCGTGCCACAAGTTTAACTCGATTGTAGAAAACATGAGCAATATTTATATCTTCGAATAATTTTATTAAAAAACTAGATTCAAAAGATCTTTCCGATGGTACTAATTATAATACTAATTGATGATATTTATTATATATAAAAATTACCAGTATTTATTTCTCACGGAGGGAGTATCTATCTATATTTCTTATAAAGCTAATTCCACTATAAGTTATATCTCAACATGCAAGATATTTACATTATCTCCGTCGGTGTTTAGCCACGATAGCCTGTCACGGGGTTCCCGTAGCAGTTGATTCGGATCTCGGCGAATACTAGAACTCAGCGGTTACGCAAGAGACTCGGTTTATCCTGGTTCGAGCCCTCGTCGTCGAGTAAAAGCTCTACTCCAGTCGGCCTTGCGCTTTTACGTTGAATTGATGTATGATTGTGTGTTGCTGTCGCTTGTTACAAAGAGGGTGCTCTGGTCACTTTTTATGAGAGAAAAGAGCCAGAGCTTTGGTTCTAATCCTAGTCGGACTTAGTAGAGAGAGTTCTGTTCCTATTAGAGAAGTTACTTTCTATTCGTCTAACTAGGGCAGGACGTTTTCTACTCGGAATTGGTCCTTCTGTCTCTGTCTTGTGGGTCCGTCCTGACGGGAGTCACGTTGATGGAGAACCGTCTCGGTCCCCGCATCGACAAGCCCCCGAGCATTTCGAAGTTGAACTCGGGAGACGATTTGTATCATGAGTGATGCTTTGAAGTGGTCTTTCTTGAATTCTCTCCTCCTTTTCGTTGTACACCATAGGTGCACTCATTGAGTGTAGCCCCCGAGCCTCTTGCTATTTATTTATAAGTAGTTGGAGGGTCCTGAAAAAAATTTAGAAAAAAGTTGAGGGTGTATCTTTGAAGCGACCCGCGATTTCCTCGAAGGAAATCCACGAGTACTTCGAATACGATTGATACCATAGTTCATACATCACGAAAGAGTTCATACATCACGAAAGATACAAATTACAGAGTATTACAACACTTGTAACACGCCTAAGTACATCGTATCCTAGCGATAAACACACACACGGATCAACATCAGAGTAGGCGTAGCGTCATAGCGGGTGAAGGCTCCTCCTTCACGGAGAATCCTCAGAGTTGGGGTAGAGTATCAGCGGGCGTAGACTTGATCTCCTTAACCAAACTTGAGTGTAGGAACGAGACCACCTAATTCTTCCGGCTCCATTATCTTCGTAGTCCTCCTCGGGTACCAAACCTGCTCAACTCTATCGATACGATTTTATGCGGCCACTAGCTCCCACCCTATGCTTTGCTTTGCTATGTGGTAAGTGGAATGCAAGGGTAGAGGAAAATGCCTATATTTGGCTGTAGTTTTCCTATGCAAAATTCATAATATAAATATAATGTAGTTCATCAAGTTTTAACCCATCTCATCCACACATCCATCCATCCCATCCACATCCACATCCACATATCTCACCACACTCTCACTCTCTCTCGTCAGCAAGGAAGACTCCCGCTCCTCCTTGCCTCAACGGCCTAAGCCGGAATCCAAACACATCCAGGGGAGAGAAGAGAAAGGACTCCACTCACTAATCATGAGGGGGTGAAAACATAGGAATGTCCATGACCGTGGACACGGCTATACGTATAGATCGATCAACTCTGCAGAGTGTGTACACATGGAACCACAAGATCACCATCATCGATGATGCCTCGTCTAGGCTGATACCAAGCTGCCGCCTAACTGGCCCAATGCCACCCTACCACTCGGCTACAGGGCACCCGGAGATCCACCCAAGACGCCGAGGCTGTGAGGCGTGGTACCGGATCCCTAAGGGTTCCACGTTGTCTCAGGAGGGTGTGGGTCTCAACACCCGTACCTCCCTACACTATCACCTATCAACCTAGTAGTGATGGCAGGGGGCCAGCTAGCCGTCAAGTCGTTTCCCGCCCATCAGGAACGAGTGGTGTGTACGAAGGGGTCCTATGAGCCGGTCCTCAAGACATACCAGTCCTTAGGGGTGACTAGACAGGACATCTTCACCTTGGGGCCCGATGCCCCGTGCCTCGACGGCACCTTCTGCTCCGAGGATTCGTCCCACAAAGACACTCCTCCTCGGAACCTTCTCACATCACATGTACCCGCCACAGGTACTCTCTCACATAGGGAATGCCCAGATCACACCCCCCCGGCAAGACTTGTCCCCTGACTCGTCGTAGATCCTGCCTAGTCGACACAACCCTTACAACACACCCAAGACACACGTCAAGATCTCTCTCAAGTTATCCCCAGTTATCCAGTTTATGGCACCATGTGCCTTAGCCACACACAAGCATGTATAAGTAGAGTAAGTGTGTAGCAAGTATCATGAAGTAGGCGAGTGTCTATCCTAGCAGCGGGTGTGCAGGGGGAAAGGTTGCGTCAAGGTGATGGCTTATCAAGAAATCTACCATGCATCCTACCACAATTATTTGCATAAAGTAAGGCACTAGCAGCTACATATTGTATGTCTAATAGGATTCTACGATGTTGGGTGGGACGTGGCACCTGTTTATAGCAATCCATAGTCATCCTCATCTGGTTGCCCTTCGCGTCTCCTCCCTCCAGCGGACCTCCGATCCGTCCAACGTTCTTTGTGATGCAACTACCTCGATAAAGCAACAAACAAGGCAAAAGAGCAATCAATCCCTAACCAAATTCCAATATCCCGAAAAGGGCAACAAGATACAAAAGGAACCGGATAACTTCGGAATAAACACCGAAAAGACTTAGCCCTCGTGGAGAGTGTCCGATCCTTGGGCTCATATAAATAAAAGTGGTTGCTCTGCTAAGCACAAGCCCGGATCACGACCATGGTATAGCCGGTACTTCTGGGTCAATCGTGTCGAATTGCATGCGGCTTCAAAAGAAGAGGCCTTGATCCTAGCTTAACTTAACCAAACACCACGGTTGCGACCTCCCGATCCCGAGTCATGGAAATTGGCGGGAACAGGAGGATCACAAGTAGGAGAGAAAAGGGAAATAGAAACTTGACAAGGTTTGGCCCTTGCGGCCTTTAACCCACAAGTCACAACTACTATATAGGATTTCGAGTAAGAACAATTAACACGAAATAGAGGAATTGTGGCTTGGTTCCAGGCTCCTTGGCTTACCCGTCATGGTAGCGACGGTAGCAAAGAGATTGGAATATGAACAACAGAAGAGCGGCTACAGGTCCTCTCGATCCGCACGACACAACAACGTCGGGAGCCGAGAAGAGAGTAGCACACAAGGGAATATAGGAGAGTTAGTTGGGCATGTCCATGTCGCGGCCTTGGTCACATCCTCGACGAGGATGGTTTTCCAACGGTCGATCGGGTCGACTCGCATGGGTCCGAGAACAGTACACAGACCATAGCTTCGCTAACTAGAAGAGATAGTCCGGTCTTTGATCCAATCGTCATGACTAAGACGGGATCGAACAGAACGGGCTAGCGGGGAGGAACGGAAGGTAAACGAAAGAGAGGAAGCGGTGGTCTACTTCTTCCAATGCACATGTCACGACAAAAAGGCAGGGCATCGAAGAGGAGCGATGCACAAGAGAGTACAAGTGCCTAATCCGCTTGTAGGGTACCTTGACCAAGGTGCACTAGATGCACTAAGACGTTCCCCGGATTCTTGGTGGTGCGGTTGTCACCGCGAAGACCCAGGGAGTGTCACGGTCTCAATAGGTACTTGGCGTACAAGAGGGCTAAGCACCAAGGAACAATTAGAGGGAAGTAAAAAGGAGGTTCCCTCTTCCCTTGATCCACTCGCCACGGCAGGCGGCGGGAATCAAAGGAGTGGGATCAAGAGAGCAATAATAGAACACCGACGAACTCGATCAAACACCAAATGGGACTTCGGTTCCACAGTACTTCGGTCCTCTTGACATGGCAATAGTCAATAATCAAAGTACTCGGAGTCAAGAGAGTCAATCCACGCCTTACTGAACTAGCGAGGATCGAAAGGATAAAAGAGAAGAAAGGCCCCGCACTCTTCTCGACCTACTCGTCATGGCAAGGGGACGGTGGTCGGAAGAAAAGAGACGGAAGTCTCGCACGGTCCCTTGATCCACACCAACTCGTAGGGCACCATGACCTCCGTGCAACTAAAGCGGCAAAAGCTATTTTCGGGTTCGTAGCGATGCGGTTGTCATCACGAGAACTGAGGAATGCTTCCGGTCTACGTGGTGCAAGCATACGAGGTGGTGGGGAAAATAGCGCAAGAAAAGAAAGGAAATAAAAGAGGTGAAGCCCGATGGTCATGGTGAGATGACTCGCGGCCATAAGCTTTACCTACACGGGTTTGGCTCCCGTCATCCCAAGATAGTTGCTTCCTAGTTCGTTTCCCACTAGACTAGGTCCTAGGGGGCTCCATGTGCGCGGGTAAGATCCGCATCGATAGCGATATCGAGCTCCTTTATGACCATGTCCTAGGGCCGAAGGTAGAAGCTAACACTTTCGAGGGGTACAACGAAGACAACTAAAGCACGAGAGAACGAGTTACGCTCGGCGTCACGATCACGGTGGGATGAACCCACGACCGAACGTCCGAGCGAGGAACGACCCCTTAACCGGCTCGAAGGCACAGTTCACAGACAATGACACACAAACACACGAACCACGTAAGATGACGACCACATGGAGAACACATATCCATAGCACATGAGACAATCCGGCACGAAGGCACGGCACAGGCATAGATAGATCATGTATGACAAGTATGAATAGGTATGTATGAAAAGCGAAGTTTTGCCGACGTCGAGGGTGACATCGGCGGAGTTTGCGAATGATCGACCTTGGCGGGGAAAGATGAGGCCGGTAGTGGAGTGTCCGGGCAAGCCACGGTGAGCTGCAGCATGCCCGGGCCAAGGGTGGCCAGCTGTAGTGGCCCTTGGCCGGCAGTGGCCGGCTGCAGCCACCCGTGGCCACCTCTGGCTGGCTGCAGCCATGTCTGGCCGGCTGCAGCTGGCCGTGGCGGGCTGCAGCAAGCCGGAGAAGGCCAGAAGCTGGCTGGGCGTGGCTCCAAGTGGCCGGGAAGTTGTAGAGGTCCCGGAGTGGGGTGGGGCAGCCGCACTTCCCTGCAAGGTGTAGGACAACGGCACGAAGGCCGGAGTCAGATGGGAACACAGTCACGGGCTCGGTAGAAAGGGACAACAAGGTTTCTGAGCATGGGTGCTCACCCACGCCAAGTGGAGGACGATGTCGCCGCTGTCCGGCAAGGGGTGGGCGCCGGCCGGAGTTGGTACGCAGGTTCGGGCGGTGGTGGTCCGCGATGACGTGTGCCCGTCGCGGTCGTGTGGCAAGGTCGGGCGAACGCGACGTCATGGCGGGGTGCTTGCGCTGCTTGTGGCCGACGGCGTGGCTGGATGCGGAGACATGGTGCCGTGGTGTGACGCAAGCATGGCCGGAGGGGAGCAGCGCAACGCCGTCGGGTCGCCGACGGGTGCTGTGGTGGTGGCGCTGATCGCGGTCGGCACGGCCGACTCGCCGGGGCGCGTGTCGCGGCGTCCGTTGTTGCTCCGCGCGCCGGCGAGGCTCGTCTTGCCAAGCGTGGCGCGTCGGGCTCGGGCGTGCCGCGTCGTGGCGTGCACGGGCGTGGTCCTCAAAGGCGAGCAGCGTGGCGGAGAAGGCGGGTCGGGCGTTCCTCGCGCGCTGGGTTGCGGGAGCAGCGGCGTCGCGGTACCCGGCTTCGGCGTCGGGCGGCGATGAACGGCGCATAGGCTTTGGGCGTGGCGGCGAGGGGACGGCGAGGCGGCGTCATCGTCGCGGTGAGCGTGCGCAGCAAGGCTCGGCGCGCAGCCGTTCATGGGGCCGCGACGCAAAGACGGCGGCGGTGATTGGCGGGCGTGGCGCTGAAGCGGCGGTGGCGCGATGTTGCGGGCGCGCAGGCGTGTGTGGCGCCCAGCGCGGCGGTGGCGTGATGTAGAAGCAAGGGGAAGGAAGAATGGTGGCGGCGGCTGCGTCTCAAAGTTCTTATAGCGGCGGCCGCCTAGGGTTGCGAGGAGCCGACGGACGGATGCCTCGGCGTCCGTACCGCAGGGGACGCGTGGTGGCCATCCACGGGCGGAGCAAGGAAGCAGGGGCGCGAGGCAGGGTGGCGTCCTGGCGGCGGCGGCGGCTCCCAAGGGGTGGCGCCCGCGCTAGGGGTTAAGGGCGGCGCGGGCGTGGCGGTGGCGGGCTGCTGGCGTGCGTGGGCCGCGTGGCGGGTGGCCGTGCAACGGAGGGAAGAGGGGCCGGGCGAGAGGGAGCGGGCCGCGTGGGCTTCTAGCTGCGAGGCGCGTGGGCCTTAGGGGAGAGGGAGGCGCCCGGGACATTTTCTTTGGGCCACCATGCTCGGTTGGGCCTGCACGAGAGTGGGTGGGGAGATGGAGAGGTGGGGTGCAGTAGGAGGGGGGAGAGGAGGCCCAAGGAAAGGAAGGGATTTTTCCTATTTTTGCTAAGGATTGAGGAATGAATTTCTAGTTGATTTTGAAGGAAGATTTGTGGAGCTCAGATAGAATTTAGGAGAATTTCAAATGGGGGTTAGAGATTGGGACATTGAGAGATTGAGAGATTTCGGGATGAAAGGAAAAGGATTTTCCCCTTTTGTGACTATGAATTTGAGGGGATTCGAAAAGGGGTTTTAAGAGTTGTTTGAAGAAAGGAAAAATTTGCTATAGATTTGTGCACTCCAAAATACGATCAAGCTCAAACTCAAGAACCAACTTGAAAACGCGAGCACTCATCTACAAGCAATTATACACGAATGCAACGCGCTTACTACCAAACTCCTCATGTGTTGCCCTAAGTTGACCTAACGCTACATGATTCACACGATTGCAGAAAAAGTTTTAAAAAGTTCGGATTTTTGGTGTTTGGTAAACCCGGGATGTTACATATACCCTGCAGCCCCCGAGCCTTTGTCCGAGTTCTTTTCCTTAAAAGTAGTCGGACGATGGCTTCTGGTTGTCGTGCGCCTATAGGTGCACTCAATGAGTGTAGCCCACGAGCCTCTTGCTTTTTAGGACAAAGAGCTGGAGGATCTTGAGTAGCATGATGGCTTGAAATTGTAGCCTCCCGAGCCTTCTCTGAGTTCTTCTACGCAGGAATTTGGACAAAGGCCCGTGACTTTCTTTTGATGGTTTGCTCTTTTACTGTAGCTTTATGTCTTCCTCTTTATGGCTGGGCGTTGGCAGCTAGTGCAGCAAAGGCTATATGCTTTTACTCCGTGGGAATATTCTCTGGATATGCTCCTTTACTGCACTATTTACTGTCCTCTTTTAAGTCTTGTCAGTGTCTTTCTGTCTTGGTGAACTTGGTCCATGTACGCCGATCTTGTCCTATAAATAGGTCTTCTTTCTTCTTGGTCTTTCAGGGCCTTAAAGTTTGTTGCCTTCTGTTCTTGTGAGAATGATTGTTTGTAAGATGGATCAGCCCCCGGGCTTCTTTCTTTCATTTCCAGTATGGTCCTTTTAGTGGGTAGAAGAATTCTTGAGATAGGGATTAGAGGCAGACTAATCCCGGAGTAGCATTGTGATTGGAGACTCGTTCTGGTAGGTAGAAGAAGTCTTGAGATGTGCCTTATGCTAGGCTATTTTGCAGTCTCAGTTCTTCTTTTTCACTCTGCCAGACATATGCTCTGCGTGGGAGGGTTGCCGAGCCGCACTGTCCTCTAGTTGTGCGGTGCAAATCGGTGACCGCCCAACGCAGAGCTGGAGCCCTCTTGTTCATGTGGGGTCCGATTCAACTTGTGGCTAGAGAGGCCCGATGTGATGCTTGAGAAGTCAGTGCTACTCTTGGCGATCTTGGATGCACCTTGTGTTGGTGTATCTAGGTTGCTTTGGATCTGCTTTCGGCGGGACTATCTCGGAGGTAGTGCAGGGTCGGCAACGGCTATCACCTTGGTTGCACAGGGGGTTCTGCGTAATTGTTTTCTATGGTAGAATTCTACTGGGTTCCTTATAGCTGTTGCTTTAGTTTTCTTCTGAATTCGATGGGTCTTGTAAGACTTATATCCTTGTATCTTGATGAGAGTATGAATTATTATCTGGATCTGATTTGTTTAAAACTGTATCTGCTGGTTGTCTACCTTCGAGCCGACTTGCTTTTTGATAATAACTGGTTGTCTGTCTTCAAGCCGACTTGTTTTTGATAAGACTGGTTGTCAGTCTCCGAGCTGATTTGTTTTTTGATACCATAGGCTTCGGTGGTGCTGGGTTCTTTGTCACCTTTGTAACGGTTCGGAATGTTACCGTTGGCCAGTAAACGGATAGAGACCGTTATCCCGGATTTTACTGGGCCTTTCCGTTATTACACTATATATCCGTTGGCCTTTTACCGTTGCTCTGTTGAATGGGCCTTAAGCCAGACCCTTCTTTCTCCTTATAAATTGGTGGTTTTGGGTACCTGTTCTTCTCCTTCGCTCCGCCTCCGCATCTTGAAACCCTAGAAAAAAATCCCCAATCTTGGTTGCTTATCCTTGCTTCCTCCTCCTTCCTTTGCTCTTGTGGTTTTGGCCATTGCATGGGGAGGAAGAAGACTACGAGTAAGAAGTCGGCTGCTGACAGGCCTGTTCTCGAGGAGGAGGTCGACGAACAGCTGAATCTTGAGTTTGCTGCAATGAAGGCAACGACGAAGTCGTTCCCGGCTCCGATTACCCAGGAGAAGCATCTGGTTGAGCTGGAGGAGTGGGGGATGATCCAGTCCAAGGAGTTGGCTGGTTGGTCCGCGCTTGGTGAGCATCGTGTTCCTGTCCCCCGCCCTAGAGAAATTGTTCTTTTTGTCTCTTTTGTCCGTGCCGGGCTTTGTCTCCCAGCGTGTTCTTTTCTTCATAGATTTCTCCGTTGTCTCTGTATCTCTCTTCATGATCTCACCCCAAATGTGATCCTTCATCTTTTGTTTTTTGTTCACTTTTGTGAAACTTTCCTTAGCATTCCCCCTTCTCCGAATCTTTTTTTTCGATTTTTTTTTTCGTCTTAAGCTGACCCAGCCCTCGGATTCCCTCCACGACCTTGATGGATGTGGGATTCAATTCAGCAGGGGCGTAAGTCGAGCCACTTTTTTGAGTATGATCTTGTTGAGTCCGTGAAGGATTGGCGCTCCGAGTGGTTTTGTGCTGGGAATCTGGATGGTGGTGATGGTGCTCCAACCCTTGAAACCTACTCCGGATTCCCCTTTGTTTATATAATGATCGGTGGGAAAAGGAGCAGCTTAGCGCTGCCGACTTGTTCTTTGCCGGCCGCTCTTTGATAGGATTAGATATCCGAAGCGTAACGGTGCGTCGGGTTTTTGCTATAGTGGCTAGTTACCTTTCGCGCCGAGTACAGCCTCTGGAAAGCTAGGGAGCATTTTGGCTTTGAGTACTCTGGTGCGAGGATCCATCTCGGATGGTAGCCACTACCGAAGTTGTCTGATGATGAAGTGCTTTTGCGCCTTCAGAAGATTTTGAAAGGAGCCGTGGTGGTCCCAATGATTGGTTTTGAATATTCTGCTGCCAAGCCACCTCCTGCTGTAAGTTGGTTGTCTTTTTTCCTTTTTATGCTTCCGAGTGCTTTTGAATTGTTTCTGACTTGTTTCTATATTTTTGTAGCCTTTTGGCAGAAATTTTAATGTAGATGCGTCCCTCTTTGTTGATGGAGAGATTGCTCCTCTTCCGGCTCCTCCGACTGCTGGCCATGCAGTGGTGGAAGGCCGAGTTGTTTTGCCTGGAGTTTCTGAAAAGGAACTCCCTCTTCAGTATGCTCCTTACCAGCCGGTGCCACTTCCCCGAGCTACTCATTTGGGTGGAAAGAGGCCTGCGACTGGCGGGCTTCTTCTGTGCCATGAAAACGGGCGCGTTCTTCTCCTCAGCCTTCAGGTAACATTCTGATAGGTGAAGAATTTCCTTAGTCCGACTTGTTTTATTTGTATGCGCTGTCCTGACCCTTTCTGTCTTTGTAGATGGCAATCCAGTCCCTCTTTTTGAGGATGAGGCCGAAGACGTCGATGATTCTCCTCTTCTTCGTCGGTGAGTTGTTAATTTTCTGACTACTTAAGATTTTGGCGTAGATTTTTCTTCTGTTACTTGACTTTTGGTTTTGTTTTCTGCAGCCCCCGGGGAACTTCTACTTCTTCCCTTGACTTGGAGTCCTTGCCAGGCCCGACTCTTTCTTCTGCCGAGTTGTTGGCAGGCCTGGATGAGGTTATGCCGCCTCCTCCTTCTCGGCCTCTTTTTGCTCTCCGGCGTGTTCCCCGGTATGAATTTCTTCCGTCCGAGTTCTTTTTCTTCGTCTTAATAATTTTTGTCTCTGTAGGCCATCTTCTACAGTTCCCTCTACTCCGGCTTCTGATTCAGGTGTCTTCTGCGCCTGATCCTCATCCAGCTGTAGAGTCGGCCCTGGTGGTGGCAGACGTGGTGCCATCCTCCTCTGTGGTTGCGACTTCTTCTCTTCCTGTTGCGGAAGTTGTTGCGACTACTACTTAGGGGGAGGGCACTTGCCTCTTGCTCAGCTCCTGTCTTCTTCTCATCCTTGGGTTGGATGTTCTTCTCCTTTGTCTCCTCCTCTCGCTCCTTGGGATATGATTCGAGATATGAAGTTGGTACAGGAGTTGGAGGCGAAATTTGATCCGAGTTCTCGCTTGCGAGGACTTGAGTCTGAATGGGGCTCAGCTTAAGCTTCGATTCAGTCCTTTTCTCAGCGGTTCCAGGTGAGTTCTCTTGTGCTTCATTTATCGTTTTGGATATTCTTCTTTTCTGATTGCTTTGTTCTTTTTGCTTTGTAGAGTTTTGTCAGTGATTCTGACCTCTTTTTTGGCTCGACTGAGTCACAAAAGAAGTTGTTGGAAGAGCTGGCTTCTTTGAAGTCTGAGCTTGACGCTGAGCGTGAAGGACGCCAGCAATCGAAAAGTGCTTTGCGGGCCCAGATCATTGAAGTCGAGCAGCAGAAGTCAGCTGTCGTAGAAGCTGAGAAGGATACTTCAAGAAAGCTTAAAATTCTAAATAGTGATTTCCAGGGTAACTTTCTGGTTGTTCTTTTTGCCTCGTTTACTTGATATTGTCTCTTGCTGACTTCTTTTTGCCTTATTTTTAAAGCTCTAAAGAAGTAGTACTCTAAGGAGACTGAGGCTTTGAAGCTTGAGGTGAAGAACTTCCGCAATGAGTCGAAGAAGGTAAAAGAAGATGCTGAAGAAGTCCTTGCTAGAGCTCAGTTGATTAGGCGTGGCGCTGATCGAGATCTTTTGCAGGCCAAGTCGTCAGTGGAGGACTTGTCGGCCCATCTTAAGGCCTTGGAGGAGAGGTGGGAAGTTCTCTAGAACTCTGTTCGGAAACTTGCCGGTATGCTGAGGAAACCTGAAGATGCCGGCTTGACCTGGGTTCAATTTCTTCCTCGGCTGTCCACCCGGGTTGTCGGCTTGGTGAAGGATGGGATCCTGGTTGGCGTCCAAGGCGTCTTGGGGCGTATTCGGTTGATTAATCCGGATGTGCCCCTTGAGAGGATCTTGGAAGGTGCGGCGACCCCCGAGGCTGAGCAAGCTCTGACCCAGGCTGAAGCTGCCGTCCTAGATTTGGCTCGATAATTTGTTGAGCTTGTAGAGGTAGATTCTGTAGTTGTGGGTGATAATCCCCCGTAGTAATACTTTGTGCCTTTCATGAGGCATTTTGTATGAACTTTTTGTCTTTTCGACTTTGTTTCACTAATGGGTTGAAAGTAGTGTTCTTGCTTTCATTTGAAAGTTCTTCGAGTTCTTGTTTGGTAAATCGAGCTTGTTTCTTGCTCTCATCTAGGTCTGCGGGGACGCTAGGGTATTTCAGACTGTAGGCCCTCATCTGAGTTCTGTAGCCTAGAAGTCGGGATAGGTCGAGCCATTTTTGCTTTCATCTAGTTCTAAAAAGAAGCTAGGATTTTTTTCGGACCGTAGGCCCTCATCCGAGTTCTGTGTTCTAGAAGTCGGGATAGGTCGAGCTTATCTTTGCTCTCATCTAGTTCTGAAAAGAAGCTAGGATTTTTTTGGACCGTAGGCCCTCATCCGAGTTCTGTGTTCTGGAAGTCGGGATGGGTCGAGCTACCTTTTGCTCTCATCTAGTTCTGAAAAGAAGCTAGGATGTTTTCGAAACCGTAGGCCCTCATCCGAGTTCTGTTATCTAGAAGTCGGGATAGGTCGAGCTCTCTTTGCTCTCATCTAGTTCGAAAAGAAGCTAGGGGCGTTTGGGACCGTAGGCCCTCATCCGAAGTTCTACGTTATCTAGAAGTCGGGATAGGTCGAGCTTTCTTTGCTCTCATCTAGTTCTAAAAAGAAGTTAGGATAAGTTTCTTCTGAATGCTAATTCAGGGTACATTTGATCTTGAATTTATGCAAAGAATCGTTGTAGCTGGGATATGTGCCATGAGTTTTTTTTCTTGGTGCTCGTCTTCTGGTCATTAGCTCGTAAGAACCTGGTCCCGTTACTTTTGCTATTTTAAAAGGTCCCTCCCAAGGACCGAGTAGTTTATGCCTTCCATCCGGTGCGGATTCTTCGAAGGACCAGGTCTCCGGCTGTAGGTTTCATTTGTATGCTTTTGTCATAATGTCTTCTTAATCCTTGCATGTATCTTTGTCGATTGTAATGTTGCATTGATTCTCGACTTCTTCCGCATGTCAATTTCTAGTCTTCTTGTTTTTTACGCCTCTCCTTCATTGTATTGTTCAATCTTTAGAGAAGTCCAGATTAAATCGATGGTAGTACGGCTTCGACTTGTAGACCGGGAAGAAAGGTGAGTAGCCAGGTGGCTCTGCTTATTTGAGTTCTTAGTCCCCAGACTACTTTTGGTAGCTCGTCTATCCATTTTGATCCATAATCTTTCAGATCTTCATATAATCTTGGTTTTAAAACCGGCTAGTATGAGGCCGTTGGCCCTCTCGACTTATCCATTTGCTTGTGGATGAGCGATCGATGCATAGTCTATCTTTGAAACCGCAATCTTGTGCCCAGACTCTTGAATTCATTGGTCGTGAAAGGTGATCCTAGATCTGTGATTATCCTGTTTGGCATTTCAAATCTGTGCATGATTTCTTGAATGAATTCTTGTGCTTTTACCGAACTGTATTGTAACGTCCCGCCTCCTCGAGGCCGGGCCCGCTTACATCTGATAGCTTAATAGGACCAATACTGCCCTTACAGACCAACACCAGTCTTTTCTGCGCACTTTGTCCTCACTCATGCGCACTCGGAAACGAATTCCCGGTCGGTCACCCATCCTGAAATTGCTCCAGGCCAAGCACGCTTAACTTTGGAGTTCTTTCAAGATGAGCTTCCGGAAAAGAAGTTGCAACTTGTTGGTATGAGTATCATATTAATCCTATTAAGCCCTGGGCCGGGGTGTTACATCCTCACCCCCTTAAGAGATCGACGTCCTCGTCGATCAACCCCAGGCTAGGACCTCCTCTCTTGGCCACGTCCGTGTGTCTAGTACCAGCGTATGTGCCATGCTGTGTGACCACGATGGATCCACACCAGCCATGCGCACCATGCCTGCGCAACTGCGACACACGCGCCCGTGAAACCACGAGAGTCGGCTCTGGATACCATTTGTAACGTCCCGCCTCCTCGAGGCCGGGCCCGCTTACATCGATAGCTTAATAGGACCAATACGCCCTCACGGACCAACACCGGTCTTTTCACAAGACTTTGTTCTCACTCATGCGCACCCGGAAACGAATTCCCTTGGTCGGTCACCCATCCCGAAATTGCTCCGGGCCAAACACGCTTAACTTTGGAGTTCTTTCAAGATGAGCTTCAGAAAAGAAGTTGCAACTTGTTGGTATAAGTATCATATTAATCCTATTAAGCCCCCGGGCGGGGGTGTTACATGTATTTCACCAAAGGTTTGTATTCTATCCATTTGGTAAATTTATCAATGGCCACGAAGATGTATTCGAATCCCCCTTTAGATTTCTTGAGTGGTCCGACTTGGTCAAGTCCCCAGCATAAAAACGGCCATGCAGGTGGAATGCAAATTAGGTTATGAGCTGGAACATGTGCTTGTCTTGCGAACATCTGACAGTTTTTGCAGTGTTTGACCAATTCTTCAGTGTCCTTTAGCGCTGTTGGCCAATAAAATCCCGATCAAAATGTTTTTCCGACTAGTGTTCTTGAAGATGCGTGATTTCCACAGCATCCTAAGTGCATTTCTAGTAATATTTCCTTTCCTTCTGATGTTGGAACATATTTTAATTGTACTCCTGATGATGCTGCTCTCTTATAGAGATTATTTCCTACCGGGCGTAGTTTTTTTGCTTCTTCGATAACCCGAGTTGCTTCGTTTTCGCTTTTATTGTCCGGTTTCTTTTCTTTAATGTAATCTGTGAATACTTGCATCCAAGTTGTGTTGTCTGAGTTGATTGTCAAGACTTGCTTTTGATCTGACTTGTTTTCAGGTGTTGCCTCGCTGGTCTTTTTGATTGAAGGCTTGGTTAGCTCTTTGACAAAGACCCCAGCTGGCACTTTTGCTCTGTCTGAGCCAAGTTTGGCTAGTATATCTGCTGCAACATTTGAGTCTCGTAGTATATGATGAATTTCTAAACCTTGGAAATTTTTCTCGAGTTTTCGTATTTCTACACAGTAAGCGTCCATATTCTCTTTGGTACAATCCGAGTCTTTATTTACTTGATTGACAACTACTGCTGAGTCTCCATAGACGAGTAGTCTTTTGATTCCTAGCGATGTTATGACTTGTAGTCCATGAATGAGAGCTTCATATTCTGCTTCATTGTTAGTGGCTTGCCATAGAATTTATAAAACGTATTTGAGTTGTTTTCCGTCTGGTGCAATAAATAGTACTTCAGCTCCTGCCTCTCCTAGTTTCAAAGATCCATCGAAGTACATTTTCCAATGGTCTAGGATGATGTCTGGAGTGGGTTGTTGTATCTCAGTTCATTCTGCGATGAAGTCGGTCAGTGCCTGAGATTTGATTGCCTTTCTTGGAGTGAATTCGATTTTGAGTGCTCCGAGTTCTACTGCCCATTTTGAGATTCTTCCTGTTGAGTCTCGATTTCTTAAGATATCGCTGAGCGGGAAATTGTTACGACGATGATTTTGTGTGCTTCGAAATAGTGCCTGAGCTTCCTTGACGTTATTAGAATTGCGTGGAGTAGCTTTTGTACGTGAGGATATCTGACTTTTGATACTGTGAGTACTTCACTGATGTAGTAGACTGGCCTTTGAACTTTGTAGACGTGTCCTTGTTCTTCTCTTTCTACTATAATGGCAGTGCTTACTACTGAAGTAGTTGCCGTGATGTAAAGCATGAGATCCTCTCCTTTCTTGGGTGGCACTAATACTGGGGATGTGCTGATGTATGCTTTTATTTTGTCGAAGGCTTCTCGTGCTTCCTCGTTTCAGGTAAATTTGTCCGTCTTCTTTAGTAGTTTAAAGAAGGGTAAGCCTTTTCTCCGAGTCTTGAAATAAATCTGTTGAGAGCGGCCATGCAAACCTGTCAACTTTTGTAAATCTTTTATATCTGCAGGTGGGCCCATATCGGTTATTGCCTTGATTTATTTTGTGCTTGCTTCGATTCCTCTCTGACTGACTAGAAATCCGAGTAGTTGACCTCGATGATACGCCAAATACGCACTTGTTTGGATTGAGTTTCCACTTCTATCTTTTGAGATTGTTAAAAGTTTGTTGTAGATCTTCTATTAGCGAGTTCGGGTTCTTTGTTTTGACGACAACATCATCCACATATGCTTCTTCGTTCTTTCCAATTTGGTCTCCTAAACAAGTCTGGATTGCCCTTTGATAAGTTGCTCCTGTATTTTTTAGTCCGAAGGACATTGTCTTGCAACAATATGCTTCGAATGGGGTGATGACTTTGGTCTTCTTCTTTTAGTGCAATTTGGTGATAGCCCGAGTAGCAATCCGAGAAAAAGATAACAAGGTCGCTCCGGTTTGTTGAATCCACTATTTGATCAATCCTTGGTAATCCGAACGGATCTTTTGGACAATGTTTGTTGAGGTCGGTGTAGTCGACGCACATACGCCATTCATCTGTGTTCTTTTTGTGTACCAGTACTGGGTTGGCTACCCAATCTGGATGTAAGATATATCTTATGAAGCCGGCTGCCAATAGTTTGGCTATTTCTTTCTTTATTGCTTCTTTCTTGTCAGGTGAAAAACGCCGTAATCTCTGTTTGATTGGTCTTGCTCCTTTGTTGACTTCTATTTTGTGCTCAGCCAACTCCCTTGGGGCTCCTGGTATATCAGCTGGTTTTCAGGCAAATATGTCTTTGTTGTCCCTTAAGAAGTTGGTGAGCACGAGTTCCTATTTGATAGGTAGATGAGCACTGATAGTGGCTGTTTTGGATGGGTCGCCAGTCCCTAGATCAATCTTTTTGATTCCTTCTCCTTCAGCTGTGGTAAGGACAACTTGTTTTTTGGCAGGAATTTCTAATTCTTCTATTCTTACTTCACCTGTTGCCGAGTTGATTTCTCCTTGTACTTTTGAAGATATCTGTATGGCTTGCACATCACATTCGTAGGCACGTTTCAGGTCTCCTCTGAGAGAGAGTACTCCGTGTGGTCCCGGCATCTTGAGCAGTAAGGGTAATGTGGAATAGCTAAGAATTTTACCAACGCTGGTCTTCCCAGTATTGCATGATAAGATGATTCAAAGTCTGCAACTTCAAATTTGATGAGTTCTGTACGATAATTTATCGGGGTTCTAAATGTTACTGGCAGAGTTATTTGTCCGAGGGGCATTGCTGGCCTTCCGGGTACTATTTTGTAGAAAGGTACACTTGTTGGTGTAATCATTTTTAAAAATTCTGGCCTCATTTTTCTTAGGGTCTACAAAAATGATGTTGAGCCCTGCTCCTCCATCGATGAGTACTTTGGTTACTGTTATAGCTGCGATTGTTGGTCCGAGTACTAGTGGGTATAGCCATGCGTTTCCGACGCTTGTCCATTGGTCCTCTCGTGAAAACTGGATTAGATATTGAGACCGGTTTAAATATCGTGGAACGGCCGGTTCTCTTTGCCATGATTGTTCTCCATGCTAGTTTGTCTTCTTGCTTGCTCCAAGACCACAGGACTCCCCGAGAATATTATCGCTACTAGTGCTCTTGGATTTTGAAACCCGTTGTCTATTTGGATTGTTATCTTCTTTCTTTTTCTCTGTTTTCTTCTTTTTCCTGCTTTGTCTATCTTCATATATTTTTCTTGGAATATTCGACATTCACCCATCGGGTGAATTCTGTTGGATGATAGATGCATTTCATCTTCTCGAAGTTCTTCAAATTTTTTTTGGTGGGTAGAATTTCTTTTTTTCGGTAGCAGCCTTTGTATTATCCGAATATCTTTTTTCTTATTGTGGTATTCTTGTCGTTGTCCGAGTTGTTCCACCTTCCCGAAGTTTTCTTGTCTCTCCGAGTTGTTTCTTCTATCCGAGTTGTTTCTTCTATCTTGGTTGTTTACGTTATCCGGGAACCTTTTCCCGTGTCTTTTCTTCCGCCGTAATCATCTTTTTTCTTGTTCTTTTGAACTCTTCGTTTGCTGTGGGTTTTCTTTGCAGAAATCGTGGAACATCCATCTTACTTTTTAAGCCATATGAGAATGCTTCAATTACTTCCTTTTCGGTAATATCATGTACTTGTGCCCTTAGTTCTCCAAATCTTCTATAGGAATCCCTAAGGCTCTCTCCTTGATTTTGTTTTAAACCTTTTAGCTCGGCTTGTGTTATTGGTTGTATGAGTATTCCTGCAAAATTTTTACAAAAACCTTTCAAGACCCCCCATGTTTTGATTGATCCCGGTCGTAATTTGTCGAACCATTGTAGTGGTAGAGTTTCGAGTGCCATTGGAAAAAATAGTGCCTTAATGTCGTCATCTCCCCCGGCTAATTCTATTGATTGGGAGTAGATTCTGAGCCATTGCATTGGTTCTGTCTTGCCGTCGTATTTTGAGTGGTTTGATGGCTTGAATTTGTGAGGTAGTCTGATCGTGAGTAGTCTTCCTGCAAAGCAGGGGAATCTGTCGGGTACTTTTTCTGGTTTGTAGTCGGAATCCGCTTGGCTGTTATATCTTGTAATAGATCTAGGAGGACTTCGAGGAGGGGTTGGTAGCCTGTCGCAATTTTCCCCCGTTCTCTCAGCCCAATCGTGATGCGGTTGAGTTCTTACGCTTTGATTTGAGATAGATAACCTTTCGAATGCGTAAACTCTCTCGACTTCTTTGGCTTGTTTGCTCGGATGGTACACGACGAGGAGGTACTCGGTCATCTTGTATCCTTTGTGCGGTTGTTGAGTGTGCTCCGAGCCTGGCTTGTTCTTCACTTGGTCGTTGTATGGCGTCGATTTTATCGATTAACTCTTGTATTTTGTTGATGGGGTCAAGTCTGGCCCTTGCTGTGGCTCGTCTTTCTTCGGTTTCTTTTTCAGCTCTTATTTTATTGTACTCGGCTAGTTCTTCTTCATATTTGCGCCATGCTTCCCTGTGTTTCTGTACTCGATTCCTCCTTCCTCCCCTCTTCTTGTTTCTTCTTTCCCTGGCTGCTCTTTGACTATTAGTTTCTCCATCCCTGGTTGCTGAATTAGGCGGGATATCAGCTTCTGATTCTTCCGAAGACCGGTAGTCGGGTTGAACTGGTGGTACCAGGGGTTACCTGATCATGTAGACTTCTTTTTGTATACCGAGCGAGTAGTCGGATCCTTTCTCATCTAATGACCTTCCGTATTGAAAAGGGAGGGGAACTGAGTACTTATCTTGTTCTGAAGTTATGCCATTAGATTCCATCGTGCTCTGGATGATGTTCTGATACGTCCGTGCAGTATTGCTGAGGCCGAAGTAGAAAGAACTCGGCGTGTTTTAAGTACTTGTTTCTGGAACTTCTTCTTCCGTTAGCTTGAGTTTTGAAAAAATTTTAGATATCTCCGGCTCTGGTTCCAGAAAAAGTCGACCGTGGAGAGCTCCGTGATCGTCCACCTCGCAGATCCAGCTTCCGAAGATGAAGGATGATCCTCTTGGAAAAAACATCGTGTGTAGGTCCGCCGAGCTCTTGACATTGAATTCGCCGAAAGCCCCTACCCGGGCGCGCCGGTGCCGGTGTTTAGCCACTGATAGCCTGCCACGGGGTTCCCGTAGTAGTTGATTCGGATCTCGGCGAATACTAGAACTCAGCGGTTACGCAAGAGACACTTGGTTTATCCTGGTTCGAGCCCTCGTCGTCGAGTAAAAGCTCTACTCCAGTCGGTCTTGGTCTTTTGCGTTGGATTGATGTATGATTGTGTTTTGCTGTCGCTTGTTATAAAGAGGGTGATCTGGTCCCTTTTTATGAGAGAAAAGAGCCAGAGCTTTGGTTCTAATCCTAGTCAGACTTAGTAGAGAGAGTTCTGTTCCTATTACAGAAGTTACATTCTATTCGTCTAACTAGGACAGGACATTTTCTACTCGGAATTGGTCCTTCTGTCTCTGTCTTGTGGGTCCGTCCTGACGGGAGTCACGTTGATGGGGAACCGTCTCGGTCCCGTATCGACAATCTCACACTAATAACTATATCACTAATTATCTATATAATCTCTCACTAATAAGTAATAACCATATCATCCCACTACCTTTCTATATCTTAATATAAGCCATCTATGTCATTTTCACTAAGTGCAATTACTGTACACCCCATTCGATCCATTTCAAATTATAAGTCATTATAACTTTTTTAGAGAGTCAAAACATCCCTAGTATGACCAAAATTATAGAGAAAGTTACAAAGATTTATGACATAAAAATGTAATTAAGGAATAATTTAATGATACTTATTTTATTATAATAACATACTTATTTGGTATTATAAATGATATTATTTTATTACATAAATTTAGTCAAACTTAAGATAATTTGATTCTCCAAGAAAGTTGAAAATAACTTATAATTTAAGATGGAGAGAGTATAAGATATAAAAATATAGAAGACATATCTATATATTGCTATATGTTTCGTTTTGTTACCTTATAATTCGATCTAATTCTATTAGTTTTTATTATTGAGTTCTTTCATTACCTTGTTCAATTATGATAAGAATGGATACAAGAACATCTAGGTTTAACTAGTGTTCCCAGAAGCAAGCCATACAAGAATTTTTTTTAAGTCAGTCAAACATGATGATATCATATATGATAACCTACCATATTAATGCTTACTATGGTCATATTTGGCAGTGGTCAGCTTCATTAGTAAAGTGTTTTTTTTAATTTTAGCTTCACGAGCAGCTTTATCTGTGAAATTGAAGCTGTTTTAATGACTGTAATATAAAAACATAAAAAAAGAATATATGCCCTTCTTCTTCATCAATTATCCAATTGGCCTTCCGACTTCTCGCTTGACCCTGACGGTCGGGGCACCCCCCATCACGCTTGCAGAGGCGGCGGCTATGATTGTGCCTGCCCATGGCCAAGCTCACCCCCTGGCATCGGGTCCATGACCGTGCTTGGCGGCGAGCCGAGCCTGCGCTCCCGACAGGGAGATTCACCTACCTGCAGCCAGCAACGACGGTGCTCGTCCTTCGGTCTTCGCATGGGCAAGTTCAGCCTCTGCACAAGTTGGGGCCCACAAGCATAGGATGAAGCTAGGATAAGCTATTTTTCTAATTTCATCCTAACCCATTTCAACCCTCATGTCGTCTCCCTCCCATGGGGTGCGACCCGAGGGGCCGTCGCCGCCGCCGCCGCCAGACCCCCCTCCTCCGGCTGGGCGGGCCGCCGCCGCTCCTCCTCGCCACCGCCGGCGGCTAGGCGGGTGGTGCTCAACAAGGCCCCACCCAGCGCCTCCCCTCCGCCCCTTCCCTCCCTTTCTGCTCCCTGCCCCCTCCGCTTCTCCTCCGGCGTCGGCGGGCGTCGGGTGCGGAGCGGCCAGCGGGGCTCCTCCACGACCGGATCCAGCCCTCCCCTACCGGATCGGGTGTCGGCCGAGCCCCGGCCTGCTCCTCCTCGGCGCACCACTCTCCCCCTCGACACCTCCGGCGATGGCGGCCGCCGGGCGGGCGTGGGCCGGATCTGGCCCCTCCTCGGCGGATTTGGGCCCCCCAGTTGGATCTGCGGCGGGGTGGCCCGGCAGGCCCGCCCGGCCCGGTGGTGGCGGGTGGCACACGGCCGCCCGGCGACTCCGGTCCCTCGGGTGGGCGGCGGGACGGGCGGTGCGGCCCCCCTCACCCACGGCCGCGGGCACCGGGCTTCACAGGCGCCCCTACCTGCCCCGACGGCCCGGGGCTGGCCGGCGCCCCTCGGCTCCCATGGCGGCGGATCCACCGCGCCATGGTAGGCCTAGGGTTGAGGCGGGCGGCGACAGGCGTGCCGGCCAGCCCCTCCCCTAGGCCCTCTGCGCCGTGGACGGCGGTGCCGGGGAGCACCTCCTCCCGTGCGCGGGCTCGGCCTCGGTGCGGCCGAGGTGGGCCGGGCCTAGGGTTGAGGCGGCGGCGATGGGCGAGCCGGCCCTCCCCCTCCCCTCGGCCCTCCTGCGCCAGAGAGCACGGCGGTGCTCGCCGCCACGCGCTGCCCCCAGCTCCCCCATGTCGGCGCAGCGTCTCCTCGGTGGGCGGCGGGGTCGTCGGACGACGGCAAGGGTGAAAACCACCACTCCCTGGGCTTGCGCCCGGGAGCGGCGACGGTGGCGAATCGTGTCATCACCTTCCTGAAGGTGTCGTCGTCTTTCCGTTCGTCTGCGGCGACTCACGGGGCTTGGGAACGAAAGTTCCGGCGGGTTATCTCAACACAGTTGGCGTCTGCGGGCGTCATCTCCTTCGTGAAGGCTCTGTTGAGGCCGCCACGAGCTCACAAGTCGCCATCCGCCCTGGACTTCCATGTTTTCTATGGCGCCGTTAACACGTTCTTGGAACTGGGGTAGTGCCCTCGTTGTTGCGTGAGCTTCGCTCCGCCTTCGCTCTGGCTCGAGCTCGGATGTTGACGCCCTGTGCTTGCGCCGTCGTTGTGGTCTTCGCTCCGTCCACCAATGTCGCGCTTGGCGGCTCCTGAGTCTCAGCCATTGAGTTCGTGTTGTTTGGGTTGGCGGGGATGCCCTCTATTTCTTGCTTTTGTAATTGTTTTCTTTGTCGTCTGTGTTGTGTCGTGTGGCCACGCTCTCTGTGGTCGTGTTGCTTTGTATTCACCGGTCTCGGCTCTTTCTTCTTAATATAAAAGACACGTGAAGTCGTGTTCGAGAAAAAAATCCTAACTCATTTCTTTGGGAAAAGAGAGAAAAAACAACTCACCTATGAAGCTGTTTTAAAAAAGAGTGTTTGGCAAAAAAAAAAAAAAGAGAAAAAAGCTCATAATAGTTCATGAAGCTATATCGAAATAGGCCTAAGTTTTCTTGGTGGGACAATTCAAATTCTAGAATTGTAGTTTTTTTAGTCGAGGAAGTAACGAGTTAATTAACAGGTGAAAAAGAAAAGTTTTATTAGCTTAAAATAAACTGGGTCTACCGACTGTACCGACTAACCTATAGGCAATTTTGGACAGCACCGCTACGGCTGAACCTGTGAATGGGATTCAAGTGCTACAAAAGCAGATAAAATCATGAGTTTTATCCACTCATGTGACACTTTTCTTTTTCCTCATTAGATGACGTGAATTGTATTTACTTTCGACTAATATAAATCCATCCAATTTCAAAACGTATTAGGTTTTAGTTATTATAAATAATCAAGCACCCATGGCAAAATTAAGCCCTTGCCGCCTGCCGCCCAGCCGAGCCTATTCCGTTGTTCGTATATAAGCGAGGCCAGGCGTCAATCTCGCGCATGGATTCCACGGCGGAGAACTCACAAAACTAGTATAAACGAGCTAAAGGCTAGAGTTACCCCCTCTACCCCGGCGACATCGAGGTCGACCGGATCAGCGGTCTTGACGAAGGCGTGATCCTCCGCATCCTTGAGCTGGTGGCCGACGCGAGGGACGCGGTGCGCACGGGCGTGCTCTCGCGGCGTTGGCTCGGCCTCTGGACGCGCGTCCCTGCGCTCCGCTTCGCCTCGCCGCCGGTGTCCACGGCAGCCAGCGGCGACGAACAGTGCGCCGCCTTGGAGCGGTATGTCTCCTTCGTGAACGGCGTCCTTGCCCGTCGTACCGAATCCGACTGCACCATCAAGTGCTTAGCGATCTTGTATACCGCCACGGACTCTGCACGCAATAATCTTGAACAGCTGAGGGAGACTGCTGCTGATGCTGCGCAAGGGTGGATCCATTACGCTTTTCAGCACGGGGTGAAGTCTCTCGACGTGGACCTCCATCTGCCTCCAACTCGAAAACGTCGCGACGACGACGACGACGATGATGTCGACGACGAGGACGAGGACGACGACGACGACGACGACGACCACAGCGATGATGACGAGGGCGCCTTGGTGATTATTGACGAGCTTCTCCCTAGCCCTGAAAAGTTGGAGAGCATGCATTTGGCGTTAGGGCGCGCAAGACTCTGGCTCCCCATCACCATAAAATTCGCGTCGCTCGTGGATCTTTCGCTCGAGAAAACCAAGATCGCAGCCGCCGCCGGCGGTGCTCACCTCCTTGCCCGTCTCATCTCGTCGGCGAGTTGCCCATGCCTGCGAAACTTCTCTCAATGAAGAGATGAAAATTGACGCCGTCTTACTCTCGGAGCTATGGATAGAGGATTCCAACATGAGGTCATTGGAACTGAGGACTCCTCGCCTTCGGGTTTTCCACGTGGACACGTGCTGCGACAAGGTGCTTAGGGTATCGGCTCCGAGGCTGGAAGAACTCGCATTCTTTCAGCGAGGATACCCGCCTCGGAGGCTTGAGGTCGACGGTGACATGACGCACGTGCGAAACCTCAAGCTCTATCTGAGGACACGTCAGCCTTCTTACGAGATCGATAGAGACAGTAACATACTTCTCCTCAAGCACTGTACTTCAGTCACATGCCTTGAAGTGACACTTGACGGTGAAAAGGTACGTCTACTGATCGGGTTATGTCGCCCAAATAAAACTCAAAAGAATTACTTACAATGTATCTATTCCCTCCATCTAGATGCTTGCAAGTCAAACTAATTTAATTTTGAACAAATTTATAAAGAATAATAGTATTAACAACATGTATGTCTCTCCATCTAAGTTTATTATGAAAATATATTTTATAATCAATATAATAATTTTTATTTTATATTATAATTTATATAATTTTCATCAAACTTTAAATTATTACTCCTCAAAAGGTAAGAATTACATTCTTATATGGACTTTGGGAGTACATCTATTGACTTAATTTACTTACGTTTACCATTATCATGGAACTGGTAACTTTACGAAGATTCTCATGTGCAGTAATATACAGTAGCCCATCCCTTCAAATAATATTTGCACTCTGTCGTCTCGAACGTTTTTTTGTTCATCATTAGACTTGCATTTGTTCTACGTGTTGGATGTGCATAAAATTTGTTATTCTTTATATCCTACAATTTTTAATCCTTTTGTGTGCCTGATTTCTTGTTTCCCTTTATCAGGAATGCAAGGATGATGTGGACGTGATAAAAACTAGGGTGCCAAACCTTCCTCATGTCGCATCTTTGACCGTTAATGTTTCTGATATATTCGAGCGGCATGATTTTGGCGCTGCCGTGGCAAGCCTCCTCACACGATTCAAAAATCTTACACACCTTAGTTTACATTTACCCTTCTTCTACACCCTGGTGAGCACCTACGAACTTATTCCCATCGGTAGTAATACTATTAGTGTTTAGTGCCTCCATCCCAAATTATAAGTTATTTTAAATTTTTTAAAAATTAAATTAAAGTATCTTAAGTTTGACCAAAGTTATATAATAAAATAATAATTATTATGATATTAAATAAATATCATTAGACTCTCACTTTATTATATTTTTATAGTACAACTATTTGATTTCATAAGTCTTTGTAATAATTCTTGATAAGTTTGGTTAAACTTAAGACTCTTTTTGACTCTCAAAAAAATTAGAATAACTTATAATTTAAAATGGTGGGATTTCTTTTCTTTTTTTGAAGATGGTTTATGCGTCCACTCTGTTGCACTAAACCAGTATATATGTACTGCAGTACTATAATCTTGGAGCAGGATTAGGGCTCGAATGCAACCATCAAGACCATTGGACATCCCACGAGATTTCAATGGCTCACCTACAGGAATTAGAGCTTACCGGATTGACAGGCACTGACTGTGATCTCTGGTTCATGAAAGTCGTGCTTGCAGGTGCCAAAAATCTATATAAAGTGGCCATACGTTTCAACCCAAAATGTTGGCAGCATCAGGGCAAGATGGATATGTTTGAGTGTATGTTACTCAATGAAGGAATGTGCACTTCGCACCGTGACACATTTACGCTGAATGCCTGTGTGAACTTGCATCGTAAAATGTAATAAGGTGGAATAAAAATTTGAAAGATTTGACACAAAAAGTCAAGCCATTTTATTTGTCCATTATATTAACTCTAGCTTATCAACATGTGCAACAATATAGTCTAGAATCTTATTTTAGTATTAGAAAAAAGGTTTAGCACATCTTGCATTTTGAGGAGTAAGTAATTTCAGCGATGATATTATGTTCTCCATGTCCAACGTGGATCTCGCGGGTGGATCGATCCGGCACTCCACTCCACTCTCTCAGTGGGCTTGTGGCGGTATGATCGGTTCATGTTCTTGTGTTCGTGTCTGACTCCACGGCTCTAGCCTTGGAAGTCATGCCGTCATGGCGAGGCATCTATAGCGCGCTCCTGACTTGCATATACCATGCATGCATGCTAGGCAGCGACAGGCTAACACATGCAATACTCGTTGTTTGGTTCATTGAATTTGAAAGAATAGAATAGTATATTTGTTTGGTTGGCTACACCAGAGGATACGTCATTAAACTGAAATGAAAAAGTACCAAGATAATATTTATTTTGATTAAATCAATTGCATACTAGTTAATTTTATCATGCTAAACCTTAATCTACTTTAAAATATACTAATGTATCTTAAAATATACTAACTATTTGCTATAATACCATTTTTTTCAAACCGAGGGTAAACCCACATTTCTCTCTTTTTTCTCGAACGTGCACTGTAGCACGTATTTCATTAAGAGGAAGTAGATAACAACCAAATGTCGAGGCTAGACACGCACGGGGAAAACCGTAGTTTGCCCCAGAACGAGCAGCCGGATCAAAGCAAAGAAAACACTGAAAAAACACACCAAAACGGAGGGGAGGGGGTGACGGTAAACCGGCCAACAAGGCCAACGGCTTCGCAGATTACATAAGCAGGGTAAGCGACGACAAGGTGGTGAAGCCAGCACGCAGCCAAAGGGAGGCCTCCTGCAGAATAGCGAGGTAAAGCTCGTTGGCATCCAGAAATCGCGCATTCCTCTCCAACAGCATCTAGCAGGCCAGCATGACAAATGAGTCAAAACATTCAGTTTGATAGGCACGAAAGAAACCAAGAGAAAGATTAAAAAAACAATCATTACACAAGCCAAATTCTCCAAAAGAATGATCAACAACACATACATCAACATTCAGACGAGACATTTCAGCAGTAAATTCTCCAAAAAAACGAGTTCACAATCATCACCATCAAACTATGAACAAGCCTTTGTCATTCTTCAGCAATAACTAATAATTATCCATCATTTAGCATCTTCTTTTCCCACGGCATGACCGAAATCCGTAGCATGGTGTTTAGGGGGCTAAAATTAAGAAATAGTGAATATTACAACGCCGTGCCATGAATGACACAGTAGAGGGACAGTGTTATACAATAGGCTCTTTCCTCCCTAACAGAAAGAGATCATGAGCTATTACTCCCTAATCATGCTACCTAGTCATCACCGACGATCAAACGTGTCGGCTTGCGCCAGCATGCGAGGTCTTTTTTGAGTTTTGGTGGAAAAAACTTCATCACCAATAGCATTTTGATGTATCCCAAGTTCCGGCACTCGACATTGTCATCGGCTGCATCCTCCTCATCCAGTCATCCCGCCACCTTCGGCCTCTTTGGCTTCGCATGCCAGTGTGATTGCGTATCTCTCTCATTCTCTGACTGATGGTCCCACCTGTCGGTGCACAGCTGGCATGCTCCGGCTCCGCAACCGACCTGCCGCCTGCGCTTGCGGTTGATCCAGTGGCCAAGCCTTGAAATTCCGGGGCCGCCTCGGCGCCCAAAACGTAACCGCTCGCAACGAACTCGCTTGGCTCCTCCCTCCCTCTCCTTCCTCTTCCCCTCGCAACCCCGGAAAGAAACCAAGAAAAGCTTCTCCCCCCTCTCCCACCTCTTCACCATCGCAGTCGCGCGCAGCCCCGTGAAATAACCAAGAAGCCATCGGACGCTCGCCGCGCGTCACCACCACGCCCTATGGCGGACGCGATGGACCTCTTCCCCGACGGGACGCACGTTCGGCTGCGGTACCGCGACAAGAAGTACCTCTACGCCATGGTCGACGGGCTGACGGTCTCCAGGAGTCGGCGGCGTACTTCGCTGAATGCGGCGTGGGCCGTACACCGCGTCCTCCGCGATGGCACCCGGTACTTCCTTCTTCACAGCGCCGCCTACGGCCGCTATCTCGCGCTGCGCACCGTCAACACCCCGCCGGCACCGCGCCGCGTCTGCCGCCCTTTCTTGTGCCGATTCAAGAACCTCGACCGCAACGACATACTTTGGCAAGCCCTATGGTCGTCTGAGGAAGGCAACGGCGAAGTCCTTCTACACCACCGAAGGTACGGGACATGGAGATGGCGCAGTCCTGGGGACACCGAAGAACCCAGAGGCTGGGTCGTCGAGGCCATCCCTGAGAGGCTGTTTCCTCCTTATCTTCCAAATGATATCGAGGTTCCGGTAAGCTCGTCGCCTCACAGAACTCTTCGCAGTATTCGGACCCTCGGACCCGCGGACCCAAGAACAATCGTTCTAAGATGATTTGAACTCCCTTTTGCAACAGCCTCCGGTTCGACGCATAGGTGCTCGGATCTTTGCCGGGCAGAATGAATTTCGGCGGAAGATTCGATACACCAGGGCTGATAATTTCGAGAGCATCTTTGAGGAGAATTGGAGAGAGCTGTGGTTCAACGGCCGGTCCGTTTTTCAGCTCAGGGAGAACTTGGCTGGAGAACTCAAAGTGCCAAGATCCCAGGATATCACGCTATGCATGCGGGCAGGCACATTTGGGCGGCCGATCCCTCTAGTCACCAGGTTACCATCAAATCAGAGCACAATGGAGATAATCGTGCTTACCAGTGACTCGCCAGGTAAGAACTTTGCATCTTTCTTCAGTATTCAGTTCTGCAATTGTTATGCTCCACTTCTGATATGGCGTAGTTAAATACTCAGAACATCATTGTATCGTATGGCATGCTGAAGAATATTCCATGCTATGTAATATAGCTCACATGTTCAGAGTTCTTTTCTTTCTAAATGATGGCCACGTGCTGGAAGTAGCTCTGTAGTTTTGAATTGTCTGTGTTTGATCAGTGAAACAGAATGTTTACTGCATGCGCAATTAGGAGTTTGAATTTTTCTTGACAACTTGTGTTTGGGGGAAATCGTAACTTGTTTCAATTAAGATCTAGCAGTAACCTGAAACATACTTGTATATAAGCACAAGCAGTTCAGAATTTTCAGTTGTTTTCAACAGTCTGCCAATAGTGTGGACTTCCTACTAATTGTCCTTTTGTGTGTTTTTTTCTTTTTTCTTTTTACAAAAGTTTGTATGTGTTAGATTAGCGAAACTTCTGCAACAATTTCATCACCAGTTATATGATGCCTGACCGACTCATTGTTTTGGCTTCTGGTTACAAATTCAGCTGCCATGGGGTTACGATACGCCAATGTGGATGCAGCCACACCTGCGCCATAGAAGTAAGCTGGTGAGTTCTTGATCCACCTGTATGGATACGACAGCGTGAGAACAGGCCGTCATGTCTTGGTCCGTATGGTATCAGAGAACTCGGCAACTTTTTTGTTGTTCTTCTGACGGGAAGCAGTTTATTTTGGGTTTCCATTTCAGTACTCACAACCTTGTGTAGTAGTTACTGTCTTCATCCTATTGTAGTTCGAATGGAATGATTTCTTGAACTATTTTGCACCAGTAACATTTGGTGTAGTTACTGGTTGCCTTCATCTCTGTTAGGTGATACTGTGTAGTAGGAACAGATGTTGCTAGTTTACTCTGTACACTGTACTTGCTTCTGAATTACGACACACCAGATGAGCTAAAGAAAATCATGGATGTATCATTTGTTTCTGAAACTCTGCACTCAACTTTGTCTATTCACTATTTCCTTAGTGGAAAATTTTGTGGTCATATGGTCATGTGGCTGGTACATTTTCAGAATTATGTATCTTTCTATATTCTGTTGAGATGAGGTGAAAAGTTAACGGTTAATGGTGAACAAACCCTGCTGTGAGGCGATCCTTTCTTAGATGTCCAACTGATAACTGCTGTGTACTGGTCAGGCGTTGTATGTTCCCAGTTTACTGAACTTGATGTTCAGCTTTTGGATGTTCCCAATTTGCAGGGGCATTTATCTACAGATTTTGCAGGTCATTCTTTTCCAAAATGAAGCATGTGTACTGTACATTTTTTTCTTGATTATATGCTGGTTCCATGAAGAACGAGCTGGGCAGGAATTTTCATTATGCCTGGTACCATATACCATTGCTCATATGCTGACAGCAGTCTGTACTCTGAAATATGATGTGACAGATCATAGCGTCGAACTGATGACAGCAGAAACTGTAACTTGGCTTGTGTGCTATTGTAGGCCAGATGTTTAGATACCACTGTGTGGCTGAAGCTCCGCGTAGAACTTCATCAATGTAACATCGTACCATAAACGTAATGTTTGGTTTGCAGCGTCAGGTAATCCGGAACGATCGATCCTAGTACCAAAGCTGCCAAGGCTGTTTGGTGTTCTGGGCATGAAACTACCCCGTCCGTCATCCATCGATCCCCGGTAGAATAATTGTAAGTGATTATGGAGGACGCTCCACAGAAAATACCGGACGAACTAATTCTACAGTCCGTGTATCCGCCTGACGCCAGATAGAATGAATCCATGAACCGAACACTCTGAAAGTTTACAGGATCAAGGTATTCAGGCCCCTCCGCAAATTCTGCACAACTGAAAGCACCGGAGATGACCCGGTGAAGGCCGTGTCCAAGGCTCCAAGGTTCGGCGTCTTCATCAATTGGCGTTGGAGCTCCTGGACTAGTGTCCAAGGCTGACGGATCTTTGCACTCGCGAAATTCGGGCAGGAAGCTCGAGTATGCATTGTAGCTCTTCGACTTCCTCTTCCCAAAATGGCTGTGTTTTCCAGTTCCAGGTCCGCCACGGACGGCGCGCGCGGTTCGGATTCGAAGTTTGAAAGGAGAAGGGACGCGATGAATTGGGCCACAGCCCGCGGACCGTTCTGGACTTGTGCCGACCGAGGAGGCCGTCTCGGTTTTTGGCTGTCGGAGGCCGGTTAGAGACATGGAGCTACTTGGGCTCTCATTGACGACCCTCATAAGGAAGGGTCCCCGCACTACGGAACGACGGAGAGCGAGAATGTTGTTGACTGAGGGCTCTCATTGACGGCCCTCACATACTACATTTTTTGAGGCAACCCGCAGGGGGCCCCTACCTATTTTTTTTCTTTTATTGATTGTGAAAACAAATACAAAGAATGGAAAACTTTACAAAGCCTTCAAGGCTCAAACGAAAAAAGGGGAACACATAGCTAAAGCCTATTCTCACACCAAGATTTGAGGGGTTCAGCAATTCTCTTCTTGGCCTTAATACACACAAGACTAAGTTCCTCCTTAAGGTGGATCTTACATACCCTGGGCGAGGTTGCTTTGTTATTGAAGATGATGCCATTTCTTTCCTTCCAGAGCGACCAGCATGCAGTGATGAAAATCTCTCTGAAGATGGGACTACCAAATCTTGTTCTTGCTTGTATAAGCATGTCTAGTGGCTGCAAGTTGAAGTTCCAGTCTATGTTTATCAGTTTCCAGCAATTGAGACTGAATGGACATTCAAAGAACAGATGAAAGCATGTCTCTTCAGCACCATTTGAGCAAAGGATACAGGAGTAATCACTGAGCTGCATATTCTTTCTTTTCAGCACATTTCTTGTACTTAGTCTATCCTTGACCAGCAGCCAAGCAAAAAACTTGTGTTTTCTAAGGTTGCTCCCTTTCCAGATCCATTTGAATATGGGGGAAGCATCTTTGTGCCCCTGCAGGTGTTTGTACGCCTTTTTTCGATGAGAATGTAGGCCCCTAGTCATATGTCCATGTATCATTTTGAGTGTTCCTCCCCAATTCTTTCCATGAGCAGGGCATCAATCTCGTTGAGTTGCTCGGCAGCTGTTTCGGACAGGGGGAGAAAATAGCAGTTGGATAGGTCCTTATCAATGAAAAATTTAATGGACCAGTGTTTTTTTCCGGCAGTATGAGTAGAGATGGGGGAATTTTTGTTCCATGATATCTCCAGACCAGTTATCAAGCCATAGGGAGATGGAGTTACCTTTGCAGGGATTGCTACTCGCAAACTCACTGAATTTACTGAATAGCTTGATAATGTCCTTCCACAAAAATGATCCACAGAGGCTCTTTTTATGTGGAGGGATGTTTCCATTTTGATACAGCTTGCTCCATGTTAGCTTGACCCCTTTTATAGGCACAGTTCCTTAGCGGCAGAAAAAAAAGGGACATAGGGAGTATTTCTGTATGCATCAGCATTTGGGTGCCGCAACTTTGCCGCTTAATTGAATTCACGAGCGAAACAAAAAAACCTAGCAGTTAGGCAGTAAGCAACGTGCACTGGTGTTGCAACAGCTGAAAGACAGACACTCTGAAACAATACATAGTGGAGGTGTTCGGCTGGTGATATAATCCGACTGATGATAAGACAAGCCGGCTGATTTGGTGTGAGAGAAAAATATTATTTAAATAGCAGATAAGCCCGATTGACAAGAGGAAAAAAAATTGCAATTGCTGGTCTAATCAAAGTATCGGCACAACTGAATTTTTTGAACTAATGAGTAAACCTTAATATCTAGTAAGGATCTACCTCTGCTTATCTATAGCTTGTTACAGATTAGTCCCAACGCTCCCCGACAAATAAAAAAAATAAATCATTTTTCTCAAGAATTTGCCGGTTCTGGTGCACCACGCACATGACTAGGATGAGAACACCAAACCCCAAGAGGCAATATATACATGCAGCTTTGCGATTCGCATTAACTGAATACTCAGTTGAGCACGCATCATGCATCATCGATATCATCATGAGAAGAGAAATCGAATAACTGAGCAGGATACTCAAACTACTGGAAAACTGCAACATTCTCACCCGGTGACCCAGCGGCGAGGACAACAATCTCCATGGCCTGCTCGTCAGAAGGCAGATCGATGGCAAGCGGTGTCAGCCGCCCGCAGGAGCCGGCCCGCACGCACGGCTGGAAGTTGCCACCGCTAGAACAACTTCCAGCCGGCCGTGCGGGTCGATGCTCCCGTGATCGTCCGCTCGCACGTACACGATCCTTCGCCAAAATATCAATGGAGTCCAACGCGTCAACGCCGTCCGAACAGGCGGATCGGACTGTCGCTGGGAGGGAATGCGATCGGAGGCTGCTGCAATGGAGCAGAGCATTGGTGGTTAGGAATCGGAAACAAGCAGACTGACATTCCCCGGCGGTGCACCACGCCACCTCCACACCCCGGCCCACGACGCTGCTGCGCAACGGGATCTTCTTTATCCTGCCCTAAACAAACTTGCTTATTGTCACGTTCATTTCCATCGAATTGGTCTGAATGATTCTGATCGGCTATAAAAAAAATTCGGTGGAAGCGAACAGGACGTAAAAGGAGGTCATCGTGGGCTGTCACTAAAATGATTTGAGAAATGCCCAGAAAAAAAGGAAAAAAAGGGCCGAGGTCGGGGTTGAGCTTTTAGGGGAAGGAAAGTGGGGCCGGTTTGCTGCATGGACCGGCGCTCCTGAACCGTTAGGCTTGGTTATGGCCGAAAGAGAGGAAGGCCAAGGATAGCTAACGGGAAAAAATCTATTTTTTCTCCTCCAACTTTTGCGAAAGTTTACTTTTTTTTTCTTAAACTTTAAAACTAGACAAACGACCTTTCTCAACTTTTCAAACTATACGCTTTATCTCCTTAGAGTGGTTTTGACCGTAGTTTGCTACAAGATAGTGGTTTTGTCTGTTTCTTTTTTATTTATTTTAGCTGAATTTTTAAAAAATCATAGCAAATAAAAAAAATTATAAAATAGAAAATCTAATTCGGTTAGACTCCACATGAGTATATTTACATAGTGAATATATAATCTAGTATTCTTTAGTACAAATTTTTTGCTAGTCTATTTCTTTTTTTTTAATTTATTTTAGCTGAATCTTTAAAAATCATAGTAAATCACTAAAAAATCATAAAATAGAAAATCTAATTTTCTTAAACTCCACATAAAAGATCTACAAATGAGCATATGATATGAAAATACAAAGTTCTTACTATAATTTTTGATCTATGCTTTTTTATAATTAATTAAAATAATTCATAATTATAGCTTTTATAATTATTTTGTTGGACTAAAACATATCTATTATATATTTACTGTGTAGACCTACTCATGTGGAGTCCAATAAAATTAGATTTTCTATTTTATGATTTTTCTATGATTTACTATATTTTTTAAAGATTTAGTAGAAATAAATAAAAAAATACTAGTAAAAACTTTGTACTAAAACATACCATATTATATATTCACTGTATAGATCTACTCATATAGAGTCCAATAAAATTAGATTTTCTATTTTA
Source organism: Chrysopogon serrulatus (assembly GCA_015844335.1). Taxonomy (NCBI): domain Eukaryota; kingdom Viridiplantae; phylum Streptophyta; class Magnoliopsida; order Poales; family Poaceae; genus Chrysopogon; species Chrysopogon serrulatus. The sequence goes on from JADLZL010004181.1 coordinate 54,561, forward strand.
TGATTTTTTTATGATTACTATGATTTTTAAAAAATTTAGTCGAAATAAATAAAAAAGATCAAAAGACAAAACCATTGTCACTGTATCAAAACCACCGTCAAAACTACTCTAGGGAGGTATAAAACGTATAATTTAAAAAGTTGAGGATGACTGTTTGTCTGGTTTTTGAGTTTAGGGAGAAAAATGGACGTTTATAACATTTGGAGGAGGAAAAGTTTTTTTAGTTATAAGGCTGGGCCGAAACGAGAGGTGGGACATAAGGCCGAAACAAGGACAACGCCGAGTTAGGCTAACTCCACTAGCGGGCCTCATCTACCGCTGCTGACCTTTGGCCCAATCCAAACAACAGGGAGACCGGAGAGGGATAGACTGCTGCGACGTCTACCAGAGGAGCCCGTGTGCGCTTGTTGGCTATGATGATGGGGTGCGCTGGTTGCCTGCGACGTCGCGTGCGCGGCATCCTCCGCGGTAGTGTGCGAGGCCATGGTGAGCGCGCAAGGTGGAGAGGTTAGGGAGAAGAGAGCGGGAGCACCGGGGCAAAGCGTTCGTCGCAGCTCCATGATGGCCACGTGAAGGCCGCGCAGTGCGTGTGCCGTGGAGATGAAGTGCGTGCTGCCCTGTGGGTGGCGTTCCCTCGGTGGTGATTGTGAGCGGGTACGGTGTGCCTGCCGTCAAGCAGAAACCGACGCCGGCGACACCGCTCAGCCTCGGCCCTCGGGCCAACCACGACGACTGCGCGCGGCTGCGTTCACCGGGAGCTCGCCGTCCGCGACAAACCAAGACACCACGGCAGCACGCCGGGCCCCACGTTCAGCGTGACGCTGTATTCCCCGCTGGACCAAACGCCGTCGGCAGCGTCCACAGAGCACCGCGATTCCACCCAGCCGACCGTGACCGCGCCGACCGGTGACCACGGAGCAGCTTCGACGTCGTGGCATGGCGTTAGGCAGCGTTCGCCTCGGCTCCTCTCCGACCCCAAGCCGCTCACCACCGAGCCGTCACCGCACCGAAACGCCTCCGTCGCGACGAGCCATCTGCGCCCAAGGCTTCGCCGCCGCGCTGATCTGCGAAAGGGAAGAACCTCGGCGTCGCGCCGGCACGCACCACGCGGTTCTTGGCGCGCGCCCGGCCGGCGTGCGTTCACGGTTCCTGTCCAGAGCCATCGGCTTGACTGGCCCCACTTGCCAGTGCTCTGTGAGCAGGCGATTGGTCGAATTCACCGATGCGGCCCCATCTGTCAGCCAGTGGCAATGGCACGGGAAGCGAACAACCGACCTTTACGCCTGCCGCTTGCCGTTGCGTTGCGCCTCCACGGGACGGGAAGAAGCATCGGCTGCTGGCTGCTCTCGCCTTGAAATTCCCCGGCCCGCCCCAACTCGGCGCCCAAACGTAACCGTCCCCCCAACGAACTTCTGCTCTGCTTTGCTCTCCCCTCCCCTCCCTCGCCACCCACGCCCCCGCCTCCACCCACGCCTCCGCAGCCAAAGCACCAGAACACGACCGGAAGTCCGCCGCCGCGCCGCAAACACCACCACCACCGGCTGCGGCGATGGAGAAGTTCCCTGACGGGGCACGCGTGCGGCTACGGAGCCGCGAGCACGGAGGGTACCTCCACGCCGACGAGGACGGGGTGGTGGTGACGCTGCTCCGGAGTCGCATGTACGCCACCCCGTCACGGGCCTGTACCTCCGCGCCGACGAGGATGGGGTGAATGTCAACTTCCACCCGCATGGCGGCTCGCTGAACGTGGCGTGGCGGCTGCACCGGATCCTCCACCGCGGCTCCACCTGCCTCCTGCTCCAGAGCGCGGCCTACGGGCTCTACCTGGGCTCCTCGCGTACCGCCGGCGCCGTCCCGACTCTGCTGCAGTCCTACTACAACGACTTGCAGCAAAGCGATCTGCACTGGGTGAATGGTGATCGATCAAGGGGCAGCCAATTTCTTGCTTCGGAATCGCGCCAGTGGCCTGACCATTCCCTTGCACGGCGCTCCTTTGCTGGTGGAGCTCATCTCCACGAGGAGGGGGCTGGCGCCAGCTCTTCCTATTGCTTCAGCGCAGGTGAGTTTTGCCGCATGTATTCCAGCGATTACAGTGAACTAGGCTCGGTTAGGATGCCTGCCTAACAATCTTTGAGTTATTAGGTGGCGTTGTACAGGAGACTTGTCATCTATATCCGCGGTGACGAGTTCGGGAATATTGACTTCACCACCGCTAGAGCAATGACCTTTCAGGGAAGGTCGGTGTCCCGGCTGCGAGCAGAGATCGCCGAGTGCTTGGGTGAGAGATCCCCTGAAAGGGTGGCCATCTGCCTGTGGGCCGGCAGCCATGGGCGTCTGATCCCTCTGATCAGCGACCTGCCGGCAAACAATCAGACTATTGAAGTAGTAATATTTGAGAGCTGGACCCGAGGTGAGACTTGAGAGTTTAGTTGTCTCCTTCCCTTCTTTGTCATTCACAAAAGTGCGTTCGATTACGGATTGCTGAAACTGACGTATTGTTTTCACTTGCCGGTTGTAAATTCAGCTGCCATGGGATTCCGATACCCAAATGTGGATGCACCTGAACCCGCACCTGGCATATGGGAGCAGGATTGATGATGATGACAGCAACTTCGTGATTGATCTCTCAGATACATCAACATGAGAATAGGCCTTCGTTTCTTCGTTCATGTAGTTTCAGGGAACACAGCAACTCTTCTGGTTTCTGGTAGTTTTGGTGGAGGCATTTCTCCTGACTAAAAGCAGTTTATCTTTGCCCATTCAGTTTTAGTACTCACAAACTGATCTACTAGCTACTATCTTCATCTCTGTTACAGTTTGTATGGAGTTAGTGCTTGAACGATTTTGTGCAGTGGCGTTGCTTGTACTTAGCATCTTCATCGACATTGGGTGATAGTACTCATTTTTGGTGGCTTAACTGAATTTTCTCCTGAATCTTGATACGGCAGATTTTTCAGTCAGTGTTATCTGAGCTTAGCTTTCAGTCTTAAACTGAATAAAATCATGGCTGTATCATTTGTTTGCTGAAGTATGTGCGAAACTTCATCCACTCACTATTTCCTGTTATTTTTTCATCAAATGATGTTCAGATAGGTCATGTGGGAAATACATTCCCTGTTACTTGTTACTTATCCTTTGAGATGAAGAAGTCGACAGTTAATGTTGGGCAACCCTGTTGTGTACTGCTGCTTTCTTAGGTGTTGTTCAACTGCAGTGTACATTTGCACACTTGTTCCATTGCAAATTCAGCGGCTTTAGGGTCGAAGCACTCAAATTTTTATGCACTGTAGAGAACTACGAGAGAAGATTTCGGACAGCAAACATCAGAATTCATCTCTTCAGAAAATCAAGAGTACCGCTGCTTCAGATACAATGGGATGAGAACTGCCCGTCTTCTTTTGTTCTGATAGCTTCAGAAAAGTCAGGAACTCCTTATGTTTTCAGTAATAGGTTTGGTAGGTTCTGCCGACCTGGAGCGGTTTGAATTGGCCTTTTTAGTTTCAGAACTTACAAATTGGCCTTTTAGTAACGAACTCCTTATGTTTTCAGTATTATACCAAATTTTTTACTTTATAGTAGTACATAGCAATGTTAACGTCAAGTTACAATGAGAAAGAAAAGGAAATCATGAATCAGCGTAGCGTTTCAGGGTCACAGCCCTTTGTTCTGAAATTTCAGCAATTTGGTGGTCTCCTAGTTTCAGGTTTTCAGCAACCCGCTTGGTGCTAGCAGCAGAAAGACTGGATTCATCAGGACAGAAAGGTCCATACAAAGAATTGCAGCGTTTCTACACGATGGTACAGCTGTGAATCTAGGACATAAAGGTCCATAGAAAGAATTGCAACAGTTCCACACGATGGCATAATAATCTGACAAAAACATCTCGAACATCTCTGAGGCTCTAACGAAAACATCTCTCGCACTTCTCTGCACAGCGTAGCGACGCAAGAGAAAGAACATGCCGAGCCCAAGCCGGCAACAGGCTCAGCGCGTGGCACGATCGGCGGCATAATATTGGCCGGAGCGCCCTGCGCCCGCGCCGCGCGTCGCTGAACGCGGTGTGGGCGGTGCACCGCCTCGCCGCGTCGGGGATTTTCAGTCTGCTCGTTTTCGGTTTCCTAACCACCAATGCTCTTCTCCATTGCAACATCCTCCTGTCCTGTCGCACCTAAGCGCCAGTCCCATCCGCCTGTTCGGACGGCGCGTTGGACCTGCAGTGGTGTTGCGGCGGAGGATCGTGTACGTGCGAGCACACATCGGACGATCACGGGAAAATTGACCCGCACGGCTGGAAACTGTTCCGGTTCGGTGTCTGATCCGCCCTGCGTAGAAAAGTGCGTGCGGGCGGCAGGCGGCTGACACCTCTTGTTATCGATCTGTCTTCTGACGAGCAGGCCATGGAGATTGTTGTCCTCACCGCTGGGTCACCAGGTGAGAACGTTGCAGTTTCTTCAGTAGTTGAGTATTCTGCTCAGTTATTCAGTTTCTCTTATGATGATGATTGAAGCGTGCTCAACTGAGTATTCAGTTGCTACGAATTGCAACGCTGCATCTAATATCTCTTGGGGTTTTGGGTTCTTATTACCTAGTCATGTGCGTGGTTTGCCTTCTTTTTCTGTCAGGAGTTGGGACTACTCTGAAACAAGCTATAGATAAGCAGAGGTAGTGGTCTACTCATGAGTTCAAGAAAATCAGTTGTGCTGATACTTTGATCAGACCAGCAATTTCAACTTTTTTTTCACTTGTCATCCAGTATGCATTGTTACCGACTGTGTGTCTTTGAGCTGTTGCAATGCAACACCAGTGCACGCTGCCTAGTATCTTTATATCTATAAAGGAAGCTACTACTTGGTCTTTAGTCTCTGAAATACTTGTTTTTATCTCTATTCACCTCAAACACCGCCACGAATCAGCTGCCACTTACACGAGGAATCAGCAATTAGGGTGTTTCCTTTCCAACAGTAAGATAAATAGCACATATTTTATTCAGGAAAAAGAAAGAGAATGATGAAAAAACAACCATCATGCTTCAGGCTCAGGGTCACGCAACGGCCGTGACACAAGAAAACAAGGACTCCTCCGCCAGGCTTCAGGCTCTAGGGACTCAAGGGCCTTAGGGGACCACTGGTCAGCCCATTAGGTTGGTTTCCTTCACCTCCAAGAAGACTCTAGAAGACGGACCAACAGGACCTAACATTGGGGTGTCAGGGAGCGGCCACCAGACGATGCCCTGCTGTACTTTGGCTCCACGAGACGACCTGGTCCACCAACACCGCAGAAGGGACTCCATGGACTCTCTGGTGTAGGTAGACCATAGACTTGAACTCCCCAAATTGCCTTGTACCCGACTGACCTTGGTATATAAGGGGTAGTCACATCCTAAGGCCCCCTTTGGTTCGCAGGTAAAATGCAGGAGAAACGGAGGAATGGAGT